>ONZH01013642.1:0-347706 GCA_900303285.1 Rhinella marina
CGCATACTAATGCACTTGCAGATGGTAACCTGATGACTGGACTATTAGTCCAGTCTCAGGCCATTTCAAAAGGACAGAGGGATTGATAAGATCCTCTGTCCCTTCTGTAATTACCCTCAGCACTGCTGGGGGTGATTAACAAGACAGGGAAACAAAAGGTTTCCCTGTCCCTGCTCTCCTCCCTCCTCCGGCGCTGTAATTACAGCGCCGGAGATATGAGGGTGGTTCACAGGCTGGAGGATCAAAGAGATCCTCCGCCTGTGAATTCCTGTGCGCTCGTGATGGCGCAGTGACGTCATTTCACTGCGCCAGACCACGTGCACACAGGGCTGCCGGCGCGCTCGCTCGCCGGAAGCGCGGGAGCACGGGAGCCAGCGCGATCGGGTTTAAATAACCTGATCGAGCTGTGCTCTTCAGTTGAGCCGTGCATCCCCCCAAGAGAGAATCTCCCCCTTGGAAAACGAGCAAGAGAAGCGGGAATCAACCCCTGGAGACGAGCAACCCCCCCCCCTGGAGACGAGCTGGAACCCCCCATAGGCTGGCTGAGTACCCTTGGTTCCCTGAACCACCAATGCTTGTTTAACCCCTTGATTGCCCTGCCAGTGCCCCTGTAAACCCCTTGATTGCCCTGCCAGTGCCCCTGTACCCCTGCCTTACATAACCCCATCCCTGTTGCCCTACCATTTAACCCCTGCTGCCCTGCCATAACCAACCCCTGCTGTAACCCACCATATTTAACCCCTGCAATACCATATACTACCCCTGCCACACCTCCCTGTACCCCTGCCCTGTGGAACCCCTTCCCTGCCAATAATATAGCTATATCATCCCTACCTTGCACTTAGCTATATTACCCATGATCTCCAGTGACTTGTGCTTTCTAGGGACAGTAAGTGTAGGCTCGGGAGGGCTGCAATTTACGTGTGTAAGTGTTAGAGTGTTTTAGATAGTTTGCGGGTGGAACTACTTGTGGGAAGTGTGCAGTGTAGTCAGTGTATAATATTGTATTGTTGTGCGGATATATATATATATATATATATATATATATATATTTATATACGTTGATATAAATATATATATAGATATAGTCCTAAGAATTAGACATTGTTTTGTATAATAAAGCCTTTTATTAAAGTACCGTGTACATGGTCTTTATAGCCGCCGCTACAGTATAAGGTAGCCGTAGCGTGAAGGGAATAGAACAGTGTGGGGAATAAATAGGCGGAGCTAGTGTCAGCCGGCTACGCCTGTTTATGATTAATTAATAATATTCCACAAAATATTACTAATTAATAAGCCCTATAACAACTGTCATTTATCTCTATGTGGTTGAGTGGTTATTTTCATAATGTAGATTACAATGGCAGTAGAATAGGGCTAAATACTGTATGAAACTGTGTACCAATCCAACCTTTACACAACACAACTGTTAGTTTCAAACACATTAGGAAGGCAAAAAAATTCCACAAATGGACACTGTGGACAAGGCACAACTTTTAATTGAAAAAAAATCCAGATAACTACCTCATGAGAGAATGCAAAGTTGTTATCAAAGCAAAAAGGGGCTACTTTGAAGAATCTAATATAAAATAAATTCTGGTTTGCTTAACACTTCTTTTACTACTTAATATGAATCTACAATGTAGAAAATTAAAAAAACTTTTCACTGGTACTATTTATCAATGGTAATAGCATTCCATAGCTTGACATGGTTGTGCAGTTGAGGAATCTAAAGACATTGCTATAATTATCAGTTATTAGTACACCCATTACTATATCTATCCATGAAGTGAGGAATCAGCTGTATATTTACAGTACATATTAAACTGCTGGTACATGCTATCCCTAGGGCCTGTTTCCTGTGATTAAAGTCTCCACATTACTCTGCCATATGCAGGACAAGGTAAATGATAAGAAACTTTAACATAATGTTCTGAAATGACCTCTAATGTGCAGTAATTTTTCACAATGGTCTCACAATGGAGCAATTTTGTTTGACAAATCCTTTAAAAATCCTAGTTGTTTTTATGGTCTATCTATGGGAATAGACATTCATGGTGGAAGCACACAGCATTCAACCATTAAAAGTCTCCACAAATTTATTATCCTTAAACTTTCCTTTCAATCCTTTTTGTGAAAAGAAATGAAGAAATCAAGACAAATGACAGAATAATGTCATTCTGGTTGTTTCCTGAAATGTCTTGCAGGAGCTGCAGTAACAAACAGCTTTTCTATACACTTGTATATGACATATAGTTAAATATATTTTCTATAGATTCATTACAGAGACTAAAAGCAGCATATTAAGGTTAATAGACAAACTCTAGAAATTAGACCAAACCAAGGCCATACGTATCAAACATGTGGCTTCTATGGGGTCCCTGGAGTATCTAGACGAGGGAAGGGGAACCTCTAGCCTTTGGGCCGTATGCAGCCCGCAGGACCATTTCATGTGGCGTCGGCCCCCTGCCAGAAAATGCTAATGACCGCTTCCATTATGGAAGCAGTCATTAGCATGTGGGAGTCATGAGAAGGAGAGAACAGCACTGCACTGGCTGTTCTCACCTTCCCTGGTCTTCTCCCCGCCGCACTGTGTCCTGTCACATACAGTGTCAGGACGTAGTGAACGTAGATGCGCACTATGACCTGACGCTGTGCGGCAGAGCGGCAGGGAGAAGACCAGAGCTGGAGAAGTAAGTTTATTTTATTATTTATTTTAAAAGTCTGATCTGAGGTCTGATTGGGGCTCTGAGTTGGGAACGGGCTGATTTGCGGCTGGGGGGGCTGAAAGGGGTATGATTTGAGGCTGGGGGCATATTGGCGTCTGATCTGAAGCTGGGGGGAATATTGGGGGTCTGATCTGAAGCTGGGGGCATATAGGGGGTCTGATCTGAAGCTGGGGGCATATTGGGGGTCTGATCTGAAGCTGGGGGCATATTGGGGGTCTGATCTGAAGCTGGGGGCATATTGGGGTCTGATCTGAGGCTGGGGGCATATTGGGGATCTGATCTGAGGCTGGGGGGCATATTGGTGGTCTGATCTGAGGCTGGGGAGGGTCTGATGAGGGTCTGATCTGAAGTTGATGGAGGTGGGGGGCAGATGTGAAATTGAGAAAGGGACAAAGGTAGGGACAGTGGCAGGGAGAGTGAAAGCTGGGTGAACCCCTCTCTTGACCCACCTGGGTTTAGCTTGGCTGCCATTACTGCCAAATAACTAAATATATAACATTTTCAACTTAAATATTAGATAGCTATATGTGGTCAAAATGGCGCCTGTACTATTTGTAATACATAGTGTAGGCGTCATTTTGTGCTGCAAAAATACAGCGCTCTAGATTTTTTTAATTCAAGCACAATTTCTGTAACTTACTCCTAAGTCACTTATATGTTTGATCAAATATAGCCGTCAAATTTTTAAGTTGAGAATTTTGTACGGCCCCCGAGTGATGTTACAAATATCCAAATGGCCCTTGGCAGCAAAAAGGTTCCCCACCTCTAGACTCTAGACCAGAGTGGCTGCAACCCTAAGGCTACTTTCACACTAGCAGCAGCACGGATCCGGCACCTAAGGGGTGCCAATGGATCCGTACTGCCGCTGATACATGTGAGGAGCCGGAGCAGCGCTCTGGCCCCACATGTGTTGACACACACATTGGAACAAGACACAGACAAACATACATACATACACATACATACATACATACTTACATACTTACATACTCCAGCCAGGGACGCCGGCAGAACGTCTTCACGTGCCTCCTGCGCGCAGTGATGACTATTCTCTACAGCGCCCTCTGCTGGGCGCAGTGGGGAAACGTCATAGCTGCGCGCAGGAGGCGCGTGAAGACATGCTGCCGGCGTCCCTGGAGTATGTGAGTATGTATGTGTGTATGTATGTATGTATGTATGTCTGTCTGTATCTATCTCTGTAGCCGGATCCGGAATGACCCCCCATTGCAAGTCAATGGAGGACAGATCCGGATTACTGGTGTGTCCACACCAAACGGATCCGTCCCCATTGACTTGCATTGGGGGTTATTCCGGATCCGTCTTGGTGGGGATGCCTGGACCGGAGAGCAAACCGCAGCATGCTGCTTTTTTTCTCCGGTCTGAAGACGGAACGGAATGCTTTCAGGAGCATTCCGTTGTCTTCAGTTCAGTTTTGTCCCCATTGACAATGAATGGGGACAAAACTGAAGCGTTTTTTTCCGGTATTGAGCCCCTATGACGGAACTCAATACCGGAATTTAAAAACACTAGTGTGAAAGTAGCCTAATTTAAATGTATCTCTTCTCCATAGGTCCTACATTATCAAACAATGGCGTGAATTCTCACAAGGGTCATGGAAAGCAAATGAACAAGAACCGATTCCTCATGTTGTAGGAGGTTAGGGTTATGGTAGCATTAATACCTCTATGTATTGTTCTGAATTAAAAAGCTTTAAAATGGTTTTCCGAGATGTAAATACTAATCAACTATCCTTCAGATAGGCATCAGTACCTATTTGGTGGGGGTCTGACACCCAGGACTCCCACCAATCAGCTGTTCGAGAAGGCACCTGTGAGTGCCATGGCCTTCTTTCTGCTCACCAAGCACAGCGCCATACATAGTAAAGTGGCTTGGTAATGTAGCCCAGCCCAATTCACTTTTTGAACGTGTCAGGTTAAGAAAAGCTGCTACAAGCGCCACTGCCTTCTCAAACAGCTGATCGCTGCATATCCCGGGTTTCGGACCCCTGCAGTTCAGATATCCATAGGATAGGTCATCAGTATTTAAGTCTCAGAAAACCCCTTTAAAATAAGGCATCTTGTCATAAAACAGACCTTCATATCTTGCTACCGTCATAAAATAGCCCTTCATATCTCATATCTCTTAATATTATAAAAATTAGTTTCTTTCTGTCTGTCATCTATCTGTTCTCTATGCGCGACCAAACTACTGGACCGATTTTCACCAAATTCGGCACACAGGTACATCAGGTGCCCGGGAAGGTTTTAGACCAGGTCTCATCTCTCTAGGACATAACGTTCCCGAGATATTCCCAAAATATGACCTGCATTAGCCAATATTAGCCT
Source organism: Rhinella marina (assembly GCA_900303285.1). Classification (NCBI taxonomy): domain Eukaryota; kingdom Metazoa; phylum Chordata; class Amphibia; order Anura; family Bufonidae; genus Rhinella; species Rhinella marina. The sequence goes on from ONZH01013642.1 coordinate 5,075, forward strand.
GACAGCAATGGTTTTAAACCCCAACTGCCATTCTCTGCACAGACACACACAGGGAGGGCCGGTTTCCATAACAACACAGCCAGGTAATTAGCAGCCAGCTGAGGATCTCAGGTAACAATCCAGTCATTTCTATTCAATGGTTTAAAGGGGCAGAGCGCTGTGGATGATAGTGTTAAAGGGGTATTCCGGTTACCATAAATATAACTTATGTTTTAGACTAATTTTAGACTATAACCGTTCAGTAGTAAATCTTCCACTGCTACCCATTGCGTGTCCTCATAAATTACCATGACACCGACTTGTGATTCACACCACTCTCAAAAGAAGGACTTACAACACCTGCTCCAGGTTTCACTAAGCCACACCCCGACTGTGTCAGGCCACGCCCCCTTCCCCCTCTGTAGCCAATTGGGATTGAAAAAATGAAGGTAAAAATAAACTTCTGTCAGCTGCAGGGGTGGGAGGGTGAGTTTCTCTCTGCAACAGCACACAGAAACATTAGATGAAATAGACTAATATTAGACTACTACCGTTCAGTAGTAATAAAAAATGTTTTCTTCCACTAAAAGGACTTAAAAGGAACACCCCCCCCAAGGTCCCGCTAAACCACGCCCCCGGTCAGGCCACGCCCTCTCCCACTCCACAGCCAATGGGGATTGAAAAAATGAAGGTAAAAATCATTAAAGATTAAATATACCTGTGCGAAGCAATGTTTTCTTCCACTGCTACCCACTGTGTTTCCTCAAATTACCATGGCATTGACCTATAATTCAGGCCACCCTGAAAAGAAGGACCTAAAAGCACCCCCACCCCACCCCCAAGGTCCCGGTAAACTACGCCCCCGACCCGGTCAGGTCATGCCCCCTCCCACTCCTCAGCCAATGGGGATTGAAAAAATGAAGGTAAAAATCAACTTCTGTCAGCTGCATTGACTTTCTCTCTGCAACGACACACAGAAACATTAAATGAAATCGATGAAATATACCCAGTGGTCTTTCTGCTAGTGCTATATAAAGTCTACCCTGCCTGTTACTGTTTATGAAGTCACCTTCTGTTCTTGCGCCACCTTGTATGGATTCAAATCACCTAATACAAATACCTGCCTAATATCAATACTTGCCTTGCTTCAATTTTACAATTATGCATACAGATGAGGGGGCAGTTATGTATTTAGTTAACTAAATTCTCACAAGCAACCTGTTACAATACTGCATCTGACAGAATTTGGATTAGAATACATTGTCATCAGAATCTTTCCAGTGGTGCAGCTCAGGATTTAGGCCTGTAACTTGAAGCGAGCACATCACAGCATAGTGGATGATAAAAATCTATGTTTACACTTTATTGTATATGAAAAGATCCCTTTTAAATGTTTCCTGGTAAATCTCCTTTAACAATCCCGGGTAATATATAATAGTGCCGAGGAAAACAAAGTCCTTTTGAATATATTGTAGTATATATTATGTATGATTCACTAAAGTGCACATTAGATCCGTTATGCAGAGAACCAAAGGGATTCTCAGTATGAAGTCCCATGGCTGTAATTATACTTTATTGTTCCATTTTTTATTAAATGGTTAGTGTTCTGCAGTATACTCTAAGCTTTTCATATTTAGGATCAGTTAGCCTGATTTGTGAGTGAAAATACAAGCTGCCACATATTAGTTCCTAAATTTCTTCAGATATTATTACACATAATTGCCTATTAATGTGCCAAAATCATTAATGACATGTCTTGTTAACCAGCTAATGTTCTGAACCTGTTCTGCTGCACACACATTATATTTCTCTGTTATATCTGGATCCATCCTTATAAAATATTGTAATAAAATCATAAGGGGGGTGTCACACACAGCTTTTTGTGGCAGTTTTTTATGCAAGAAATTGATCCAGCAGGAGGGAAAAGAATAACCACTTCCTTTATATTTCCCATTCCCTTCCAACCCATTTCTGGCTTTGGCTCAAAAAACAGTGTCAAAAACGTCTACATGAAGCTGTGTGTGACACCACCAGGAATGTCCACCTATGATTTGGTTTGACAAAAACATCTCCTAGGTGGAGGGAAATGATGCCCAAACCTATTCTGTGGCTTTTGGATTTTCTCTATGGTTTATCAGAAATGTTTGTAACTGGAAATATCCCAAAATAATTTTACATCTGAAAGTCACTGATGTCTAAGGTGATTATCACATATGCCTCATGCCTCCGGTAACCCATAAAACAATAGATGTCAAATATCAAGTCCAAATCTCATCAAGAGTTTCGGGACAAAAAAAAAACTTCATTGAGTGCAAAAAGAAGAAAGCTAAAAGGACTTTCATATTGTTTGCCTATGTTAGGATAGGCTGTCAATATTATATTGTGAAGGTCTGACTCTTGTCTCCCCCACCAATCAGCTGAGCTTGCTGTAGCTGTACCTTTTATTGTAGCTCAGTCCCATTTACTTGCATGAGACTGAGGAGTAATGAGCCGCAACACCAGCCTCAGACATTACAAAATGTACAAAGTTTCACCTGGTAAACGACGAAGAACACCTCACTGATCATCACAGCACCTTCAATTAGCTGATCGGTGCTGAAAGTCTGAAACTAATATCCTATTCTACAGACAGTTCTGCAAAACCGCTTCAAAGTTGAAATTTGCCAAAGAATGCATTGCTATTTTTATTTCTACCAGTATTTTTACGATATCCAAATCTTCTTCCAACAACGTTCTATACGTGACCGTCTATTTCTTCCAACTAGCCTACCTGCTGTTACCTTCTATTGGGAATATCAGTAGTAAAAAGTCAGAGCAACTGACAGTATTTTCTCTTGAAGATGTCTCACTAGTCATCAGGCTGGCTTACTAATTGAGAAAGCCAGTTGGATGACTAGGGAAATGTATTCAAGAGAAAATACAAGTAAAGTTGCTGTGACTTATTACTACTGATGTACCATGACCTGGATGAATGAGAAGACACGTCTATCTAGAAAGATCTTAAATTATTATTAACAAGTCCTTTTTCCCCGTGAAACAGATTATTTCATATAGGTTAATTAAAGACCAAAATGCTATAGTGTGTAGACAAGCTGTACACACAGGACAGTTCTTGATTAATCGTTAAACATCACGGAAATCCATCTTAAGATACAGTACAGACCAAAAGTTTGGGCACACCTTCTCATTCAAAGAGTTTTCTGTATTTTCATGACTATGAAAATTATAGATTCACACTGAAGGCATCAAAACTATGAATTTACACATGTGGAATTATATGCTTTAAAAAAAGTGTGAAACAACTGAAAATATGTCTTATATTCTAGGTTCTTCAAAGTAGCAACCTTTTGCTTTGATTACTGCTTTGCACACTCTTGGCATTCTCTTGATGAGCTTCAAGAGGTAGTCACCTGAAATGGTATTCCAACAGTCTTGAAGGAGTTCCCAGAGATGCTTAGCATTTGTTGGCCCTTTTGCCTTCACTCTGCGGTCCAGCTCACCCCAAACCATCTCGATTGGGTTCAGGTCTGGTGACTGTAGAGGCCAGGTCATCTGCTGTAGCACCCCATCACTCTCCTTCTTGGTCAAATAGCCCTTACACAGTCTGGAGGTGTGTTTGGGGTTATTGTCCTGTTGATAAATAAATGATGGTCCAACTAAACGCAAACCGGATGGAATAGCATGCCGCTGCAAGATGCTGTGGTAGCCATGCTGGTTCAGTATGCCTTCATTTTTGAATAAATCCAAAACAGTGTCACCAGCAAAGCACCCCCACACCATCACACCTCCTCCTCCATGCTTCAGCTAGGAACCAGGCATGTAGAGTCCATCCGTTCACCTTTTCTGTGTCGCATCAGACCAAAGCACAGATTTCCACTGGTCTAATGTCCATTCCTTGTCTTCTTTAGTCCAAACAAGTCTCTTCTGCTTGTTGCCACTCCTTAGCTGTGGTTTCCTAGCAGCTATTTTACCATGAGGCTTGCTGCGCACAGTCTCCTCTTAACAGTTGTTGTAGAGATGTGTCTGCTGCTAGAACTCTGTGTGGCATTAACCTGGCCTCTAATCTGAGCTGCTGTTAACCTGCGATTTCTGAGGCTGGTGACTCGGAAGAACTTATCCTCCGCAGCAGAGGTGACTCTTGGTCTTCCTTTCCTGGGGCGGTCCTCATGTGAGCCAGTTTCTTTGTAGCGCTTGATGGTTTTTGCGATTGCACTTGGGGACACTTTCAAAGTTTTCCCAATTTTTCGGACTGACTGACCTTCATTTCTTAAAGTAATGATGGCCACTTGTTTTTCTTTACTTAGCTGCTTTTTTCTTGCCATAATACAAATTCTAACAGTCTATTCAGTAGGACTATCAGCTGTGTATCCACCTGACTTCTGTCCAACACAACTCATGGTCCCAACCCCATTTATAAGGCAAGAATTCCCACTTATTAAACCTGACAGGGCACACCTGTGAAGTGAAAGCCATTTCAGGTGACTACTTCTTGAAGCTCATGAAGAGAATGCCAAGAGTGTGCAAAGCAGAAATCAAAGCAAAAGGTGGCTACTTTGAAGAACCTAGAATATAAGACATATTTACAGTTGTTTCACACTTTTTTGTTAAGTATATAATTCCACATGTGTTAATTCATAGTTTTGATGCCTTCAGTGTGAACCTACAATTTTCATAGTCATGAAAATACAGAAAACTCTTTGAATGAGAAGGTGTGTCCAAACTTTTGGTCTGTACTGTACATGTATTCTGTATTTAGACAGGGGCCTATGGTAATAAAGCAAGGACACCTAGTCTGTCAAAAAGTCTGTAAAACTCTCTAAAACATAATGTGGGCTTTAAATTATACATGAAACACGAAGATGTGCTTCGTCCAGCTATAGCATAAGGATAATACTGTCAGAGAAGGCATAAAAATCACATAGTAGTTTCAGACATAAAAACTTTATTAAAGTGGTGAGGTTTCATGTTTTATGTGCCTTAAACCCTTAAGTACTGGGCCCATTTTCATTTCGTATTTTAGTTTCCTCCCCACATTCCAGTAGCTATAACTTTTTTAATTTTCCATTCATATAGCCACATGAGGGCTTATTTTTTGAGGGATTAGTTGTATTTTCAATAGCGCCATTTAATTTACCATGTCGTATTGGAAAACAGGAAAAAAAATTCTTGGGGTTAAATGGGGTGGGGTTAAATTGAAAAAAAAACCTTACAATTCCGACAAGGTTCTTTGGGTTTTGACATTACGGAGCACACTGTGCGCTAAAGATGAGACCACGTCTTTATTTTGTGATTTAATATGATTACAGCGATACAAAATATGTATAGTTTTTTTTAACTAATTTAAAAAAAATAAAAACCTTCGAAGAAATCAATTTTCTTTGCATCGCCATTTTCTGACAGCCATAACTTTTTTACATTTCTGTTCACAGAGCTGTGTGAGGGCTTGTTTTCTGCAGGACAAACTGTAGTTTTGATTGGAGTGCATACCACTTTTTAATCACTGTTATTCAATTTTGGGGGGATAAGGTGACCAAAAAATGGCAAATCACATGTTTCTATTTTTAGATTTTAATATGACATACAGGTACGTCATAGTGGCTGAAGGGGCAGATTTGTACCTGTGACACTGGCTGACCTGTTGCATGTGCACTTGGCAGCTGAAGGTATCTGTGTTGGTCCCATGTTCATATGTGCTGCATTGCAGAGAAAAATGATGATCTAATATACGCAAATGACCCTCTAGGAGCAACTGGGGTGTTGCCATTACTACTAGAGGATCAGATCTTTTTGCAAATGCCGCCCCCTCTCTACTTTGATTGACAAGGCCAGGCAGGCATGATCGTGTTTACACTGCCTGGCCCTGTCAATCAAAGTGCAGCAGTTGCAGAGAGAGCTGAGCTTCTAAGTGTAACTGCAACTCATGCAGAAAACCAAAGTGTAATATGGTACCATCTAGGCAGATTAGACCTTTAAAATCTAAAGTACATGATGCATAAATTTTCAGCATGGAAATTTACCGGAGAGAATTTTAATTGTTTTTGTGGGGTTTTAGGTCATGTTGCATACTCAGCAATGCAAAGGGTGAGGTCTGGGGCTAATCCACAAGTAACATGCATATTTTGGTGTGGATTTAGTGCAGAAATGTAGCAAAAACTGCACAAAAATCTGCATAAACTACACTGATTTGTGCATATAGCCTTATTATTATTATTATTATTTTAATCTATTTAATCTATTTTGAGCTTTGCTGTATGACCCTCTCTTTAGTGTATGCTACTTCTAGGGCTGTGCTTAGGTCAGAAGATGCTCTGTGCTGAACCCTCCATCTTATAATGTAGTGTATAGTGTCCAAATAATAGAGTCAGTGTACAAATAACAGTGCCAACCAGTTGCCTGTGGCTAGGCAACTGTTAGGCTAGTTAGGCTAGTTTCACACTAGCGCTAGGGTTCCGGAAGGCTATTCCAGAAGGAAGAGCCTGCCAAATCTCTCTGCATTCCGTCATTGCGCTCATCAGTTTTCTTCCAGACGATTCTCTGCATATTTGCCGGATTGTGTCCGAATCTGTGGTGGTCCCCATTATAGTTAATGAGGCCGGATGAGACATTCAATCTTCCCAGAATGCCAGAATGCAGAGAGTCCCTGCCAGAACAAACTGCCGGATCCCTAGCGCTTCTGTGAAACTAGCCTCAGAACGTGAAGCTGCATCCTGTGTAGATGCTGTTCCATAGGTGACACTAGATTTGGTATATGGAATACAAGCACCAGGTGGCCAGCCCATAGTGATATAGGGATAATTCCCCTCAGTTTTTGTAAACCCCATTGAATAAAAATGCTGAACTCCTGTTTTGCGCTTAACGCTGTTACCCTATTTCTATAGGCACGCATACACAGTCCTTTTGCAACACATTTTTAATGGGATGCCGAGCTATTTGGCAGTTCATGCTATCGTGTACATGTACTATAAATGTGTGGTTGCTATGTATGAACAACCTACATACAGGAGTGCTGTAACCTCATCATCATGTTGTGATTAAATACATAAATTAAGAACCAAAACCTTCTTTTGTGGATAGTAATGTATGTTTTGCATCAGTCCAAAAGTACAATGGCTCTAACTTTGACTCATTCAATGAACAAATATAAGTAGGTAGGTTTTATCTAAGTTATTGATATATGGCATGTATACGCTTTTTAGTTAGACCATCCAAATGTCTAACTAAAATCTAAATAAGATGTTAAATGACTGGGTGCTAAGAGCAAATATATTTTATTTTGGCACAATACAGTTTAATAGATACTGCCATCTAGTGTACACATTATGAACAACACCACTGTTAAAGCATTCACATTGCAAATCACCTTGTTGAGTGTTCTCCCTCCATTCTTGATGCACAATTAGCTAAATGGAAACACTGATAATCATGTGAATTGCTGATAAAAGGGTTCGTTCTAATCTATTGATCTTGTCAACCTGTGTGGATATTATGGCGCAATAATGTATATTTGCCTAGAAGCTGCCTACATAGCCAGACACATAATGTCACTAATTTCTAGATGTAAAGGACCTAAATGCTAATGTGACAAAGATAAAGCTTTGTTTTAACTAGTAGTCATGCAAAGGCATGCTTGCACTTGTAGTTCCACGGCAGCTGCCAGATTAGTACTCCTCTACAGGGCATGTTTAGAATAATAATGATGGTTCTTAGATGTAAATGGTTTTTCTTGTACATTTATCTATTCAGCTAAACATTTATCTGTTTGCCTAAATCTCTGTGTGGCATTGCTCTTCAGTGTCCTAAAGCAACTTCAGCGTGAATACCCCAATAACCACATGAATAAAATCACCCCATAAATTGGTATCACTCTATCAGCAACACTAACCACCACAGAGATCTACCGCCGCTGTCATTCACAAGCCACACAGCACCTGCTGCCTGATCAATGGTCGGTTCTTCTGCCACAGGGTGCAGAATTTAATTTAAGCGCTCTGACATCTCTTATGTCAAGAGCATTGGCCCTGGTGCTTGACGTATTCCTACTGCCTCCTCCACCAAGACCAGCTGAATTGTTCATTGATCATGCTATCAAGAGGGGCAATCTCATAAATACCAATCTTGCATCTCTATTGTTTATGAAGTGTTTTTGTCCACAGTATTCCTAAATTGAGCACAAACTCACATGTTAATAGTGAAAGAAAGTCAAATATTGAATTTCTCGCATTCATATTTTCTTAACATAAAATATGCTTAATCAGGACTTATTAATTAGCACCATAACAATCACTAACAATGTATGTGAAAAATGTAGTATTCCATAGCTATAGTGATGGCTGCTGAATGACAGGACTGTAGGTATATGGTGGTTGCAGTCCCACCCATCCAAGTTCTTCAGGGCAGCCAGGGCCAGGGCACAGTTTTGTGTATCTTGGTGCAAAATGCATTCTAGAATTGACTACTTAAACATTTGCTGTTTAGTAACCAAAACTTGGTGCGATCTCTTCACCCCTATGGCTGTTTGGAGTACATTCATGGTAGATATATGTGGTACTTCTTTGCATGACAATTTTGCATGTGCAACTTTTTGAGTTTTCCAAAATTTTCCTCATAAGAGAGCAAACCATAAAAACATACCACTCACTGAAGTCCAGATCTACCTAAATAAGTATAAAAAACGTTACTAGGGTTTATGTAACACATGGACCTCTGTGCCCACTATACTAGGTATATCTTTTACATCAGTGCTTCAAGCGATATCGGTTGGAATAATATCCTGCTCACTTTCATTCTGTCTTTTCAGGTAGACATGCAGCAGTCCACCAAGGAGAGCTGGGAGGACAGCAGTGGTGGTAGCAATGATGGAGGAAGTAGTTACTGTAGCAGTGCTTTCTCTGGCACTCCCTGGGGCCATGTTATGATGGAAAGGATGCACCTTTTCTTCACTTCAGGGTATTCCCTGGCTTTGAGGTTCCTGTCTGGTGTTAGGTAGGGTGCCCCTCATGGAGATAAATTCTAAGGTGCAAGGCAGAGTTCCCTGAGATGTGAGCCAATGATGAGGCTGGTGTAACAATACAACAGTGTTTTTACTGGCAATAAAAGTTCAAATACAGTACTCACAGCAGATTTCACAGTTCAGACTTTGCACCGACCAGCAGGTCTTAAACAGTTTTGCAATATCACAGTTCTTCCAGTGTAACCATCTGAGAAGGTAGTTAACAGGCCAAGTTGTCTCTCTGAGTTAAAAGTGTTTTTTCTGAGATTTTAATACTGATGACCTATCCACTTTTCCTTCAAGCTCAAGCATTAAGTCATAGGGGTGCAACTTTCGCTTGCATCTTTCTGGTCTAACACATTTTCTCTCACTTTGATTCTGTACTCATAATGGACCCCTACAACTTTACACTGCAAGATATAGTCCATAGCAGATCCTCTGTCTGCCTCCAAAGTATGTCCAGGCTCCCGAAGCCTTTCATCTTCGGGACAAGTTAGATGAGGAGTCTGTAAGTCTCCCAGACAAGTTATCTTCACAATCTTTGTTGCCTGGTCTTAACACTGGCTTGTTCCACCAAATGTCACTTTTCTCTTATTTTTCCCTCAGAGACTGGTATAAAGGCCTTTTCTTTAGAGGTTGTCTAATCTGCTCACTTCTCTGGCTCTCGATCAACTAACTCTACCTCTCCCTATTGAGAGGATGAAACAGGACCACCCAGCAATGGTCATTAATGGCTAGATAAATAGATACTAGCAGTCTTAGACTTTAAAGGGGTTGTCCAAGTTATATTTATTAATGACCTATCCTCAGGATAGGTCATCAATACCAGATCGGCGGGAGTCCGACACCCAGCACCTCCACCGATCAGCTGTTTGAAGAGGAGGTGCGCACCGTGCCAGCGCTGCCTCCTCTTCATTGTTTACCTGCTCGCCATAACATCTGCAGCAGTGAGTAGGTGTAATTACACCTAACTGTCCCATTCACTTCAATGGGAGGGCTCATTCCTATACAAGTGTATGGGAACGAGCCGTCCCATTGGAATGAATGAGACGGTTAGGTGTAATTACACCTGCTCACCACTGCGGATGTTACAGCGAGCAGGTAAACAATGAAGAGGAGGTGCCGCTGGACCCCCGCCGATCTGATATTCATGACCTACAGTATCCTGAGGATAGGTGATCAATAAATATAACTTGGACAACCAAGTATATTACCTGCTGTAAAAATATATTTATCAGTCTGTTCAGGTCAGTTAGACATCCATATTCTATGTAATTTTTGAGGCAGCTACATTAGACATGTTTGATCTTGTAGAGTTTTTTTTTTTTTAGTTATAGCCCAACAGCGCTTAAGAAGACTATTTCAGAAGAAAGCATAAAATCTATTTTCTGCTTTTGAATTTATGTAGCAAAAACTTTTTATCTATGTTGGCCTATTTTCAAGCCATCAAAGGGGCTTCTGGTGATATAAAACAGAATTATTAAAAAAAAAAAGCTTAGCAGTCCTGTGTAAATAAACTCTAAAGTGTGTGAAATCATTTCTCCATGGTGGTAGCACAAGAAAATTCAGGGAGACAAAAATAAAAATATATAAATGCAAAGAACCTTAATACATCAAAATACAGAGCAATTGAACCAAATCCCATGTTATTTATTAAAGATTTTCTATTCACCAGTCACTTAAATGAAATCCATATATAATACAAGATCCTAGAATATTCATAGTTTGAATGTTAACAACTTGTTATGATGTCAACTGGATCAATTGGTCAAAAGCGTTTAACTGGGTTTCCGAGGAGACAACCTGCCACTCCTTCATTTCTACCCCTTCCTTGTTTGTCCCCTCTCTGTTTGCTCTTTTTTTTTTTGCTTTTTCTTTCTGTTTATTCTGTTTCCACAACCAATTCTATTTACCCTAATCAACACCAGAAACAGGCATGAATTACAGTGCAAATCTGCTCCTGCTCATAACTGACTTACCGTATTTTTCACTTTATAAGATGCACCTGATGATAAGATGCACCCCAGATTTTAGAGTAGGAAAATGAGAAAAAAATATTTTTCATCACACCTCATATCAGACCCCCCATAAATTTCAGGACATCACATCAGACCCGCATATCAGCTCTCCATGTCAGAACCTCATCAGCCCTCCATGTCAGACCCCCATCAGACCTCAGACCAGCCTACTATGACCCCATATCAGCCCACTGTGCCCCCATCAGACATCAGATCAGCCCACTGTGCCCCCATCAGACCTCAGATCAGCAGAATGTGCCCCCATCAGAACTCAGATCAGCAGAATGCGCCCCCATCAGACCTCAGATCAGCAGAATGTGCCCCCATTAGACCTCAGATCAGCAGAATGTGCCCCCAACAGACCTCAGATCAGCAGAATGTGCCCCCATCAGAACTCAAATCAGCAGAATGTGCCCCCATCAGACCTTATATCAACAGAATGTGCCCCCATCAGACCTCAGATCAGCCCACCCAGCCACATAAGGTTAAAATAAAAACCTCTCTTACCTGTCCTGCGCCGCGGCTCCGCTCTGGGTCCGGCGCTCCTCTGTCTTCTCTGGCCGGCGCTGCACTGTCACCTGACTGCGTGCAGCATCAGGTCATAGCACGCGCACTACGTCCTGATGCTGTACGCGGTCAGGACAGTGCAGAGCCGGCCCGGAGAAGAAAGAGGAGCGCCGGAGCAGGGAAGCAACTGCTTCGGGGCCGAGCTCAGTAGGGGCCCAGGAGCAGTAGCAGGGATGTGGCAGCATGGCCCTAATTTACTGTTTTTTCATTTATTTTATATTTTCCTGTCTCCCTGTCTGAGGGGAGCTGGGACTGTAACGCAGCTTAAACAAGAGGAGAGGGGAGAGAAGAATTCTCCTACCTCTCCTCTGCGCTGCAATCTGTTATCTGATTGGTGGAGCAGCAGAGATCAGAAGCTGCTTTTCCACCAATCATTTCAACTGACACAGCCTGCTCCCACAGCACAAGAAGCACCATGTGGATGTAACTGACTGACTGGCCACCCTCCCGCCCGGCCAGCCGACCACCTGACCACCTCTCTTACCTGCTTGCCTCATGTAACGCTGCTGACCTCCTGCTCTGGCTGTGACAGACAGCCAGGAAGCTGGAGCAACCATGAGCAGCAGCACTGTCTCAGCCCCCTGAGCACAGCTGCAGCCTGCTGCCGACATCCTGCTTGGGACTTACTGCCAGGTTGACCAAAATGGTGAGTCTGTGCCCCCCTGCCCTGTACTGTGCCCCCTGCCCTGTACTGTGCCCCCCTGCCCTGTACTGTGCCTCCCCCTGCCATGTACTGTACACACTATGCTGTACTGTGCCCCCCTGCCCTGTACTGTGCAAACTATGCTGTACTGTGCCTCCCTGCCCTGTATGGTGCCTCCCTGCACTATACTGTGCCCCCCCTGCCCTGTACTGTGCCCCCTGCCTTACTGCCCCCTGCCCTGTACTGTACTATGATACGATCCTATAATACCGTGTAGGAGGCATATTACAGGAGTATAAGGAGATACCCCTGTACTGTGCCTACTAACCTGTACTATTCCCTCTTATACCCTGTATTGTGTCCCCTTACCATAACCTGTACAGTGCTCCTAGTCATACCCTGTACTGTGCCCTCTTATACTCTACACTGTGCCCCTGGTCATATATTGTACTGTGCCCCCTTATACTCTGTTATCCAGTCACTGTATGGCGGCATTATCCAGTCACTATATGGTGGTGCTATTCAGGCACTATATGGCCATGTTATCCGGTCACTGTATGGTGGTGTTATCCAGTCATTGCATGGTGGTGTTATCCAGTCACTGTATGGCAGTGTTATCCAGTCACTGTATGGCAGTGTTATCCAGTCACTATATGGAGGTGTTATCCAGTCATTGTATGGTGGTGTTATACAGCCATTGTATGGCGGTGTTATCCAGTCACTGTATGGCGGTGTTATCCAGTCACTGTATGGCGGTGTTATCCAGTCACTGTATGGCGGTGTTATCCAGTCACTGTATGGCGGTGTTATCCAGTCACTGTATGGCGGTGTTATCCAGTCACTGTATGGCGGTGTTATCCAGTCACTGTATGGCGGTGTTATCCAGTCACTGTATGGCGGTGTTATCCAGTCACTGTATGGCGGTGTTATCCAGTCACTGTATGGCGGTGTTATCCAGTCACTGTATGGCGGTGTTATCCAGTCACTGTATGGCGGTGTTATCCAGTCACTGTATGGCGGTGTTATTCAGTCACTGTATGGTGGTGTTATCCGGCCATTGTATGGCGTGTTATCCAGTCACTGTTTGGCGGTGCTGTTCAGTCATTTTATGGCGGTGTTGTTCAGTCATTTTATGGCGGTTAGCCAGTCATTGTATGGCAGTCGTTCAGTCGCTGTATGGTGGTGTTATCCAGTCATGATATGGGGCTATAATGTTGTTTGTTATCCAGTCATGGTATGAGCTATTATCCAATATGGTGTTATTTAGTCTCTGTATGTTGGTAATATATAGTCACTAAATGTATTATTATTCAGGGATAGAAGTAATATCTTTACAGTATATACTGTAGATTTCAGTACATGAAACTGTGGAGTTCCCAATAGAGTAAATGAGCCTTGTAGAACACAGCCCTTACCATTGATCACCAGGACCATAGATTCCCGTTATAAAAAATACGTTTTTTTTTAACTGACTTTGCAGGATACAAAAGCGTGTGGTGTGCTACGCTTTGGTATCCTGTTTTTCCTAACGAATATGTAAAATGGATGGCAAAAACGTAATGTGAAATCACCCTTACATATGCGCACATGTGATGCCGGGGGGGGGCGTACAAAATTTTGCTGTGGGGCCCAGTCAATTCTAGCTACGCCCCTGCCTGAGGCCTCTACCACCGGACAAGGAAATGAGGAGAGGTAAACAACGGGCTCTTTCTGTATGACACCAGTTCTGAAGACACTATACGTACTATACGGACTATTTCTGAAGGCACTGGGTTTGTAGCACTGTTTTTTGGGGACTGTGTGTTAAATCCGGCGGCCAAACTGTGTGCCGTCCACGTGCGCTCGTCTGTAGACCAAGCATGCCTCTGGTGTTGTTGCGCATGCGCCGCCCGACTGCTGAATCGCTCGGGACAATCTACTGACATAATGTTAATCCCACTACCGTGTATAGTTTATCAAATGGCCATATTTGCGTAGGATGGAGGGAGATAATAAATTATTTGACACAAGAGAACACCAGTACATTTTATCAAGACTGCTAAGACTTGCGCAACAGCGCCAGGGGCGCGCTGGGCCTACAGACAAGCGCACGTGGACGGCACACAGTTTGGCCGCCAGATTAAGCATGAGGAATAGCGCGCGCCCACTCTGCAGTACTGGTATGAACTGAATGGCCCACAGGAGAACCCTAATATTGGGTTCATACAGGTACATATATGTAAACACATATTACACTGATTATTGGTGAATGACACATTGGTGTTTCTTATATTATATTCTATGTACAGATGGTTGGTAATGATGATGTTAAGGGGAAGGGTATTTATATCTGGTTATAGGATCCACACTTTATGCTTGAAAAAGACCTGTAATGGTCGAAACGTCGCACTAAGTGAATAAACAAGGATTGTTGAAAAGACCTGGGAGTGCTGCAGGTTGCTTTAGATTTTGTGATATCTTGGGGGTATAACAGGCTGATTCCCAACACTGACGGCACCACCACAATATGGACTACAAAGACCCGTAAGTGCTGCTACAACTATACATTTATGTTTATATCTGCCATAGAAACACTAAATACTTAGGATTTTCTCTTTTTCCAGAACCCAATGCTCTCCTCTTAATGCAGTGCCCCCTTGTTTGATGACTAGATTTAACGCCTACATTATGTGCCAATTGTTTTTTTACAAAGATTAAAGAGAATTTGTAAATTAGCAGTATTAAGATTGGACATACTTTATCTTTATTTCACTGGCAGGGAATGTAAAGTAATTAAGCTGTGCCTAATTCTCCCTGTGGAAAAATCTATGCAATCTCCCAGATCTCAATTCACTACAGGCCTGTGTATTAATAGAGAAGTTAAAGGGTTAGATTTCTATCAGGCAGATCCTGGCACACATGTTTTCATGGTCAGAGCTGACACAGACAGGTCAATCTCATCATCAGATACGCTCAGAAGCATTTTCTCCATTGTCCTTAACCAATCTGACAATTTGTTAACTGCCCAGATACAATAATGAATCATATTTAGCATGAAACATTAAATATCTTAGGTAACAGGTAAATGGGATTTGAAGAATATGAGTCCAGAGACTGTTCATACAGCAATATGAACATTTTACTATGTATCTCTAATTAGAATGCCTGCTATTGATTATCAAGTGCTTTCACGTCTGGGATCAATACACAAGCAGAACCTAGGGACAGTAATTAATTGTGTCAGCTAGAGACTGGAAATAACATATCGTCCAATATGCATACAACAATCAATCTCCCAGGAGTCTAGAAAAAAAGAAATCTTGAAAAGGTGTCCAAGGAGTAGTTACTACTAAAGAAATAAAACACTGAGTAACAATAAAACCTTACAAAACAATGTAGATGTCTGTGTCCTGATGTAGTGATGAAGTGAACCTGGCTGGTATCTTATACAACAATTGCGAGGCTCACCAATCTTAGGCTAGGTTCACATCATGTTTTTACCCTATGTTTTAAAATATACATTAGGGAAAAGGATGCAAAATCATAGTACACTACGCTTTTCCATCCAATATAGGCCAGTAAAAAAGTATATGTATATGTTTTTCTTTCAATGGCACACTATAGTGACAGATGCCACTGCATAGCGTCTGTCAAAGGCATCCTTCAACTTATACTTTTTTTTACTATATGTTAAATTTAAGACAAAAATGTACCTAAATGTCAAATAGTTACAAAAGCAGCTGTCTAGGACTACTATGTAAATCTCAACTGCTCACAATCTGTTAGTTATATTAATTCATCTAATTCATCTCTTACCATATCGAGGCAACCTTTCTCCATGTAGAACCACAGATATAATATTGTGGAGGTTCCCATCAAGCTGCCAAAAATATATCTGGCCTATTAAGGCATTGACTCCACAAGAGCTTCAAATGTGTTATGTGCTGTCTGGCACCACAGCGTTAGCCTCAGATTCTTTAAAGCCTGAATTACACTACCCGATTTTCCAGCAGTGGTCTCCTTTGGTAGCGAGTAGATTGCTGAGAGTGAATGCTTCACTTCTGAAAATCGTCTGCCACATCAAGCTGTGTAAAACAGCCTTACGTCCTGTGAGTTGTTGGGCTGAGCCTTCATTGATTGGACTTGTTTTTCCAGCATAGCTAAAAAATCTTTTATCAAATTGAAATCTGGGAATTGAGAGGCCAAGTCAACACCTTGAGCTCTTTGTTATGATCCTCAAACCCACTTTTTGCAGTGTGGCATTGCAGAGTACTTACTAAAAGAGTTCACTGACATATATATCCACTGAATACAAGTCAACAATAACTATTGGGTAGGTCTTACATGTCAAAGTAACATCCACATTAAGGCCAAGTCCCATGGGTTCCCATCATCAAACTGTCTGCCCTGACTTGCCATCTTCTAATAGTGTAGTCCTGGTGCGATTTATCCCTCAAATAAGCAACAAGACATGCAGACCAGGCCACCTTATTTCATAACTTCATGGTCCAGATCTGATGCTCAAGTGCTCATTGTAGCACTGAACAGTGGACAGGGGTCAGCATGCACACTTTGGTCAGTCCATGGCTAATCAGCCCCATACACTGTGAGCTGTGATGTACTGTGTGATCTGACACCATTCTATCATTGCTAGTATTACTGTTTCAGCAATTTGTGCTGCAGTAACTCCTCTGCAGATTCATACCAGACTGGCTTCACCCCCCAGCCACATCAACAAGCCCTGGGCATCCATGACTCATCACCATCCTTGGAGATGCTCTGACACAGTCATCAATCACTTGTTAAAGTTTCTCAAATTCTTACACTTGCCAATTTTTCCTGCTTCTACCACATCAACTTAAAAAAACAACTGTTTACCTGATGCTCAATATATCCAACCCCTCGAGAGAGACGCAATTGTGGTGGAATAATCAATGTTATTCACTTTACCAGTCGGAGGTTTTGATGTTATGACGGATTGGTATAGCTTGTTATAGTCAGAGATAGTCCTATGTTTTGATGAAACAGCTCATTTCCCAGATTTATTCACAAAAAATGACTAACTTACTTTTTATGTACCTGCTGGAGGGTGATGGTTACATCTTCAATGTTCCCATATTAGAAAAAATTACATAGAAAATATTTTACCACTTTTCTTTTCCATTTTATCGTTACTACGCACCCTGACAGGCCTGTGATCTACAGCTGGTTATTTGATCCTTTTGTTTCATTTAACAACAGGAGGAATACAAATTTAGGAGTGTAAAAATGCCAGGCGACTGACAGTGTTATTTAACAGAGTTACAATCTGTGGCAGAGGAGTTGATCACAGCCCTGCTTAGCTTGTAAGACGCTGTAGGAGATTAAACAAATCAAACTTTGGTTCAGTTGTCAATGCCAAACTTCAGATTTTTTACTTTGTGGGATTAAATAACAGAAGGGTATCCCTGCAGTTTCTTTATAGTGAAGTTTCGGATGATATGTTCATGCACAGTATGGGCCCGGCATGATAGCTTGGAGTGTGGTCAAATCAGAGGAATGCACCTGGATGGTTAGAAACTCATCTAAGTAGAAATTTAACTTTTACTGTAAATCATATAAACTATCACAAGAATACATCATAAATAATCCCAGCAATTTAGTGAATTATTCCCTACAAGCAGTGTGAATAATTTAATGATTCTGGTGAGATTAACATGTTCTTTGGTACATAGAATTTGTTAATTCATGAATCTTATAATCAAATATGGAATTTCTCTGATGGCTTATGTGAAACATATTTCCAGTGAGAAGAAGTTGCTTCGAGTTTGACAATTCTTATTTATTGGTGTACCCACCCATGTACAAGAGAATCAGCAGTGGCACAAGGCTACTGAAACTTCTTCATAAGCTAGGAGAAGAATGGATTTCAGGGCCTTGATTTCTAACAGCTTCAAAAACAGTGTGGTAAAACAGTATGTAAGGCGAGAAGGATGCTCATATATAATGAAAGGTAAAACCATCAGGCAGAGACTGATCGCACATAGAGAGCTTTAGTGAGAACAGATCTGGAGTACTGTGTTCAGTTCTAGAGACGTTACCTACAAAAATACACAGTATGAATAAAATAGAACAGATCCAAAGATGGTCTACAAAAAAGGTGGGAGATTATATGGAATTCTGAGGGCTCATTCAGATGACCGTATGAATGACTCCGCATCAGTTCTGCAATTTTGCGGAACGGGTGCGGACCCATTCATTTAAATGGCCCCGCAAAAAATGTAGGGCATGTTCTATTCTTGTCCGCAATACTGGCCAGTTGAAGGATAATCGGCCTGATTCTAGGACAGTGTAAAAGGACTCTTAAGCAAAACTTTATCAGGAAAGACATAATTGGAATGTGTCATCAGAAAATTATCTGTTTGAATCACATTTTTGGTGAGTGTATTTTTAATTTCTCCATGTCACTATCTATATTTTCAAAAATAAATATAATTTTTCCATTTTCCCATTGGCCACTAGGCCTAAGATTAGAGTTGAGCGAACGTGCTCGTAACGAGCACTGTACTGCTCGGATCCCCTGCGCTCGCATGGGCGCAGGCATCCGGATCCGTCCTCCTCACCTGACGGATCCGGATGCCTGCGCCCATGCGAGCGCAGGGGATCCGAGCAGTACAGTGCTCGTTACGAGCACGTTTGCTCAACTCTACCTAAGATATGTTAAGGCTATTATCAGTGCCAGCAGCATAGTAATCGGTAATGGAAGTGATACTCAAAGCCTTCAAACTGAGATATTGGGAACCTTACTACATTAAATCTAATGTTATAATGTTATCTTACAACCCCTGATTATTTAGGGATAAAGAAACGCAAAGGATAAGTTTTTAATTCAGCGATACAGGTCCACAGTCTTTCTGTTAGGGGATCCCTTTAGCATTGCCCCTGACACCAGATGGCACGAAGGACAGGGATTCATTCCTGTTTATACAGTCACAAGTCACTCTTTATTGAGGGGCAGGTGTAGGCTATTATTTTCCTTTTAGATATGTTAAAAGTTTAAATAAGGAATTCTGGTTTATATTCAGAGGTTGAAAAACACTACTGATCTAGTTCTGCTTTCATATATGCACACTGCTGTATTATGGATATGTGTCCAACGGATCTGTAGTATATGGACCTGATGTTGTATTATGGATACATGTCCTATCAATCTGTAATATGGTACCTGCAATGGACTCACAGAAGCATCATATAATGACATAAGAATTGTCTCTAGTTCCATAGGAAGGAATTGACTATGGTTCTATACAGGACTGTATACTTTATGCAAACATGTTTTACCAGCACTGTTTTAGCAAGAATCATGACATTTAGGGTACATTCACACGACCGTATAATTTTATCCGCGTCCGATCCGCATCCGTTCCGCATTTTGCGGAATAGATGCGGATCCATTCATTCCTATGGGTGAATAAAATGTGCGGACAACATTCAGTATGTTGTCCGCATCCGTATTTCCGCATTTCCGGTCCGCAAGAATATGAAGCTTGTCCTACTATTGTCCGCACAGATCGGTCCGCAGCCCCATTCAAGTCTATGGATCCGCAATTTGCGGATGACATACGGAATGGTTTCCGTATGTTATCCGTTTTTTGCGGATCCGTATAATTGAAGGCCTTGACAACTATGAATTATTCTTTTTTTTTTCTCTCTCTTTTTTTTTTTTCTTTTTAAACCTTCCGTTTTTTGCGGACCGTAAAAAACGGAAGACATGCGGAACACATTCGGAAGCCATTCTTCCGCAAAATGCGGACACACGGTTCAGTTATTTGCGGACCGCAAAACGGAAAGGACTCAACGCGGTCGTGTGAATGTACCCTAACACAGATTTTTAACATGTTGCTGTAAATGTGTCCTAAAGCCGATCAACCCCTTAAAGGCTTTATTCCAAATATGAGATTCTTAATTTTACCACTTTCGACAAAGAAAGACTGAAAGAACAAACACTTAAGAAATTTTCAGATCACTGCCTGTATTCTCAACTGATAATGTATTGTATTGTATGAATTGCAACTCAATGAACCAGGCAAATTAGCCACCTATATACAGTAAAAGGGGAACCATTGTAGGGTTAACCTGCTTGTTCGTAAATCTATAAATTTGGAAAGCAAATATCTTGAAAAAAGTTATGCATTCATGTTCCGATGCACAGCACAATATAGTGACATTACATGACAATGGAGGATTTTTTAATTAAATGATCCTTGATAAATGTCTTGGGGATCAGAAATACTTACATGATCACTATGTAAAATGCTTTTATTGTGCATTGACCCCATGAGTATAACCACAAAGATGGCACCTTGGATGAGGAATGATCTACAATTTGAGACTCTCCATCCACGTATGCCCTCAGGAAATACAATTTATCTTGTAACTGGCTGCCTCACATGTCTACTCAAGCTAAAACGAGATTTTATGTTCTTCAGCTTTGGGCAGTCTGGCTTATACAAAATCAGAGCTGTGGGTTAGGCTCCTAGCTCTGGATTTATTGAGATTCACACCATGGATATGTGAACCAGTCAGGTAGAAGACAAATGCTATAAATAAAAAAGATGTAATTTATCTGGGGGTGCAGATAAACAAGAGACAAAACCAGTGACGCTAGTAGACGATCTTATTTTCTTGTAAGAAAACATTGGAGAAGTACACAAAGCTGCTACAAATGGATCATGTTGTGCTGCCTGATGTGCCAGGTCCAGGAGCTGCTCTGGATAATAGAGGAGACGTTTATATGACATCGGGTCACCCTCTTTAACTGCTGCTACCACACTTTCTGACATACTGCAGCATTGCCCATTATTAGGATCCCATTATCTGTTCACATTCCAATACCCTGAGCAAATACTTATAGCTTTTAACATTTGTGAACTCCCAGTGTCACCATTGGTGCCACCTGACCTTTCTGGTTAGCAGGACCATGTTCGCCAGGAGAATGTGAAAAAAGCAGGGATTCTGCAGGCTTGTGGGATAGATCTGATCAATTTAAATCTGGCTACATTTTCAATAGTTGCTTTTATTCAGATCCCGTTCCCTTCATCAGGGTATTACATCATATAACACCCTGATTGCAACCTCAAATTGCAACTTCAAATTCCTTTTCACGAAACTGCACAGTAAGGAGTCACCTTCCTCTCCTACTCCATTCCAGCCCTGGAAGTAGCTTACCTCACAGAAGCACGGTTGTAACGGGGTCGTATAGATAGCGCCTTATCTATACAGACGCACAGCTTCCTTGCCATGTCACAATAGCATACCTGACTAAAACAGGTCATGTCATAACAGATCATTTGACTGAAACCCACTGGTGATGTCTCAGTAGCATACCTAATTAATACTTCTGATGTTACTGAAGCCTACCTTATGAAAAAATGTGATGTCACAGTCACTCCCCTAATACAAACACAGTTATGATATCACCAGTAGCATGCCTAGGGTGTTTGACACCTCAGACGGGCCCTTTCTCTGACACCCCCTCCCCCTAATACATTTTAAAAAATGTACCCCCAGTAGTATTGCCCTCATTGTACAACCTTCACAGTAGTTTTGTCCAAATATGTGCCCCCTCACAGTAGGTATGCCCACACTGTGCCCGCTCACAGTATTTATGCCCTCACTGTACAACTTTCACAGTAGTCATGCCCACATTGTGCCCCTTAAAGTACTTATCCCTTCATTGTGCCCCTTCACAGTTGTAATTCCCTCTTTGTGCCTCCCTCACAGTAGTTACGTCCTCTCTGTGCCCCTGTCACAGTAGTAATGCCCTATCTGTGCCCATTAGTAACATAGTAACATAGTAACATAGTTTGTAAGGCCGAAAAAAGACATCTGTCCATCCAGTTCAGCCTGTTTTCCTACAAGTTGATCCAGGGGAAGGCAAAAAACCCTGTGAGGTAGAAGCCAATTTTCCTCACTTTAGGGGGAAAAATTCCTTCCCGACTCCAGTCAGGCAATCAGAATAACTCCCTGGATCAACGACCCCTCTCTAGTAACTATAACCTGTAATATTATTACCCTCCAGAAATACATCCAGGCCCTTCTTGAACTCTCTTAGTGAACTTACCATCACCACCTCCTCAGGCAGAGAGTTCCATAGTCTCACTGCTCTTACCGTAAAGAATCCTCTTCTATGTTTATGTACAAACCTTCTTTCCTCCAGACGCAGAGGATGTCCCCTCGTCATGGTCACTGTCCTCGGATAAATAGATGATGGGAGAGATCTCTGTACTGACCTCTGATATATTTATACATAGTTATTAGATCTCCCCTCAGTCGTCTTTTTTCTAAAGTGAATAAGCCTAATTTTGATAATCTTTCTGGGTACTGTAGTCCACCCCATTCCAGTTATTACTTTAGTTGCCCTCCTCTGAACCCTCTCCAGCTCTGCTATGTCTGCCTTGTTCACAGGAGCCCAGAACTGTACACAGTACTCCATATGTGGTCTGACTAGTGATTTGTAAGTGGCAGGACTATGTTCTCATCAACGGGCATCTATGCCTCTTTTGATGCAACCCATTATCTTATTGGCCTTGGCAGCAGCTGTCTGACACTGGTTTCTGCAGCTTAGTTTGCTGTTCACTAAAATTCCTAGGTCCTTTTCCATGTCAGAGTTACCCAATGCTTTACCATTTAGTATGTACTGGTGACTTGCAATTATTCCTTCCCATATGCATAACCTTACATTTGTCAGTGTTAAACCTCATCTGCCACTTTTCTGCCCAAGCCTCCAGTCTGTCCAGATCCTGCTGTAGCAGTGCACTGTCCTCTTCTGTGTTAATTACTTTACACAGTTTAGTGTCATCTGCAAAAATTGATATTTTACTGTGCAAGCTTTCTACAAGATCATTAATAAATATATTGAAAAGAACAGGACCCAATACAGACCCCTGTGGTACCCCACTAGTGACAGTGACCCAATCTGAGTATGTACCGTTAATAACCACCCTCTGTTTTCTATCACTAAGCCAGTTACTTACCCACATACAGACATTTTCTCCCAGGCCAAGCATTCTCATTTTGTATACTAACCTTTTATGTGGTACAGTGTCAAACGCATTCACAGTTGTAATGCCCTCTCTGTGTCCCCTTCACAGTTGTAATGTCCCCCTTCAGAGTAGCTATGCCCTCACTGTGCCCCAATAACAGTAATAATGCCCTCTGTGTCCCTTCACAGTAGTAATGCCCATTGTGCCTCCTTCACAGTAATAATGCCCACTCAGTGCCCTATGACAGTTATGCCCACCTCCTTCACAGGAGTAATGCTCTCTGTGCCCCCTTTACGGTAGTAATACCCTCTGTGCCCCCTTCATAGTGGTAATACCCATTGTGCCCCCTCCATAGTAGTAATGCCCATTGTTACCCCTCCACAGTAGTAATGTCCATTGTGCCCCTTCACAGTAGTAGTAATGCCCATTGTGCCTCCTTAGTAGTAGTAATGCCCTCTGTGCCCCTTTGTGGTAGTAAGCCCTCTGTGCCCCCTTTGTAGTAGTATTGCCCACTGTGACCCCTTTGTAGTGGTATTGCCCCTCTGTGCCCCCTTTGTAAAGGTATTGCCCTCTGTGCCCCCTTTGTAATAGTATTGCCCTCTGTGCCCCCTTTGTGGTAATAATGTCCTCTGTGTCCCTTTGTAGTACTAATGCCCTATGTGCCCCGTTTTTAGTAATAATGCCCTCTGTGCCCCCTCCATGGTAGAAATGCCCTCTGTGCCCCCTCTATTAAAAAAAAAAAAGAAAAAAAACACAGTACCTACTCACCTTGTCCTGTTCCTGAAGCTCACAGATTCCCGGGCTGCAGGCTCCTCCCATACAGGCCGGCAGCACGATCTGTGTCTGCAGGCTGAATGGTGGAGCAGGGAGAAGTCTTCCTGCTTCATCATTCAGTGTGACTGAAGGACTGAAGGAGAGGAGGAGCGTTGGGAGCTAAGTGACAGGACCACAGCTGCCGACACTCCAGCAATGAGCACTTCTATCTGTATTGATGGAAGAGCTCATTGCTTCTAGGCTCTGGCACCCCCCTAAGAGCAGGCACCAGGGGCAGACCGCTTACCCTTAAGAACGCTACCGGATTTCACAGTAGCTTACATAAAGGTATACACTGAAAAAAATAACAAAATAACTTTATATGACTCTAATCCTAGACTACTAGTGAAGGTTCAAAGACCATAAACCTTTCTGTTATTTTTCTGAATGTATTTTTATGTGCATTGACATATGTATTTGGAGAATGTACGTACAGTATTTTGTATATGTACAAATACAAAAAAAGTTTGCTATTTATATGTGTAGTCAGTAGTATGTCTGCTCATATGTGTGCATATATTGTAAGAGGTAAATGTGCTTGGAAACAGGGCCGGACTGGGACTGAAATTCAGCCCTGGCATTTTGAAATCAAAGAGGCCCACATGCCTCGACTTTTTAAAGTCACAGCCAACCCTTTTAGAGGCCCTAAAAATTATTAAAATATAATAATTTAATAAACGTAAACCACACCAAACAAGGTAAATAAACCGCCCCCTGCAGAGAGAGATGGAAGAGCTATATCTCCTGATAGGGTACGGGTCTAGAACTCAGACCCGGACTGATCAAAACTTTTGATATGTCTCTGTGACATGTCAAAAGTCTTTCAGTTCATCAGTGGCCCTATTACACAGATTGATGTGTAAAGGTCCTTTTACACGGGCCGATTATCGGCCAAAAAAGCGTTCCTAGGAACGCTAGTGCCAATAATCGGCCCGTGTAAAAGTGGCCCTAATCAGCCGGCTGATTGGATCTTTTGGTTTGTACAGTGGATCTGCAAAAAAAACGGATGCCATACGGAACATCATCCTTTTTTTGCGGATCCGCAATTTGCAGACTGCAAAACACAATGTTCGTGTGAATGTAACCTAATACAGCGCCCCATACCTCTTACATCCAGTATAATACAGCGCCCCATACCTCTTACATCCAGTATAATACAGCGCCCCATACCTCTTACATCCAGTATAATACAGCGCCCCATACCTCTTACATCCAGTATAATACAGCGCCCCATACCTCTTACATCCAGTATAATACAGCGCCCCATACCTATTACATCCAGTATAATACAGAGCCTCATACCTCTTACATCCAGTATAATACAGCGCCCCATACCTGGTACATCCAGTATAATACAGCGCCCCATACCTCTTACATCCAGTATAATACAGCGCCCCATACCTGGTACATCCAGTATAATACAGCGCCTCATACCTCTTACATCCAGTATAATACAGCGCCCCATACCTGGTACATCCAGTATAATACAGCACCTCATACCTCTTACATCCAGTATAATACAGCGCCCCATACCTCTTACATCCAGTATAATACAGCGCCCCATACCTCTTACATCCAGTATAATACAGCACCCCATACCTCTTACATCCAGTATAATACAGCACCTCATACCTCTTACATCCAGTATAATACAGCACCCCATACCTCTTACATCCAGTATAATACAGCACCTCATACCTCTTACATCCAGTATAATACAGCACCCCATACCTCTTACATCCAGTATAATACAGCACCTCATACCTCTTATATCCAGTATAATACAGCGCCTCATACCTCTGACATCCAGTGACGTCTCCTCTGATGTAGATCTTCTCTTTCCTCATCTTCTCCTTTCAGACCAGACGCCATTTTTCAGCCATTTCTCATCTCTGCAGTTTGACAGAAAAAAATCTTAGTTTACTACTTTTCCATCATCCTCCCGTCTTCTGGACAAATAATCCTACCACCCCCAGTACTGTGCCACTAGTACCACACAGATAGTGCCCTTCAATAATTATTGGCACAGTGTCCTAAAATAACTGCGCCCAGCAAATAGTGTCCCTGACAGTAATAGGGTAAACATAACGTCCCCCAGAAATAACTGCGCTGATACTGTGCCAGGTGCCCCCACAGTAATAGTGACCCCCACAGTAATAGTGCCCCCCAAAGTCCCAACTAATAATTCTCTGCCAGAGTGCACTTGTTAGTAATAGTGCCCCCAACAGTACTAATGTCCCCACTGTGCCCCAGAAGTAATAATGCTTCCAATGTAATGCTTGCCAGTAAGAAGTGCCCCCAAAATTTCACCCCAATAATGTGCCAGTAAGAAGTGCTCCCCACCCATAGATACCCCCCAAATTATGTGCCACTAAGAAATGCCCCAATAATGCGCCAGAAGTTTCCCCCCAAAATCATGTACCAGTAAGAAATGCCCCCAGTGCCCCATCTGCCAGTAAGAAATGCCCCAGTGCCCCCATGTGCCAGAAAAATGCCCCCAGTGCCAGTAAAAATGCCCCCAGTGACCCCATGCCATAAATAAATGCACCCAAGTGCCAGTAAGAAATACCCCCAATGCCAGTAAGAAATGCCCCCAGTGCCCCCATGTGCCAGTAAGAAATGCCCCCAGTGCCCTATGTGCCAGTAACAAATGCCCCCAGTGCCCCCATGTGCCAGTAAAAATAGCCCCAGTGCCTGTAATAATGCCCCCAGTGCCAGTAAAATGCCCCCAGGTGCCAGTAAAATGCCCCCAGTGCCAGTAAAAATACCCCCAGTGCCCCCATGCCATAAATAAATGCCCCCAAATGCCAGTAAGAAATGCCCCCATTGCCAGTAAGAAGTGCCCCCATGTGCCAGTAAGAAATGCCCCCAGTGCCCTATGTGCCAGTAACAAATGCCCCCAGTGCCCCCATGTGCCAGTAAAAATGGCCCCAGTGCCTGTAATAATGCCCCCAGTGCCAGTAAAAATGCCCCCATGTGCCATATTAAAAATGCCCCCAGTGCCCCCATGTGCCAGTAAAAAATTCCCCCAGTGCCAGTAAAAATGCCCCCAGTGCCAGTAAAAATGCCCCCAGTGCCCCATGTGCCAGTAAAAATGCCCCCAGTGCCAGTACAAATGCCCCAGTGCCAGTAAAAATGCCCCCAGTGCCCATTGTGCCAGTAAAAATGCCCCCAGTGCCCCATTGTGCCAGTAAAAATGCCCCCAGTGCCAGTAAAATGCCCCCAGTGCCAGTAAAAATGCCCCCATGTGCCCGTAAAAATGCCCCCATGTGCCCCCAATAGAGCTTCGGTCCGTGCTACAATAAAAAAAAAATTAACACTAATACTTACCTCCATCAGGCTGGCAGCGATGCGATGCAGGCCTCTTCCGGCCTGTGTCCCGCGCTGTACGGCTCAGGCGGCACGATGACGTCATTGCGCTGCCTGAGCCGGCCTCTGATAGGCTGCAGGCACTAGACGCCTCTCCCTCCCCTGCCCCGCAGTACAATACTGGCATCTGTATCGCCGTCCTGAGGACAGCGATACAGATGACTATGGAGATGAGCGCTTTCACAATGGAAGCGCTCATCTCCCTCTGCCCCGCCACCACCCCCATCTGTGCGCAGGGCCGCGCCGCACCTGGCTAATTGGCGGTGCGGCCCTGCAAGGGGGGACGGGACCGGCCCACGGAGGGCAGCGGCCCTTCTGGCATCTGCCAGAAGTGCCAGACGGCCAGTCCGGCCCTGCTTGGAAATATTTTATATATTATCTACATTTCAAAATAATTTCTATTACAGCATAGAACACAATGTTTTATGAAGCAATCACTTGAAAGTCAAATCCCTTTAAAGTTTCACATGTCAGTATGCAGTGCTTGGACAATTAACAAATTAAGGACACGTTCACATTTTTGTCTTATGCCCCTTTCACGCGAGCGGGAGACTCGCATGTCTCCCGCAGCGCATCTACAGGGCTGGACTCGGCACGGACAGGGATCGCAGAGCATTATATGCGATCCCTGTCAGAGCCGAGTCCAGCCCTGTAGATGCATTGCGGGAGACATGCGAGTCTCCCGCTCGTGTGAAAGGGGCATTACAGTTTCAACCTCCAAGATGTACTGAGCACAATATTGGACCCAATTATACCTCCATATAGAAAAAAACCTAGCTTTGATTTTATCAGAGGTTATTCTTCCTATCAAGTTTTGCTCATATTCGGAAAAGTATTTGTCTAACATGGAGCTGTTTCAGGGCACCATATGACGCCATACAAGGCATACAAAGTGCCTACAATTTGATAGAAAGGAGGCTCAATACACCTCTATATGGGCTCCCTGTGCCCAGCCCTAGAGTACAGAGCTGCAGGAGACTGCGACAAGTTAAAAACACATAGCAAACTGTTTTAATAATCAAATGGGGAGAAGGAGAGGGCGAGGAACAATATGTAGATACAACATGGATTACCTTTAGTGTTGCCACTTCCCCCCCCCCAGATATATCACTAGTTACTATACTAGAAAGGCCTTTCCTTCTACACAGTCCAAGCTAAAAGTAAATGTGCAGCACATTCTATTACACTGAAGCTTAACGTATACACCATTTATGGATCTTGTCTCAGAGAGTGTTTATACTTATTGACTCTTGGCAAAAAGCAGATGTAATAAACCAGCTTCATCATGGTGCTCCTAACATTTGAGGAATTCTATTAGAAGATATTAACATAATAAATATTGTCAGCTGCTAAAGATGTGTGAAACTGATTTCTGGGCTTGAGTTTAATTCCAAAAATAAAAAAATCTGACTAAAGCTTCTTTTGCAGTGATAAAGTAGTGACGTGGGATTTCTACTGCAGGGCAAAGTAAAATGTAATCTTGTCAGTCAGAAATAATTAGTTTATGTGTGTTTCACCACAAAATATTACAAGCTGATAGCTGTATTCTAATAGATTTAGGGGGCAAATAGTTTGGCACATTGCACGCTTTTCATCACCACCTAATATATAAGATACTGATGATACATTTAATATGTAGAGACGCAGATAGATAGATTATATTTAGATAGACAAGCAGATAGGTGTAAAATAGACAGATATAAGATAGACAAATAGATATTAGATAGATAGATAGAGATAGATAGATAGAGATAGATAGATAGATAGATAGATAGATAGATAGATAGATACAGCTCGGAGACTTTTACTGCTTTTTGGAAGAAGAATCATACGTTTTAATGAGATACGCAGAAGCCAGATTAGAACATTCTTCTTTACTGTTATTAAAAATACAAGAAGGATAAAAAAGAAACATAATGCTTACAAATACAAAGAAACTGAAGTATTCAATGAAAATTCTGGGAATTTTTTTTCTATTCAAAATCTGATTAATAGAATCCCTTCACCCAAGCCGAGATATTTAAAAGACACCACAGGGAGGCTGGAATAAATAAAATTATCAAGACAAATAACTTGGATTCTAGGGCTGATAATTAATAGTGGAAGGAGGTATTTTCTAAATGTGATTTCCTCTGACTCCATAAAACCATATGCAAATTGATATTGTGTATTAGCGCCACAAACAATTATTTCAAAAGGATAAGCTATTTGTACCTGCCAAAAAGTGAAAAGGATTTTTAGCTTCATTATCTTGTTATGTTTTCTTTAGCTGGTGATTCTTTGTTTGGGACTGTTCAGGTAAATTGCTTTCAAAATGCTAAGCAGTCCGTAAAATGAAGAGAATTAAATATTACCGAGCAGCTGCCAATTAAATATGTCAACTAACGTTACTGTGGACCGTCAAGTTACAATGGCCTCAGGTTACAGTGTTTTTTTCTGTTCCGCTATAAAACCACATTCAACATAATGCCACGGACACTGACCATCTGTGGAGTATGTGACTTACTGGAAGATCTAAGCAATCATCATAGGCATTTCACTGGGAAAAATATCTCGATTACCGAAGTGCTTGGACTGTTTGGCTTTACAAAGCATACCAAAAACATATCTACAGTATATATATGAGTAGCACTGCATATAAGGAGTGCAGATCACTATTTTTTATTTACCTGTTTGTTGCTGTCTAGTAGCACCCCTCTCGTATAATATGTTTTACAGAATCCTGAAGAAGATCATGTGACATGTCCTTGTCCTCATCATAGTGATTTACAGCTTCCCATAGTTATTTCTATTATATTTAAGGTCTTATACTAGTCATTATTAGTTATCTGCTTATTTTTATTATATCTTCATTTTTTTGGTTGACATTTTTGAAGCTTCAGAAGCAATTACTAGTATTCTACAAAGTTATGGTTTCAGTGATCACCCTGGAACAATTGTAACTTAGAGACCACCTTATTATATATTATTGATATTTAGAACTGCTAACTACCGTATTTTTCGCCCATAAGACGCATCTAGGGTTTAGAGGAGGAAGAAAAAAATATATTTTTCACTAAACCTCTGGTCAGACCACCAATCAGACCCCTAATGTTAATCAGACCTAAGCTGATAGCCCCAATAAGACCCCCAATGTTAATAAGACCTCAGATAAGAGCCCCATGCCTCTCATCAGCCCCCATTGCCTCTCATCATCCCCCCATTGCCTTTCATCAGCCCCCCATTGCCTCTCATCAGCCCCCCATTGCCTCTCATCAGCCCCCATAAACCTTAAAGCAGCCTTATATCAGCCCCAAAGCAGCCTTATATCAGCCCCAAAGCAGCCTTATATCAGCCCCAAAGCAGCCTTATATCAGCCCCAAAGCAGCCTTATATCAGCCCCAAAGCAGCCTTATATCAGCCCCAAAGCAGCCTTTTATGAGCCCCAAAGCAGCCTTTTATGAGCCCCCCATTGCCCCTCACCAGCCCCCAGCAGCCTCATGTGTTCTAAAATAAAAAATCCACTTACCTGTCCTGCTCCTGGACACCACCGCCACTCCTCTCCGCCCACGCTCTGCTTCCTCCTGCTGTCGGCTGTGCTGTGAACTGGCGCGCACAGCGTGAGGTCACAGAGCGCCCTCACGCTGTGCGCAGCCCTGCACAGCCGAGCGGAGGACCAGGAAGCGGTGAGTACAGAGTCTTCACCGCTTCCTGGTCCTCTGGTGCTAATGCATTAGCATTTGCCCCATAAGACGCAGGGGCATTTTTCCCCCACTTTTGGGGGAAAAAAGTGCGTCTTATGGGGCGAAAAATACGGTAAATGTTGCCTCACTGAAAATTATGGGTTCTCTATCCTTCCAACTGCAATTATACAAGATGATAGCTCTCAGGCCCTGATACGATTGCAATAATTCAGTACAGTGGACAATCTGTTCCATGCTCTGTATTTGGCATTTCAACTTGGGGATAAGCTGTCCATCAACAAAAATGATGCTGGATGGGAGTCTTCTTTCATACAATGAGATTTTGCAAGTAGAGGGTGTTATAAAAATTAATTGGTTAAAATATAGGCAGTTATACTCTGCCTTTGTGTCAACGGGTAGGACAATGTTATTCACGGTTAAACACAATGAATGAATTGATTTGTTAGTAAATGTTGGGGATGGTAGAAGGAATTGTTTGGCTAATATATATAGGTGGCTGATGGTGGACATGGCTGGCCGGGCTTTCTTTCCTGGTCAGCAGAGATGGCAGAGGGATGTCCTTCACCTTTCCCAGGCTAACTGGGATAGGATTTATCGGACTATGAGTGGTTATTCAATCAATGCTAACTATACAAAGTACAAACTTACAAAGAAAAAAAGGGGATTTCTGTCAGCACATCCCAGTGCGCAGGTGCACGTTGCTATGGCTAAATGCACAAGGAAAGGAAAATACATACAATGCAACGGCACACTGCCAACCAGATAAAGCACAAAATGCCATAGTGATATGAGGTATTTTGAAGCAAATGATATGCTTGTTTAGTAAATTAGAGATTCTTGGTAAATATATTTTGTACAAAATTATCTGAGCCCGTCCACCAAATCGTCAAGGTAATCTCTGTAGGACGGGAACGTATCTGCATCCCTGAATTAGTGGAGGCCTTTGAAGCACCAGAAATGGCAAAAGGCAGAGTGGATCCAGCATGCAACCAACACCCCCTGATTATACGGAAGCCAAGGTTGGCACATAACCGGTAGGAAATAGTGTTAGGTTCCCGTCCTACAGAGATCACCTTGACGATTTTTTGGACGGGCTCAGATATGCTTTATCTGGTTGGCTGTGTGCCGTTGCATTGTATGTATTTTCCTTTCCTTGTGCATTTAGCCATAGCAACATGCACCTGCGCACTGGGATGTGCTGACTGAAATCCCCCTTTTTTTCAATGCTAACTATAGGTTGATAAAATTTCATTTTACACATCGGCGCTATCTGTCCCCTGCTCGCTTAGCCAGGATGTACAGGAACTCCAACTCGAGTTGTCCTAGAGGAGATCACGATTTTGCTGATTTTCTTCATTTATGTTGGAATTGCTGTTATGTCCAGGTATTTTGGCGTGGGGTTTATAGTACTATTGACAGCAAAACTGGGGTTCAGCTGCTATTTGACCCCCAAGTTGCTATTCTGGGGGATATTGAGAGGCCGAGGGGCCTAAGTTATAAATTTCGACTTATTAATCCAGTATTTATGTTGGCTAGGGTTATTATTGCACGGGGTGGATGGCTAGATGTCCCCCAGATATTGACAACTGGATTAACCTGGTCAATAAAGTTAAAGTTTATGAAAAAATAAGGTATAAATCTCTGAATAAGGCTGAGCTATGGTCCAGAATTTGGTCATTTTGGTAAGGGAGTTTTTTTTTTTTTTCCCCCTTCTCTTTTGCTCCGCCAGGGAGGAGGTGGGTTGGGGGTTTGGGTATGGGGTATTTAATACTATGAAATTATTGTTGGACAATGTGTATTGATATGATAAATTTGTATATTTGTACTTTTCTATGGTTTGTAAAAGTTTAAGATTAATTAAAAAAAAAAGTGATGCTGTTTACTGAAAACAAATTAAACTTTTTTCTTTTTACATCAGAAAGTTTTTGAACTCCTAAATCGATAGTTTTAGCGGCGATGTTTGATAAACTGCGGACCTAATATGTATTATAGACATATTGGCACCAGCAATTCTGCACCTACATTTCAAAGAGTGGAAGATGATATTTAGGACAAAGTAGCTGATGATATCATGTTAATAGTCTGACCTTAGATATTAGAATGGTAGTAGAGGATGTGAGGATCATGGGAGTCTTTGTGTTTCACTATTGAAGTGTTTTTCACATTCTAATCTCAGCTCCTATATTTGCAGAAGTTCAGGACTGAATACAACAGTCTAGTTAGCCCCTAAAAAAGTTGGTATGGATCAGGAGGCTATAGTGAGTCTTACGTTATAAAATAATTAACTAAATAACAAGTGCCACTGAGTCTGATGGACAGAGAAACACTTATGCTTAGAAACCCTTAAAGGGGTTGGCCACTTTGTTAGCACTTATTAAAACTCTAAAGAAAGCAGGGAGACAATAAACTTCCTAATATATATTCTGCAGCAGATCTGCCTAGTTTCCTTGCTATTGGAAGCCACACCCCCTCAGTCCTGCTCTCATAGCTGCCTGTCTAGTCCAAGTGCACTAGTCCATGGAAGGAGTGTGCTGCTCCTGGGTCCTAAAGGCACCCTGCTTGTGTCAGAGAAGTTTCCTTCTGCTGTGACTGCAGTCCTGACTATACAGGGCTGAAGGGGCTTAGCAGAGAAACTTGTTAGAAGCTGAAATAAAGAAACTTTGCAAGAGGAAGAGAGACTGAGGAGAAGCTGTGATGGACCTAACTGACTGCAGTGATGTAGCAGAGCCAGGAAGGTGCTGTGGACAACAAAGTGTGAGCAATCCTAGTGTCTGTCCTGTCTGTGACCACTCTGCAATGTGATCTTATCACAGACACGTTTATTCCAGCCAGACCAACAGGTCAGGAGCTTTAACCCCTTCTCAGCTGTCAGTATGGCTGAGGTCAGTGATATCAGCAGCAGTCACTGATGTCATCTGTAAATATGTGCCCTCTCCTTCCTGCACACTGTATATAGTGATATATGATGCCCCCAATACAGTGATATGTGATCACCACTTTATACTGTATATAGTGATGTGTGACCCCCTGTATACAGTAATAGTTGACCCCACCACCACCATACACTGTATATACTGATGTGTGACCCCCCACCACTGCATACAGAGATCTGTGAACCCCTGTACAGTGACCCCTTTATACTGTGTATACAGATGTGTGACCCCCTGTACATTATATATAATGATGTGTGACCCCCTGTACACTGTATATAGTGATGTGTGACCCCCTGTACATTATATATAGTGCCATGTGAACCCCTGTACATTATATATAGTGATGTGTGAACTCCTGTACATTATATATAGTGATGCGTGACCCCCTGTATAGTATATATAGTGATGTGTGACCCCCTGTACATTATATATAGTGATGTGTGACCCCCTGTACTTTATATATAGTGACTTGTGACCCCCCTGTACGTTATATATAGCTATTTGACTACACTCATTTTCCCTTTTTTCCCAGATGAAGGGTAGTCATATATTCATAGATGATTGATGGGCTGTCGATGGGAGCAGGTCGTATGATGATGGACAGGAGCCTCCTCTGTATGTCAGCAGATCAATTTGTGCAGTCCGTGCACCTAAACAGAAATCTATGACAGCTCAGAGCTGCCATAGTTTTCTGGCTTCATTTGAGTCAGAAAACTGGTGAAAATGAACATAAATTTGTTGGGGTGACTGGTCATGCCCTGTCTCTGCCATTGTCACGTCCTTTAAAAAAAATTTAAAAAAAAGCGCAGTTAAAAATTTGCAAACACATAGAGGGAGATTTATTAAAACTGCTGTAAAGGAAAACTGGCTTAGTTGCCCATAGCAACCAATCAGATTCCACCTCTCATTTTCCAAAGGAGCTTTGAAAAATGAAAGGTGGAATCGATTGGTTGCTATGGGCAACCAAGCCAGTTTTCCTTTACACCAGTTTTGATAAATCTGTCCCATAGTTTGCAACTTTTTAACGCCACTTTTTAGGAACAAGGGAAATGATAACTTCCCCCCTCATTCTGTTTTTGGCTTACAACCAGTGGCACAACTAGAAATGACTGGGCCCCACAGCAAATTTATGAAAAGAGTAACAACCCCCTCCCCCCTCTTTTACTGTTGGGACTGGGGCGTTCTTTCTATTGCTATGTCTGAACAACAGTTATTCACTAATAACTGGGTTATTGATATTATCTAAGGGGCTCTTGTCTCTATGGGAACACAGGTGGACGGGGAGGTCATGTGACTGCTCCTCTAGACATGCTTGCTGCAGTGCATGCTGGGATTTTTACTTTCACTTTGCAGCTGTTCCTCCCACACAGCCTGTCTGAGGGAGCTCCTCCAGGGAATGTCACCTGAGAAATACTTCATAGTGTTGGCTATTGTCTGGGGGAACTTTGGATTTTTGATACTTAGGGTGGCCAACCCCTTTAAGTTGGTCATACACGATAGATGTATGTCGGGCAAAACGTCCGATTTCATTGGTAATGACCAACCATCTAATGAGTATGGGAGCCTCCTGACTCTCCCTTAATGGCAAATGTTACGTGAGATAAGGATCAGGTTGTTAGAGTTCAACTTCCGTGTTTTTTTGTTCTTGGTGCCGCAGTCAGAATCCTTCTTCACCTCCTACCGGGAACACATGCTTGCTTAGCCAAGCAGAACAGACATACGAGTGGACTGTGAGTGATAGCTGTTGGCTGTGCAAGATTTTGACCAACCATAGAATATCCAGTTGACTATAAAAACTGTAGTACACTACAATTTAGTCCATAAATGTCCCTTCATCAGGCTGTTTACTGTAAGCCATTACATCAACTAGCACATTTATTATGGCAATAAGCTGGTTTGACGATAGATTTACATTAAGTCATATACAGTGATCCCTCAAAATACAATGGCCTCAAGATACAATATATCGTAAACTAGACTCAACATACAATGCCTCAGACTCACATCCAACCAATCAAGGCCACTTCTCTGGTAAAACAGCTGGATTAGTTACTAGTTAGGCTACTTTCACACTAGCGGCAGCACGGATCCAGCACCTAAAGGGTGCCGACGGATCCGTACTGCCGCTGATACATGTGTGGAGCCGGAGCAGCGCTCCGGCCCCACACATGTACCACACACATTGGAACAAGACATACAGACATACAAAGAAACCATCCGGCTACAGAATACATACAGATATACATACAACATACCATACATACTCACATACTCCAGGGACGCCGGCAGAACGTCTTCACGCGCCTCCTGCGCGCAGTGATGACGATTCCCCACAGCGCCCTCTGCTGGGCGCAGTGGGGAAACGTCATAGCTGCGCGCAGGAGGCGCGTGAAGACATGCTGCCGGTGTCCCTGGAGTATGTGAGTATGTATGTGTGTATGTCTGTATGTATGTATGTCTGTATGTATGTATGTATCTATCTCTGTAGCCGGATCCGGAATGACCCCCCATTGCAAGTCAATGGAGGACAGATCCGGATTACTGGTGTGTCCACACCAAACGGATCCGTCCCCATTGACTTGCATTGGGGGTCATTCCGGATCCGTCTTGGTGCGGATGCCTGGACCGGAGAGCAAACCGTAGCATGCTGCGGTTTGTTCTCCGGTCTGAAGACGGAACGGAATGCTTTCAGGAGCATTCCGTTGTCTTCAGTTCAGTTTTGTCCCCATTGACAATGAATGGGGACAAAACTGAAGCGTTTTTTTCCGGTATTGAGCCCCTATGACGGAACTCAATACCGGAAAATTTAAAAACGCTAGTGTGAAAGTAGCCTTAGCCGCTAGTCCTGATTGTTATATGTAAGGACTTGCTTTACCTGCTTATTTTTCATAAGTCTTCATTTTCTGTTATCTTGGATGACATTTTGGGGCTTGGAACAGGATTTCTCAACTTACAATGGTCTCAACATACAATGGTCATCCTGGAACCAATTAATATTGTATCTTGAGGGACCACTGTATTCTGTACAGACTGTTAGCTTCCAGTAGTTGTATGGACACATACTGTCTACATAAAGTGTCCGCACTGTGGGTGGCTAGATCCTTTCATGAAAATAGAGGAAGCCCATGAGAAAATTGCTAACCTTAGAATTTCATCCTAAAAAAACGTTTTCTGCTTGTGAGTGCTCTAAATAACATAACTACACATTTCTATATTTGCTGAATGCTTTGTACGTGATTCCTAAAACAAACAGGCAGCGTATAATCATCAGCTGTGCATCTCCAAAGCTGCTCGTACTTCCTTGGATACAGAGACAATTTACTGGTAGGCCGATCTTGGCACTTGACTCGTCTGTAAGGTGTGGTGGATTTATTCATAGCATTCTATGGCCTCATATTATGCCTTTGCATCATATGTTCTCGCTTCCTGCTATTCTGTTCACTGTCTTTACTTGCCTGTGGTGTGATGTTTTGTAAATCTTGAGAGTATATCTCTGCCAGTAAAGAAGATCAGGTTCAGTAAATTGCTTATGAAGCACCACTGAGGATCAAGGATTCCTTCAAACCTGCCATGCCAGCCAGACAGTACATTGTATAGACCAAACCCTTAGGGATATTTCTAGTGACAGAAAACAAGTAGACGGCTATGGTTGGTGACCGGGAAAGCTCTGGTGAGTGACGTTTTATGTCTTAGAAATAATCTATAGGTAATGTACATATTCGCGAATAACAATGCAAACATCAGAGTTAAGAAGCTAAGGTGTAACTTAGGTGTGCACTAAGTTTATTTAGCTTTTGCTTTTTTCTCATATTATTTGAGGTAGTTTTCTACATTTATGTGTAAGCATGTATTTTCTTTACCATGTGAACTGTATTTCCCCAGCTATCTGACAACTACTTCTTTTCAAAAGTAGAGATGGCACATACCTTTTTTTACCATCTCAATTGTTAACATAGACAAAGTAGCAGGTATTACTAGGAGACTGGTTATATAATAGAGATGTTGGTCTATGTAGATCCAGCATAGCTCATATTGTGACACAATCAGCACCTGACATAGAGAATTGGGATGTCTCATGATTAAAATATGACTTCTAAAGTCAGTCTCTTCAGTTGCCCACAGGAATGGGAACTCTTGATAAATGGTCTTGCCGTATTCGTCCTATAAACTTTTATCCATTCAATAACAGCAATCGTATTTTGGCATTATCTTTTACTGGTCTCCATCACAAAGTACATATTCCAAATTCATTTCATGCACAGACGACTCTGTAATGTATTAAGGCAATTTTTCCTAACATTCCTGGACATAAAACTATGTTCCATGTGTGCAGTGCAGAAAAAACTCCATGAGTCACTGTGTGAAATCCGTATGGTGGACAGTACTTTCTGTGTGTTTGGTTACGGAGGATACATATGTTCTCTTTTACACTGTACATAGACCCTGATTTATCAGTCTGATTTTCTCATTATTTCAGAGTAAAATGTGACTTTTCTGACTTCTACTTGGTAAGACAAATTTATCAGTAGTCTGCAAAGTCATTTTTTGTCCCTGCTATGTCAATGTCAGAAATCCAGCTGTTTGTGGTCTGTGGTTTTGACCTTATTTATCACAGGGGATTTTCTCAAAAAATTGTCTCAACTGTTCTCCACTCCTGACCTGCCTTAGCTGTGGCAGGTGAAAATAAGTCAGAATGTGATAGTTTGGCCTGTGCTAAATTCAACAAACGCTGTGTACTCCCCTTTTATTAATTGACTGTTACCTTTAGGCTAGGGCTACATGGTGACATGTGTCATATGACAATAAGTCGTGCAACAAAAAGGATCCGACTACATTGCGACATGTGTCGCACGATATTCATGTCGCAACAGTATCGCACAACATTCTTTATGATAGTCAATGGTGTTGCATTGTGGCATGCAACATGCCAACTTGGATGGATTGTTTGCAATTATTGTGTTACAGTCGCAGCATGTTGCATGTCGCAGTGCTACACCATTGACTATCATCCTAAAAAAAGTTGCGTGACATTGGTGAAACATGAATGTCGTTTAGTTGTACCCTTATTGTCGTGTGATACATGTCGCTGTGTAGCCCTAGCCTTACACAAATAGACAAATTTTGAGACACGTTTCGAATTGTCTCCTGCTGATAAATCTGGACCAGAGAATTTTCGCAAAACACCCGATTAATTGTTTTCAGGAAAAGCTCATTTCCATGTATGCATTGATACAGGTTTTAATATCCATTAACCTTTGGAGGAAAGAAGCATATTGCTATGTGTGATTGCTTAGGAATGGTAATGCATGCTACTGTAGGGGATTCCATGCCAAGCCATATGGTGCAGTATTACACACACTACCTCTACCACCTGCCTATTAGTATAATGCATGCAGCAAAGCACATCACAGCAGATATAGAACAAACAGTAAAGATACAGCTACAATGGTTATTCTGGTGAGCAGCAAACTGCTTATTAACTAGCACATGCTATTATATTTTACATTCTGCTTTGATTCTGTCTGTGATGGAAACATACTGTATCTTGTGTAAGGCTGGTCATACATAGGTCCACAGTTCACTCCATTGTCTAGTGGATGGAGCTGGCAACTGCAGCAGTACTCCTATTCCCTTTGACGAAGCTTGTACAACTGTTCAGCAGGGCTGCAGTGTCACACCCCCGTCAATCAGATATTAAAAAAGAACTACCATATTTTTCACCCTATAAGACACATTAACCTCCCTCCCAGTACGAGGGGACTGGAAAGAGGTGAATATAGCGCTCACCAGGCTCTATACTCACCACTTCCTGGTCCTTGTCGGCAAGCTGTGCTCTGACTGCATACAGGGAGAGGACGTCAGTGCACTGTGACCTCATGCTGTGGAGCATCGGGTCAGAGCACAGCGATCGGTAGGTAGTAAGAACAGAAAGCGCAGGTACTGGATCCCGACGGCAGTGTCTGGAGCAGCAGAGGTAAGTTGATTTATTGTTTTTGTCTGATCTGAGGTCTGAATGGGGGTCTTAACATTGGGGGTCTGATCTTAGTGTCTGAATAGGGGTCTTATTAACATAGAGATCTAATCTGAGGTCTAATTAGTGGTCCTAACATTGGGGGTCTGATCTTATTGTCTGAATAGAGGTCCTATTAACATGGGGGTCTGATTGAGGGTTTTATTAACATAGAGGGTCTGATCTGAGGTCTGATTAACATTAGGGGTCTGATAGGGGCTCTGAGCTAAGGTCTTAAGATGAACATTTTTTTCTTGTTTTCCTCCTCTAAACCCTAGGTGCATCTTATAGGGTGGAACATATGGTAAAAAAAGAATAAAATAAATAAAAAAAGAGGCTGGAATACCCCTTTAAGACAATTTGTAGCTGAGTGTGGAAGTAGGTGTTTATTTTATTCATTAACTAATTACTAAAATATGTATCCAATTTGTGGGCTTCAGATTCTGGCAAGTTCTGGCAATTAGATATACTGTAAACTGGATATATTCCCCATTGCTATAATAAGCAGCTACCAATAGGGAAATTGTGATAGTCCACCACTCCGATTGCAGAAGTTTGTGGACTTAACATATTCAAAAGACCTGAGGGAGGAACTTAGATGTTACATTACATTCATGGCTTTGTGGTTTTGTGTCTAATTACTTTATGGGACATAATTATTGTGTTGGAGAGGTTGAATGTTTATGGATGTTAGTTGGATTAAATCTAGAATAAAAATATTTCAAATGTCAAAACTGGAAGCTACATATA
Organism: Rhinella marina; assembly: GCA_900303285.1. Lineage (NCBI taxonomy): Eukaryota > Metazoa > Chordata > Amphibia > Anura > Bufonidae > Rhinella > Rhinella marina. The sequence goes on from ONZH01013642.1 coordinate 45,832, forward strand.
CAAAATGCAATATAAATTAGTATGTTTCATTTACGGACAGGCTGTATAAGTAGACAGGGCCAGTAGTAACGTAGTGCAGAAAAAAATACTGCCCCAGCAGAACCAAATACCACAGTGTAGCATAAAATACTGCCTCTGCAAAACCAAATACCACAGTGCTGCACAATACACAGTGTAGCATAATATACTGCCCCAGCATAACCAAATACCACAGTGCAGCATAATATACTGCCCCAGCAGAACCAAATACCACAGTGCAGCATAATATACTGCCCCAGCAGGACCAAATACCACAGTGCAGCATAATATACTGCCCCAGCAGGACCAAATACCACAGTGCAGCATAATATACTGTCCCAGCAGGACCAAATACCCACAGTGCAGCACAATACACTGCCCCAGCAGAACCAAATACCACAGTGCGGTAACAATATACTGCCTCAGCAGAACCAAATACCACAGTGCAGCATAATATACTGCCCCAGCAGAACCAAATACCACAGTGTAGCATAATATACTGCCCCAGCATAACCAAATACCACAGTGCAGCACAACATACTGCTCCAGCAGGACCAAATACCACAGTGCAGCACAATACCCTGCCCCATAAGAACCAAATCCCATAGTGTAGCAAAAAATACTGCCTCTGCAAAACCAAATACCACAGTGCAGCACAATACACTTCCCCAGCAGAACCAAATACCACAGTGCAGCACAATACACAGCCCCAGCAGAACCAAATACCACAGTGCAGCATAATATACTGCCCCAGCAGAACCAAATACCACAGTGCAGCATAATATACTGCCCCGGCAGTATAACCAAATACCATAGTGTGGCACGAAACACTGCCTCAATAACAGAGGTGTAGCTAGACTTTCCTGCATCTGGGGCAAGGATTCAAATTTGAATGCCCAGATACAGGCCCGTCACAGTAGTCACGCCAGATTATATACCCCCTCACTGTAGTTATGCCAGATAAGGTGCCCCCTCACAGTAGTTATGCCAGATTAGGTGCCACCTCACTGTAGTTATGCCAGATCATATGCCCCCTCACTGTAGTTACACCAGATTAGGTGCCCCCTCACTGTAGTTATGCCAGATTATATGCCCCCATCACAGTAGTAATGTCATATTAGGTGCTCCCTCACTCTAGTTTTGCTCCCTTTTGCTCCCATCTCCTCAGCTTTATGAAATAAAAAAAAACACAATACTTACCTGCTTCCCTGATGACGCGCTCCCACACTCACATTGTGCTGCTGGCTGTGCCGGAGGCCGACTCCCGGGCTTATAACGCTCCTCCCACATTGAGCAGCACGATGTGCCGCCTGCAGGGGGAGCGCCGGAGCTTGTAAGAACAGTGAAGCAGGGAGAGGAGAGGCCTCCCTGCTTCACTATGGAAACGAACCGCCCAGCAGACACAAGAACTCCCCCCCCCACCTCTGTGCCCAGGGCACATGCGCCCGCTTGCCCCCCCCCCCCTCGCTATGCCCCTGCTCAATAAAACCAAATACCACAGTGCAGCAAAAAATACTGCCCTTTAAAACCAAATACTACAGTATAGTGCAATACACTTCCCTGGTAGGACCAAATACTGTAGAGCAGCACATTACACTGCCTCAGCAGAACCAAATATCACAGTGCAGCACAAAACACTGCCACCCCCACAACAGTATGAAATTGTATGATCATCCTGAGGATGGCAATGCATTTGAATTCAGGAGGGCATCTGTGGCCATTGGTGAGGTGCATAAGTGCCTGATGCTGCTACATTAAATAATGCTGAGAGCATGAGATCTTTATGTAGCTGGCTGGTGGCCAATAGGAGGGCTTGGTCGACCCTCTGGGCATTGGCCCACCAAGAACTTTTCATATAGAGTCTATGGTCAGTCCGCAATTGGTGTCAGTGTATAAAAAAGTTCCATTCATTAGTTCTCGACATAGTGTTTTTAGTGATTAAGATGAATAAACCTCTTACCCAGGTAACATGCAAATTAGCTCAACCAAACTAGGGACTCACCTAGGGACAGCACAGTTTGGGGGTTATGGCTGAACCTCATTCAGCTAATTTGCATATGTTTTCTCATACAGAAAACCGAAACAAGTCTTTTCTATGAGAGCAGTGCCAACTGTAACCTGGTCATCACAGTAATGACCCTCTGCAAGTCATCCATCAAACATAATACATAATTTTCAGAATGTTCCTACCAGTGCAATGCAATATTAAAATGATATGTATCGTAAATGGATTTAATAATCTTCCTGAAAAGAAACAATGTGTCGGTTTTACGGCAGTCTGCTCCATAGCTATATGAAACCAGTGTCACTATATCAAGCAAACGTTACAGCTGTCCACCCGGGGTCATTTATCTTATGACTCTTCCAATATAGTTCTCCCAGAGTGCCGCTTCTTCCATCACTATATATAATACTGTTATCTATCAATGTCATTTACCTCCATGTTAGCAAGAGTACATCTGTAGGTTACAAAGCAATTTGCCTTATATCCCAGTTCTTAAGTACTACGCAATTCACTGATTTGACATTTTATTGATAACTTTCTCAGCAGCCTGTTAGATGGTATCTGGTAGCACAATCATCCAGCTCCTCTCGCCCTTCTCCATTTCAGGGTAAGAAATTGCGCTCTTGCTAGAAATAGGATAAGTAAACATATAATTCACATACTACTGCACGGTATGTCGTGATGTATTACCAATACATATCAATGGTCATAAAGTAAATATTGGTTTTCTCTAGCATATAATTTCAAGAGCTATAATAGGCAGATACCAAGCCGGAGCCAGCACTGAAGAGTCTACAACTAGCCCATCTGTCATCAGACAAGAAATTGGGTTCAATTTCTCAATGTTGACAATACATGTGATGGCTTTGTAAATGGGATTCATTCTGTCACACTGCAGTTTTCTTCTAGATGTCATATAACAAACATCAAAACCAAGGCAAAATCATCTGTTACATTCAGAAGAACAGAACAGTATAGGACAGTGTATTTTCTGGATACCACAATCATTCTACCTGACCAGCTTTTATAAGGGAAGTGTGTGAAGCATTGGCCATCAATACATATAGAAAAAATAGAAGATCACAGTGTGATCTCAACAATACAACATTGTCTCATGATATCTTCTCTTATGAAACATACCAACAACACAGCAGTTGAGGCACTAGCTGGGTCATATAGACATTATATCTGATATCCTACATCACATGGAACATCAAGCTGCCTGTATGAAATATGTTACTTCCTACATCTAGTGATCAGCTAGAGAAGTCACATAACAGTCTGTATTGCTATATTGACTCTTTCAGAATGTTCTGCTTTCTCTGATTTCATTGCTTAGGGCCTCCATGTTTTTCTATAGTAGTCTATATCCGTTTTTCTATTAGATTTATAAAGATTTTGCCCCATTAACCTCTACACCTTTTATGGTGGTCACTAAGGGGACTTAAACACACACATAGGTGTAGCCAGGCACAGGTTTTCTGTGCTGGGTGGAGTGGTTGTCCGGCTCCTACTCTACTGGCTGGGATTGGACCACTGTATGTACAGTAAGTGATTCCAGATGGAGGGAGACGATCGAGGGATGAAATGGTTGCTAAGGCAGTTGAAGGCTAACAATGGTCTGTAGGTTTGTCAAGAAGCCTATTAGGCCTTGCCAGAGGCAGGGTCTATTAGGCTGCATGTTAGTGTAAAATGACAGGCATAGTTTTCTGTATTGTGTTCAAACAACTGCATGTTCAAGTCCTCTTATGGAAAATATTTTTTTTCTTATTTTTCTCCTCCAAATCTGAGGTGTGTCTTATAGTCCAGTGCATCTTATAGTCCGAAAAATGTGGTAGTTACTGAAACACACAAGGTTCAAATCCGGCCACTCACTAAGGGGTTAACATGATTGTTGAGATCAGCTAAAAAAAAATGTTATTCTATTGATGTAAGTTATATGCATGGATGACACATCCTACTCCACCCATATCAGATGAAACAATAGAATTTTACATGAAAAATCAAACCTGGCCCGTCCATTTTAACCAGCATACACTCTCAGGAGCGGCCTGACATCATCCATACAGAAAATCTACTGTCTATGGACAGCTATTGTCAGTGTGACCTGGACATGGTAAAAAATCGTGGCAGCCATGGCTTTGATGGAGTTTGTATTTCAGGTTGAAGCATCTGCTTCTACAATATCCTTCCACAAATCACATTAACATATAATGTCAGTAGAATAAAGTAAATAATACGTACTGTTTTTTCCTGTGAGATGATTGCTTTTCATGTCTAGTACAGGAGAGTCATCCGTTAATAAATGTACGTGGTTATGAATGTATCTGCCGCAATAAACATGCAGAGTAAGGTTTCATTCCATTTTCCTGTAATTTAACATTGCATAGTAATATCTAGTGAGCTGGAAATAAAAATGGCATTAGTGTGTGGAGAATAAAATATAATTTGCTGTTTGTAGGATAATATGTCATGTTTACTTCTTGGAGATGAGTCTCGGTGCGGTTTTTGTTGGTTTTCTTCGTCCCTATTGGGATGGGGCCATACATCTGTTCTAAAGGAACAGCAAGCAAACACTTTGGAGATCAGCAGTTTCTCTTGATTAAACAGTCTCACAGGCGATTATTTCTAAAGTAAATGTTGCCGTCTTATATTTCCCGAGAAATACAGTTCTGAAAAATAACCCTGGAGAGAGACATAACCTGGGGCAATAAATATTTGTTATTAAATGACAACTTTACCCATTCCTCGCTGTACAAAACTGAAATTTCTGTATCAAATAGAATATCAACTAATCCGTAATCTGCCTCCTCCTTAGAGTTAAGGAAAAAGCTCTCCTTTGCTTCGATTAATTCTATTCTATTAATTGTACTATACTGCAATATTGCTTTTATATGAAACTATAAAGATTACAGTTGCATAACAGTTTCCCAATAATAAAGAGTGTATCACCTGAATGACTCCCTTTCAGACACATTCTAATACAATACAGATGTAGCAGACCTGACTCAGTACATTTCTGTTGTGCACCTAAGATGCTGTTCACATTAGCATCGAAGCTTGAGTTTAAACAGAGCCTTTTGAAAAATGGATCTCAATGAATCTTGACTGACCCCAATGACTTCTAATGTGGTCTGACTTCAAGGTTCTAGTATTTGTGATGGCAAGAATAGTGCTGCATACTTTTGGCTATGGGCTAATATACAATTGGTGGAATCTGTGCAGCTGTAGCAGGGGCTCAATAGGTAAGGAAGCCCACTGCCACTGCAACGGCCCAGCCCAGGGCTCGTGAGATATAATGATTATTGTGTCACAGGTGTGGTGTTGCCGATGGTTACTAACGGTTTGGCGACTCCCTGGGCCGGCGTGCAGTGGATGGAGGGGGGACACTACTTCCCTCGGGGCACACTCTGTACTCAGGACCCCCGCCGGATGGTGAGGCGAGGTGCCCTTGATGTCAACTTTTATAGTGTTAGTCGGCTGGGTCCTGGAATGTCGTGACGCCAGTGTCTTAAGTAGACACGAACTTTTGGAGTAGGAGTGAAGAGGAGACAATTTCTGATGTAAACAGGGAATTTTTACTTAATTCCTGAATCCTCCTTATTGTACAGATTATGCACACAGAGATGGCTTACAAAATGATAGGTATGGTAGGCTTTTCCAAGAAGGCTGGGTCTCTTATTTCTAATACAAAGTCTCTAAGAAGACAGCCAGGCTTTGGGTACAGTTTAATATTTGGGTTCACACTCCGGAAGGGTAACGTGTGACTCAGATTTATGGATAATAGTGCACTTATCATCCGGCAATTTTCCTCAGGGGCTGTGGAGCGTCTCCTGGGAATTTGGTAATGATGGAGTCCAAAACAAGCAAAATATGGATTACCTTCACCTGGTGTAACACCTTGTGGCACTTTGATCTGGCTGTGGAATTAATGATGACTTCACTGGCTTTAGGTTTCCCAGTGGCATTTGAGGTTAGGATTTCAGGAAAGCTGCTGGACCATGCTTCTCCACTGTGTTCTGCTGACTCACTACACTGCACTCTCTCTCCAACCACCAACTTCACCCTCCTCTGTACAGAGGGGTGGTAGCAGATGACCAGCTCCACCTAGAGGCGAGGAGTGTAATTATCTACATCAGCCTAATGGATAGCCTTACCATATATACAATATGACAGTTTGAAGTGACAACTCATCTCCTATCCACAAAACAAGGCATAATTGTCTGATCAGTGGAGGGTCCAACCACGGATCACAAGAGCCAGGGCCCATGCTCCCCATTTGTGCATAACATGTGCATAGCCAAACACAAACACTAGGCCATCTTCGACAGCCATCATAGAGTTGAATAGAATAGCAATGCGCATGTGTGACTGGTGCTCAATTCAAACAGGGCAGCATGGACTCTCATTCTCATGATTGCAGGGAGCCCTAGCCATCAGATCCCCAACTAACAGACACGTATCCCTATCCTGTAGATGGGGTATAAGTTGTCTAAATAGCATGATTCTTTTAAAAACAGCAAGCAGATTCTGACTGTCTTTTAGACTGCATGTAAGGGCCTGACCTAAGGAGCTTCATAGATTCCACTTACTTGTAAATTTTTCTGACAGAAACACAAAGTGGTGCTTAACGATGTGGATGGTGAGGGACCAATATACTGTTCTTGCACCAGGACCATCTTCTGTCTGTGTCCATCCCTGTTTGGGACATCAGGGTGTAGCACTTGATAAGGACTGTGATAATGTTATATCGCACAGTGTTTTGAGACTGAAATGTATCAACAGGAAGGGTTAAAAAAGCAGAACTTAAGAACTGCCAAGTCTCATTAGCCCCTCTTTAGGCCCCATTCACACAACCGTATGAAAGGGGCCATATCTATTCCGCAATATTGCAGAATAGATGTGGCCCCATTCACCTCTATGGGAGCGGGGAGCCGCCCCACGGAGCTAGCTCCGTGCCGCGGCTCCGCTGAAAAATATGAAGCATGTCCTATACTTGTCCGCATGCACGGACAAGCAGTGGCGTAGCTATAGGGGTCGCAGCGGTCGCAGTTGCATGAGGGCCCCCCTTGCCACTTGCAGGGCCGCACCACCAATTAGGCAGGTGCGGCGCGGCCCTGCGCACAGTTGGGGACGGCGGCGGGGCAGAGGGAGATGAGCGCTTCCATAGTGGAAGCGCTCATCTCCATAATCATCTGTATCGCCGTCCTCAGGACGGCGATACAGATGCCTGTACTGTGGGGCAGGGGAGGGAGAGGTGTCTCCCCTGCCCGTTCCTCTGCAGGCGACATCATCACGCCGCCTGAGCCGTACAGCGCGGGACACAGGCCGGAAGAGGCCTGCATCGCATCGCTGATGGAGGTAAGTATAAGTGTTTATTTTTTTTTATTGTTGCAATTACAGACCGGAGCTCTATTGGGGGCACTGGGGGCATTTTTACTGGCACTGGGGGCATTTCTTACTGGCACATGGGGCACTGGGGGCATTTTTACTGGCACTGGGGCAATTTTACTGGCACTGGGGCATTTCTTACTGGCAGCATGGGGCACTGGGAGCATTTTTACTGGCACATTGCGGGCACTAGGGCATTTGTTACTGGCATCATGGGGGCACTGGGGGCATTTGTTACTGGCACATGGGGTCACTGGGGGCATTTATTACTGGCACATGTGGGGCACTGGGGCATTTTTACTGCACTGGGGGCATTTCTTACTGGCACATCGGGGCACTGGGGCATTTTTACTGGCACAATGGGGCACTAGGGCATTTGTTACTGGGCAGATGGGGCACGGGGACATTTTTACTGGCACATGGGGGCAACTGGGGGGCATTTCTTACTGGCACTGGGGGCATTTCTTGCTGGCATGGGAGCACTGGGGGCATTTTACTGCACTGGGGGCATTTTTACTGGCACTGGGGGCATTTCTTACTGGCACTGGGGCATTTCTTACTGGCACATGGGGGCACAGTGGCATTTTTTACTGGCACATGGGGGCACTGGGGGGGCATTTCTTGCTGGCACGGGAGCACTGGGGGCATTTTTACTGGCACTGGGGGCATTTTTACTGGCACTGGGGCATTTCTTACTGGCACATGGGGGCACTGGGAGCATTTTTACTGGCACATGGGGGCACTAGGGGCATTTGTTACTGGCACATGGGGGCACTGGGGGCATTTGTTACTGGCACATGGGGTCACTGGGGGCATTTATTACTGGCACATGGGGTCACTGGGGGCATTTATTACTGGCACATGGGGGCACCGGGGCATTTCTTACTGGCACATGGGGGCACTGGGGGCATTTTTACTGGCACATGGGGGCACTGGGGGGCATTTCTTACTGGCACATAATTTGTTGGGGCATCTATGGGTGTGGGACACTTTTTACTGGCACATTATTGCGGTGAAATTTGGGGGGCACTTTTGGCACATTATTGGGGCACTTCGTACTGGCACATTATTGGGGGGCACTATGGGGACACTTCTTACTGGCACATTATTGGGGCACTTCTTACTGGCACATTGGAAGCATTATTACTTTTGTACTGTTGGGGGCACTATTACTAACAAGTGCACTCTGGCAGAGAATTATTAGTTGGGAGCACTTATACTGTGGGAGGACACCCTGGCACAGTATCAGCGCAGTTATTTCTGGGGGACGTTATGTTTACACTATTACTGTAGGGGGCACCCTGGCACAGTATCAGCATAGCACAGTTATTTCTGGGGGATGTTATGTTTACACTATTACTGTCAGAGACACTATTTGCTGGGCGAAGTTATTTTAGGACACTGTGTGCCGATAATTATTGAAGGGCACTATCTGTGTGGTACTAGTGGCACAGTACTGGGGGTGGTAGGATGATTTGTCCAGAAGATGGGAGGATGATGGAAAAGTAGTAAACTAAGATTTTTTTCTGTCAAACTGCAGAGATGAGAAATGGCTGAAAAATGGCGTCTGGTCTGAAAGGAGAAGATGAGGAAAGAGAAGATCTACATCAGAGGAGACGTCACTAGATGTAAGAGGCAGAGGCGTAGCTAGAGGTTCAGCACAGGGGGGGCGAAACATACTTGAGTGGGCCCCCCACTTGGCTTCCCAAACGCACGTTTCCAACTTCACAGGCACATACTACTAGTTGTGGTTATAATATTGTATTAGAAAGATTACTATATAAACTGCTAGATCATCCATGCTGCTAAGTACAGTACAATAGACTTTCTACATACCCTACTCTAAATACTCTACCACATAATGCAGTGAAATATAGGAGTAATAGGAGTAAAAAACAAGAGGACTCCTATGTTAAAGGAAACCTGTCCACAGTTTTTACATCACTAAACTAACAGTCCCCTGCCCCCATCAGACCTCAGATCATCAGAATGTGCCCCCCATCAGACCTCAGATCAGTGTATTGTGCCCCACCAGACCTCAGATCAGCGTATTGTGCCCCATCAGACCTCAGATCAGCAGAATATGCCCCCATCAGACCTCACATCAGCCTACTGTGCCCCCATCAGACCTCAGATCAGCGTATTGTGCCCCATCAGACCTCACATCAGCCTACTGTGCCCCCATCAGACCTCACATCAGCGTATTGTGCCCCATCAGACCTCAGATCAGCGTATTGTACCCCATCAGACCTCAGATCAGCAGAATGTGCCCCCATTAGTCCTCACATCAGCCTACTGTGCCCCCATCAGACCTCAGATCAGCGTATTGTGCCCCCATCAGACCTCCGATCAACAGAATGTGCCCCCATCAGACCTCAGATCAGCGTATTGTGCCACATCAGACCTCAGATCAGCATATTGTGCCCCCATCAGACCTCAGATCAGCAGAATGTGCCCCCATCAGACCTCAGATCAGCGTATTGTGCCCCATCAGACCTCAGATCAGCGTACTGTGCCCCCATCAGACCTCAGATCAGCGTATTGTGCCCCCCATCAGACCTCACATCAGCGTATTGTGCCCCCATCAGACCTCAGATCAGCTTAATGTGCTCCCATCAGACCTCAGATCAGCGTATTGTGCCCCCATCAGACCTCATATCAGCAGACTGTGCCCCCATCAGACCTCATATCAGCCTACTGTGCCCCTATCAGACCTCAGATCAGCGTATTGTGCCACAATCAGACCTCAGATCAGCAGACTGTGCCCCCATCAGACCTCATATCAGCAGACTGTGCCCCCATCAGACCTCATATCAGCCTACTGTGCCTCTATCAGACCTCAGATCAGCATATTGTGCCCCCATCAGACCTCATATCAGCAGACTGTGCCCCCATCAGACCTCATATCAGCCTACTGTGCCCCTATCAGACCTCAGATCAGCGTATTGTGCCCCCATCAGACCTCTGATCAGCAGACTGTGCCCCCATCAGACCTCATATCAGCAGACTGTGCCCCCATCAGACCTCATATCAGCCTACTGTGCCCCTATCAGACCTCAGATCAGCATATTGTGCCCCCATCAGACCTCAGATCAGCATATTGTGCCCCCATCAGACCTCATATCAGCAGACTGTGCCCCCATCAGACCTCATATCAGCCTACTGTGCCCCTATCAGACCTCAGATCAGCGTATTGTGCCCCCATCAGACCTCAGATCAGCAGACTGTGCCCCCATCAGACCTCATATCAGCAGACTGTGCCCCCATCAGACCTCATATCAGCCTACTGTGCCCCTATCAGACCTCAGATCAGCTTAATGTGCTCCCATCAGACCTCAGATCAGCGTATTGTGCCCCCATCAGACCTCATATCAGCAGACTGTGCCCCCATCAGACCTCATATCAGCCTACTGTGCCCCTATCAGACCTCATATCAGCGTATTGTGCCCCCATCAGACCTCAGATCAGCAGACTGTGCCCCCATCAGACCTCATATCAGCAGACTGTGCCCCCATCAGACCTCATATCAGCAGACTGTGCCCCCATCAGACCTCATGTCAGCCTACTGTGCCTCTATCAGACCTCAGATCAGCATATTGTGCCCCCATCAGACCTCATATCAGCAGACTGTGCCCCCATCAGACCTCATATCAGCCTACTGTGCCCCCATCAGACCTCATATCAGCCTACTGTGCCCCTATCAGACCTCAGATCAGCGTATTGTGCCCCCATCAGACCTCAGATCAGCAGACTGTGCCCCCATCAGACCTCATATCAGCAGACTGTGCCCCCATCAGACCTCATATCAGCAGACTGTGCCCCCATCAGACCTCATATCAGCCTACTGTGCCTCTATCAGACCTCAGATCAGCATATTGTGCCCCCATCAGACCTCATATCAGCAGACTGTGCCCCCATCAGACCTCATATCAGCCTACTGTGCCCCCATCAGACCTCAGATCAGCGTATTGTGCCCCCATCAGACCTCAGATCAGCAGACTGTGCCCCCATCAGACCTCATATCAGCAGACTGTGCCCCCATCAGACCTCATATCAGCCTACTGTGCCCCTATCAGACCTCAGATCAGCCCACCCAGCCACAGGGTGGGCTGATCTGAGGTCTGATGGGGGTCCCTAAATACAAGTGAGCGCTTCCATAATGGAAGCGCTCACTTGTATTCGCCTGATAGAAGGCAAGGTCATCCTTGCTGGGGCCCCCCCTGAGTCACTGGGCCCGGAGCCGTCGCCCCCCCTGCCCCCCCGGTAGCTACGCCACTGGTAAGAGGTATGGGGTGCTGTATTATACTGGATGTAAGAGGTATGGGGCTGTATTATACTGGATGTAAGAGGTATGGGGCGCTGTATTATACTGGATATAAGAGGTATGGGGCTGTATTATACTGGATGTAAGAGGTATGGGGCGCTGTATTATACTGGATGGAAGAGGTATGAGGTGCTGTATTACCCTGGATGTACGATTATTGTGCTGTCCGCATTTTTTGCTGACCCATTGAAGTGAATGGGTCCGCATCTGAGCCACAAAATATGCAGATCGGAGGCTGCAAAAACAACTGTCGTGTGAATGTAGCCTTACCCTGTATGTTCTCTAGTGATATACGTAATGTTAGGAGGGAAAAGGTTAGGGTGAGAATTTGGAATGGGGGGGGTCAATTTTTGACTTGGCTGGCAGAAAATCTAGGTGCACCAGCGCTGAGGGAAGGGGGGTGGGGTACGGACCAAGCTGAACTCTTTCACCAGGGCCCATGCGCCTTTAGCTACGCCCCTGCGGACAAATATAGCCATTTTGAATGGGGCCGCCCGGCGCGTGTTCTGAGCGTTGCGGAACAAACGCAGGGCGGCCCCCTTATTATTGCGGGTCCGCAATAATACGGTCGTGTGAATGGGGCCTTACTCTTCAGGACCATGTTCCTTGATGGGCCATCTCTGCAATACTTAGTCAAGAAATGTTCTCCAGAGGGGCAGCCACTTTTTGTGAGCCCCAGATGAGTGATTCCCCTCTATTATAGTCACATAGTTAATAATGACTAAAAAAGAAAAATGCCCATCAACTTCAACCAGGGCAAGGGAGAGGTCATCAGTATCTGATCGGTGGGGGTCTGACACCCTGTACCCCCGACGATCAGCTGTTTGAGAAGGCACCAAAGCTCCTGTGAGAGCCCTGGCCCTCTTGCGGCTTATCAGGCAGTGCCGTACATTGTATAGCAGCTGTGCTTGGTATGGGGATCAGCCCCATTGACTTCAATGGGCTGCGCCTAGGCTACTTGACAGATGAACATGTCGTCACTGGCCTAGTGAAAGCTGGAGAAGGCCGTAGCGTTACTGCGAGCGTCTCTGCCTTCTCAAACAGCTGATCAGCGGGGATCCTGGGTGTCAGACCCCAACTGATCAGATACTGATGACACCCTGAGGATAGGTCATCAGTATTTAAATCTCAGAAAACTCCTTTAAACAAGAAATACATTGACATCCATTTGCCATGTACAGTGCCCCGCTATCTCTGCCAGTCCCAAGGAAGCTGGCTCACATTTAGACCAGTGCAGAATACACCGAAGTTATAAAGAGGTCTGCGCCTCTATATAACTCCGGCGGAAACACCGCCAGCACAGGAGCTTATTAAATGATCCCCCTGGTCTTAATAAATGATCCCCCCATAGTTTGCAATGAACTGTCACCAGACACATAAATGAGTTTATTAGTGTATGTAAAGCCTCAGACCTCAGACATGGATTTCACCACTGCACATTTTCTTCTCATGAACTCAAAGGTTGTGCAATAATCATACAACAGAGGCTACGGCCTTTCTCTTTATACACAGATATTTTGAGCTTGTACCCACTGCATATAATCTGCCTTCTATTATTCAGTGATAAAACAAGGAAACATTTCACTCCATTGTTTTAGAAATGGATTACAAAAAGTGATTATCTGTAACAGTGTCACTTGTCTTCGCCCAGGCTCTTTTCATTTTTGCCTGTGAATTAAGGCAGGTAAAGCCTGTATTACACAAGATTTCATAGCGATGGCGATGGCAAATTGTTTGCAAGTTGTTAGCAATCGAATTTAGTAATATTACACAATTACACATCGCAATAGTCTTTAGATGTGACTTGAACAAAATCGTTGTGTAGTCACTAATCGTTTACTTTAAGTATATTACACAGTCAGATGATTGCTCATGGAAGTGGGCTTTTTTAACATGTTGAAAGATCACGATCGGAGAGTTGAATAATTGTTAGATCGCTGGAAACCAACATATATAATGATTATCGTTTGATTTCAAATGATACAACAAATTTTAGTACGATTGTTGCTTGGTTTAAAACAGCCTTAGGCCTCATGCACAAAGCCATTCCAGGCATTGGGGACCACAAATTGCAGCTGCTGCAGACGGATCAAGACCCATTCAACTTGAAATAATAGAACAAGTTCCGAACCTTCCGTATTCATGGGTTGTGCATTCATGTAGTGTGCACATTGACAGTGCCCGTATATTGCGGACTAGGGAGACTGATGGTCATTGTTAACATAAAATGCACCTGCTACTCAGAGGTCACATTTTACTGTTGAGATTCAGGATAATGTAATAGAAGGAACTCAAATCTATGATAATTAGAGATAAGTGAATATGTTGAAAGTTAATTTGAGTACAAATAAATTCAACCCAAATCAAAGGTGCTCCAGTTGGCCTGAAAACTTGTATATGATACCCTGAGGGCTTCTAGGACTGTAGGATATTTTCTCTCTAGAGACTTCTTTTAATTTTTTTTTAGACTTTTTTTCTCTATCTACCTCTCTCCTTTAAAGCTTTTTAAAGCAATGACAGTAATAGTAAATAATGTCAGAGTGGCTTGTGTGTCTAAGACTACATTCACGTAACAGTGGAAAAAAAACGGGCACACTGTCAGTTTTTCATGCGCAGTATACAGCAATGTGGGCATCCATTTTCTGGCTGCTAGCATTTAATGGCCATTTTTCATAGCCATTAAAAACAGCCAAGAAAAATTAGTGAATGTCATTTCATGTGGGTTTTTTACACCCGCAGTGCCCTCAGTTTGTAATATACACCCCCACAATGCCTCCAGTATGAATTCTAGTCACCATATTGCCCCAGTATCTATAATAACTCCACCTGTAGTGCCCCTAGTGTCTATAATGCTCCCCATAGTGTCCTCAGTAAATATAAGCCCCCCACATTGCCCCATGCATATAAAATGCACTGCCATAGTGCCCTCCAGTGTAAATATTGCCCCCAATAATGTCCACCAGTGTAAATATTGCCTCCCATACAGTCCCTCATTCTGCTGGGTCCAAAAATAAAATGTACTCATCCACTTGAACACGATGGAACTCATGCTCTGCACTGGAGATAGATGTCATATGTGATGTCACAATGCTAGGACCATTAGGTCATGTTCCCTATTGGGGAACAGCAAGTGTTCCCTCACGTTAAAGTGGATGAGGGTTTTTTGGGGGGGGGTTATGTTAACCCCTGAGACACTTTTACCATTTGTTAACAGCCATTAGAAAGGTACACTTCTGTCTAAATGGTCGTTAAAAATGGGCCCATTGATTACAACCAAAAAAAGGACATGTCCTATTTTTTTATATGTGTTATTTGCTGTGAATAGCCCCATAGACTCCTATTGGTTTTAAAAATGCCCATATGATGATTGTTTCATGGTTAGCTTTCCCATATGTGTGACTGAAGTCTAATTAATGTGTCAGAGAGATGCTAGACATGTCCTATGATATCAGTGGCAGAGCTTTCAATGGAATCTGTGACATCTTCAGAGCTAGCATAGAGACTAGTAGACCCGCTAATATCCTCCTTCTTGATTTGCTGTTAGGCTGCCTGCAAAGCATCGTGGGCAAGCCAGCCAGCCAAGGCCCCATTTGGCGTCATGTGATTCTCCGTCTTCATGTTCCTCAAAAATGGGTCAAAATGGTTTAGTTTAGGGCCAATGCATTCTGAATGGGGCATGCTCCATTATGGATGCATCAGTATGCATTTGTTCCGGCAGCATTCTGTTTTGTGACTGGACACAAAACCGCTGCAAGCTGTGGTTTTGTGTCTGATCATTGAAACGGAACAAACCAGATCCATCACTAAAAACAATGTAACTGAATGGTGTCGGGTCCGTTTTTTCAGATCCTAAAAAAAAACTGATCCGTCACTCATTGACTTAGATTGTTTATAGTGACAGATCCAGTTTGTTCCATTTTGATTTAACACAAGCGCATCCTAAAGTAACAGACACATCCTGATGTTTTAAATCAGATGGAACATCTGTCAGATCTCAAAACGAGAAACCAAAACGCTGATGTGAAAGTAGCCTCACCTGGCAAAATGGATTAGTCACAGACAGCAGAAGAAGCCTGTGTGGCGAAACGGCGTCGGGACTGGGACACGGCTGTGCGGCATTTTACCTCTCTCCTGGCAGCTCCTCTATTTTGGTAATTTATGGCTATATATACTTTATTTATCGTAATTTTTTCGGCAGATTATGCTATTTAGGGCTTCATGTGGCCACATATGCTTAAGTGTCTGGGACTTTGTCTAGGACCTTTGTGCAATGTATGATACCTTTTTTAGGTTTAGGCTACATGTTGGCCCTATATACCTTATGTTACCTGCTTGCATGTAGCCTTGGGTTGCCTTACTCTACACATATATAGAGGTTATTTTGCTGCACAACATGATCCCTGCTCTCTAATTTTTCCTCTTTACCACTGTTCCCTGCTTTCCATTATATGAACTATTGCTTGTAATTTTTTTTACTGTTATTAATAAAGTGTATGATTATTCTTGAGTAGACAGCATGTGCATATTTTTTGGTGATTTTGTGATTATATACTGTCCTTACCTGTGGCTGAAAATTTGTTCTTATTGCCACAGATGTTTTTTGGTGGTTTTCTATACATATAAAGTTCAAACCTTATTACTCCAGTTCATCACCTGATATGGATAAACAAAGATATATAGCGACGACAATCAATACCTTAATTCCACAAAAAGCACCATCACAAATCACATGATTCTATATATATTAGATCCAAACTGCCTTAAAATAAGGGATTAAATGTGTACGGACACAGTTATGCAGTCCCTTAATGGTGTGGCCGATAGCAACAAATAAGCACAAAAAGCAGAGAACAAGGAGCTTGGGTCAGAGACCCCTTACTGTAGCCCAAACTGGGCCACCCGATGATCCCTCCGCTCTTGCCACACACTCAATTGACAATGTCTGAAGAAGCAGCACGGTAGAGTATTTCAACCAATGTTGCTATTTAAGCAGATGGAACATCGCACCACTCACCTCATTTCCTGTACATGAAACGCACGCTGGAGGTGAGAGAACGATGTGTGAGCCGCAGAGGACTTCCGGCCTATATGATCTCACCTCCTGTGCATGGAACGTGCACTGGAATGAGGGAGTGAGCCGCACAAGACATCCGTCCACGTGACCTCTCTTTTCACCCGCGCTTCCTGTATTTGGAGCGCATAATAACAGCGCTTCTTGTAAATTGGAGCGCATAGTGGATAGAGGGGGCTCTTATACAGATAATGATCGCTATCCTTCATGGCTGCAGTTAGAAATAATTGTAAGTGTAAAGTATATTATACATAGACTATTAGCAACAGGTTAAAGATGACCACCTAAGATCCCTATAATTATTCGATATCGCTATTAAATCATACTTAAAGAGGCGCACCTCAGTAGTTGCTGAGATAGATGGTAATGAAGAATCCATGATACTGAGTTCTCTAGTCACAAATTAAATAAAATATAAGCTACCATCCGTATTGAAGTGCTTCACACACAGATAAAATGGCTGGTTACGGATGGTAAAGAGCACATATGAATGAGACTACAAAACGAAAAAGAATATTACAAAATGCCAGTAGTAATGGGTAGGCCCAGGTGGTAGTAACAACACGTTATAAGAAACAGGAGAAAGTTAGTCGCTCATTGAGTCCTAAAGGAGACTGTGATCTAAAGCAACAGATCCACTTGCACTCTTTTCTAAGAATTCGCTGATCCCAGTCTCCTTTTCTCTGGGACTCTCTAACTACCTCCAGTACCGAGAATCTCAAGGATTCAGGTCTACCATTGTGGACCATATTCACATGATCCGCTACCTGGCAAAATGGCATCAAAATGGAGAGTTTTGGAATCACTTCTAATACCATACAAAATGTTGGACTAAATGACAAGAAAGTGGAACATAAACATGTATAGCTAGAAAACTCACGAACACAATGCTCTTTGTCCCACAGACCAATACCAGAAAGAAGTGGTGGGAAACCGCTACTGAACATCCCACTGTAATTTAAGTCTCTGTACTCTTCCCAATGAAAGGCGGCTTGTGTGTGGGACTGGTCTAACAGGTTTGAACCCTGAAATTAAATCCCACTGTATTCAAAGTCTCAATATTTCTGAATACTAAGTTAGTAGTATGTTGTCAATGGAGTGCTGAAGCTGAACATGTGCTCATCAGATATTAAGAGAAGAAAGTCGCTGGGCTGCTGATGACCAGGACTGTGCTGAACGACCCATCATGAGTAAGGTTAGTACTGTGTCTGCATGTAAAGTAAAGCACTCTATTAGAATGTATGTGAACAAGCAATTTTTAATATTATTATTATTGAACATTACAAATCAACAGAGGACAACTTTACTGAGATTTCCGTCTACCCTGAAAACATCTTATCTTTGTATTTAGCATATCTGCTTTCTTGGTGTTATCTTGTATGGTGTTTTGTACTATGGACACTTCTTAGTGAACTAATTATCAAATCTTATAATATGATATGAATAGATATTTTTAAGGGAATGATTTATCATTCAATCAACCAAATGGTATTATAAAGCCAACCACATAAAGGCAACTCTGACTGTGCAGACAGTATGTATTTCAATGACTAGCAATGCTCATTAAAAAGGGCAATAATTGTCTGAATGCTCATTCATTACAGGGATCATTCAAGATGACTGGCTAGTGTAACGTGCAGTGATCAAAAAACAATTTGCATCTACACGTTTGAGCTTGTTTCCATCAGCATTGTGTTTTCCATATTTCTGTGCTGTCAGAGGAACAAAAACGGAAAAAAATTGCTGTCCAATTTGTTCGAATGGATTATTTTGAGCATCGGTTTGTGTCAGTTTGCATCTGTTTTGTCAGGCTCTGTTATTTTTGACAGGAGAAAAAATACTATAAGTAAATAATGGAAACAGAATGAAAAGGAGTGTTCTGTTTCTGGGGGGAATTTGTGAAAAATGAAATTAAATTCTGTATGTGCTAATGCAGTCTTTCCTGAGAGAATTTATTAAATTCTGAATACTGATAAATTATCAGAATAGACAGTGTTATGATTTATATTGCCATATACTGTATATCCTTGAACAGTGATGGCTAACCTCCGGCACTCCAGCTGTGTTGAGACTACAACTCCCAGCATGCTCCATTCTTGTCTATGGAGTTCTAAGAACAGCCAAGCAAGTGTACATCTTGGGAGTCGTAGTTTTACCACAGCCGGAGTGTCGGAGGTTAGTCATCACAGTCCTAGAATCTCAACCTGTGATATGTGTACCTCAGCCTTGTCACATCTTGTCTCTAGGTGGTATTTGTACTGTATTCACTGGACATTAATGGCTAAGTCTAGTTTCACACTAGCTCTAAACTCACTAGCAATGGTTTTTGTCTGGCCAAATTCCGGCACTAATGCCAGAAACAGGCTAGGTCTCTTTATAATGAATTGGCTCCGGTGGATACAGTAGTATCCCACTATGCTGGATACAATGGATTCTGGCAGGCTGTTCCTCTGCCAGAACAGCCTGTACAGTATCACAGATAAGAGATCTTCAATTGTTATGTTATGCATTTAATGTTATGTGATTCACTACTATGTAATATGACTCACTCAGCATGTTCCAGCATGAGTCAGGCATGGCCAAAGTTAACTATCCTGGCCCAGCCTTCTCTGGAGCTTAAAGTGGAGTCTGGTCCCTCCCACTAGCTCCAGAAGATTCTAGAGTACGGGCCTGTAGAGCAGACTGCTTGTGGTCCTTTTCCCCAGGCATTCAGCTTAAAAGCTTCCAGAGGCTAATAGCTTCTACAGATATACAGTACATAGATCCAGAAATTATTTTGGAGAATTTTAAGGCTACAGTGTGTACAGTGTGTGAGTCAGCAAGGTAACCAGTGTAAAGCATTACAGTCTTTGCTGCTGCAACAGGGAAACAAGTGAAGACACCTGATGCGCCACAGATTTGTGGATTCAAAGACAACAATGTGTTAGCCAGCAAGGTGAACAGCGTACAGCATTCTTAGATGTGGCTGCAGTAGAAGGATAATGAGTTCAAACACCTTGGTACCTTGGTAAAGTACCAAAGGTACTTTAGGAACAGCACATCGCCATGCGAATTGTGGACATTTTGACAGATTGCAATTGGTGGACAGAAATCTCAGTACTAGAGACTGTAGCAAGAGAGAGAGAGAGAGTAATATGAGGGCCTTGTGATGTTTGCTGTAACAATGTGGGTTACTACAACAGCACACAACCTCAATAGTTTTCTATAGGGGTAAAATATCATTACTAACCTGCAATAATTACAAGAATTTCAATCATGCAACTTTTTCTACCTATAAGGAAACATTTAGGTGGTGCGATAATAGTCACAGTGAAATTATGGGTTACCATGAATGGAGCCCTAGCCTAATAGGGGAAGCACATTTTATAGCCATAGCCCTTGGGGCACTATGACTTAATTTATTTCTTGTTCCTTGCATAGGAATATTGAGAAATATAACAGATGGCTTAGAGCACTTCATTAAACACAAGTAATGAAATTAATAGAAAAATGAAATAAGACAAGCGACTTAGGCACTGGATATGCGCTTTCATTTAATGTACTCTTGTGAGCAAATAAGGGAACATGTTGGCATGATCATCTTAAACAAGAAAAAATGGTCTTAGTTGCTAATACTAACATGCTTTTGAGCGCTTCACAGTATATAATTATAGTATAGCATGTGTCATATTCCAAAGACAATGATGGCTGTTGAACCAGGCACGCGCCTTGTTATAGATGTCAAAAAAACGTAGGAGGTTTGATAAATATGGTCGTCAATGTGAACTCCATTTTTTTCAAGTATGCAAGAAACCCGCACAGATAAATTCACTGTTTTGAGACATGTTATCGTATTGTAATTCATATAATCATTGTGCAATATGTTGATGATGAAGAATAGACAATTGGTTTAGTATAAGTTTTAATAATTATATAGTATTCATGACAAGTCATATGTAATGTACAAGCAGACTGGGCAAGTTTTCAATGGGACTCTGCACCATTTGCCAATCAGAGCTCACTTCAGCTACAGAGACATTCAAGGTTTTTAGGCTCGGTTAGGTGATCTGATTTGCAATTTGTTCAATATGTTGATAGCAACCAATTGCACAAATATTGAGGTGCACAGTTCATATGTTTTTTCTAAGAATAAATGCAGTCTGACAAGCATGTAATATAATCTGCTAGGAGCCCAATGATTTGCCTGTCTCATGGTAATCAATATGGTTGGCTTTTGTAGTGAGACAATAAGTAAGCTGCTTTCCACCCTTCAAAGTTGCACAAGATAGCTCAGGAGTATAAATTGCACAAGACCTGTTCATGGACAATTTAGAAATACTACAGAACTATCATCCTTACATACTCCAGTTTATCGATCAGTAATCTTCAAGAGAGTCTGTCAACAAGTGTCCAATTCACCTGAAGCACCACCATAGGAAACATGAAGGATTACATAAAGTGCCTTGCGAAAGTATTTGGCCCCCTGGAACTTTTCAACCTTTTGCCACATTTCAGGCTTCAAACAAAAAGATATAACATTTTAAATTTTTGGTGAAGAATCAACAACAAGTGGGTCACAATTTTGAAGTGGAATGAAATTTATTGGATCATTTAAACTTTTTTTCGTAGTTTTGCACATCTAGAGACTGAAATTCTTGCCCATTCTTCCTTGCAAAACAGCTCGACCTCTTTGAGGTTGGATGGAGAGCGTTTGTGAACAGCAGTTTTCAGCTCTTTCCACGTATTCTCAATTGGATTCAGGTCTGGACTTTGACTTGGCCATTCTAAGACCTGGATACGTTTATTTTTGAACCATTCCATTGTAGATTTTGCTTTATGTTTGGGATCATTGTCTTGTTGGAAGATAAATCTCCGTCCTAGTCTCAGGTCTTTTGCAGACTTCAACAGGTTTTCATCCAGAATGGTCCTGTATTTGGCTCCATCTTCCCATCAATTTTAACCACCTTCCCTGTCCCTGCTGATGAAAAGTAGGCCCAAACCATGATGCTGCCACCACCATGTTTGACAGTGGGGATGGTGTGTTCAGGGTAATGAGCTGTGTTGCTATTACGCCAAACATATCGTTTTGCATTGTTTCCAAAAAGTTGGATTTTGGTTTCATCTGACCAGAGCACCTTCTTCCACATGTTTGGTGTGTCACCCAGGTGGCTTGTGGCAAACTGTAAACGAGACTTTTTATGGATATCTTTGAGAAATGGCTTTCTTCTTGCCACTCTTCCATAGAGGCTAGATTTGTGAAGTGTTCGACTGATTGTTGTCCTATGGACAGACTCTCCCACCTCAGTTGTAGATCTCTGCAGTTCCTCCAGAGTGATCATGGGCCTCTTGGCTGCATCTCTGATCAGTCTTCTCTTTGTTTGAGATGAAAGTTTAGAGGGACGGCCGGGTCTTGGTAGATTTGCAGTGGTCTGATACTCCTTCCATTTCAATATGATCGCTTGCACAGTGCTCCTTGGGATGTTTAAAGCTTGGGAAATCTTTTGGTATCCAAATCCAGCTTTAAACTTCTCCACAACAGTATCACGGACCTGCCGGTGTGTTCCTTGGTCTTCATGATGCTCTCTGTGCTTTTAACAGAACCCTGAGACTATCACAGAGCAGGTGCATTTATACGGAGACGCAGGTGGATTCTATTTATCTTCATCAGTCATTTAGGACAACATTGGATCATTCAGAGATCCTCAATGAACTTCTGGAGTGAGTTTTCTGAACTGAAAGTAAATGGGCCGAATAATTTTGCACGCCTAACTTTTCAGTTTTATTATTACAAAAAAAGTTTAAATGATCCAATAAATTTCGTTCCACTTCACAATTGTGACCCACTTGTTGTTGATTCTTCACTAAAAATTTAAAATGTTATATCTTTTTGTTTGAAGCCTGAAATGTGGCAAAAGTTTGAAAAGTTCCAGGGGGCCGAATACTTTTGCAAGGCACTGTAGCACTTGAAATTACTGGGCCATGTAATGGTATGAAATTACTGGGCCATGTAATGTTATGATCATCTTGGTCCTTCAAGCAGAGATGCTCTTCGTAGGGTTCGCTGAACCCGGAAGTGACGGCGCGTGCGAACAAGGATGGAAGCGCTTGCAGTGTTCGGCACTGCAAGCGCTATTGCACACGCGCCGGCGTGATCGGACTGCGCAGGCGCGGGATTTCAGCGCTAGGCCAAATGGTCTAGCGCTGTCAGTCACTTTACAGAGGGGCGTGGACTTCGGCATGGGGGAGAGCCTCGGGCCCGGTGCTCCGAAGGCTCATTAGCATAATGTTTTAACTTTGTTTTTCAGCACAACCGCTGCGCTATACTCTGCAATAAAGGTATGTGAGAAATGTACAAGTTAAGAGGTTTTAACCTATGTATTAAAATACATAGGTTAAAACCTGGTGACAGAGCCTCTTTAAAGTAATTATATAAAATGTTCTAGTTTATTCCTACATAAACCAGATTTTGATCAGTTTTTGTATGATTGTAATTGGTTTAGATCAGAATGCAAAGCATTTTGCTGTAAAGTAACCGTACCTTGCTATAGTAGTTATACAGCTGCAGAACATGACATTCAACAGATTACCGCACAGGAGAAAAACTTTGCTTCCTTCATACAATACCTTAAGGCTATAAGCTTTATAAATAATTCTCTTCTAGTCTGTATTTTGATCGCTGCTAAGTTAAAATGTTTAAACATACAAATACATCTAAAATGAAATTAACTTGACTGCTGCTAATGGCTTATGGCTGTTTTCGTTTTTCAAAGTTGTTAGGAGCATCTCAGGACAATTATAAATACTGTATGTTACATATCTTGACGTTAAAGGGATTTTCCAGGAAAAGCTTATTGATGACCTATCAAGTTGTTTTCAGAAGTTCCAGCAAGTGAATGGAACCAGGTATGGTTACTGCACAGAGGAAGGAGCTGTATAGGTCAGAATCTGGAAACAGCCGATTGGAAGTCAAACCTCCACAATTTGATATTGCTAACCTATGTCCTCAATAAGTTAGTCCTCAAAAATCCTGTTAGCAATCATCATGGCGTATAGACTGAACTCTGGATCTTCACATAATTGTGGCATGCAAAGTAAGCTTTAAAAAAACTGGAAGAACTTCTGGGATAATTCTAATAATATGTGCCACTGTTCTGTTTAACTCTCCTTTTTCTTAACAAATAAGGGGCACAGTTATTAAGACCAGCGTTTTAGACGCTGGTCTTAGTAAAGCACTACTTAATAAAGCCGCAGGCTTCTTCATAACTTCAGCGAATCCACCGCCGCTTCTAAGTGTTAGACAGCTTCCTAGCTGTCTTACATTTAGACTTTTCTCTATGCCTGAAACAGCCAGGCATAGAAAATGGTAAATGAGAAGGTCCTATCAGCCTGCCCCCTTCCCTGCCCATGCCATGCCCACAATTTTAGACCTGGCATGTGCCGCAATCTGCGCCTGAAATACGTCTAATATATCCTAGAAAATCCCTTTTAAAGGGTTTCTGTCACCAGTTTTGGGCATATAAAACAGGATGACATTTGCAATGTGCAAATGTCACCTGATGCCCAATCTGTTAATCATTTTCTTACTGGTGTCCCCGTTTTTGTAAAAAATAAACTGTTGTGATATGCAAATGAACCTTACTAGGTGCATGGGGCGGTAACCCTGCACCTAGTAGCGCCGTTTCCCTAACTTTATTCACGCCCCCTTGCTTGTGATGGACAGGGCCAGGCAGCTCGCTCTATCTGCTGCCAGCCCTGTCCGTGCTGCAAATCCCGCGCCTGCGCCGTGCGGCCTTCATTCGGCGCAGGCACAGTGAGTGCCACTGGCTGCCGGGCTCCTGGCTTCCTCACTGCGCCTGCACCGATGACGTCACACTACACCTGGAAGAGAAGGCGGCGCAGGCATAGTGAGAAAGCCAGGAGCCCGGCACCCAGCGGCACTCACTGCGCCTGCGCCGAATGAAGTCTGCACAGCGCTGGACGCGGGATTTGCAGCACGGACAGGGCCGGAAGCAGATAGAGCAAGCTGCCTGGCCCTGTCCATCACAAGCAAGGGGGCGTGAATAAAGGTAGGGAAACGGCACTACTAGGTGCAGGGTTACCGCCCCTTGCACCTAGTAAGGTTCATTTGCATATCACAAAAGTTTATTTTTTACAAAAACGGGGACACCAGTAAGAAAATGATTAACAGATTGGGCATCAGGTGACATTTGCACATTGCAAATGTCATCCTGTTTTATATGCCCAAAACTGGTGACAGAAACCCTTTAAAGGAAAGATGTAATCTATGCTTTTCTTACTAATTAAACACCTTTAACTTTATGTCTATGTAGGGACTTTGTAGTCCTGTATAAAAAAGAGCTCCAAATGCTTAAAGGGGCTGTGAAAAATATTGTACAGTTTTCAAACCAAAATCTATAAAGAAAGGGCCCTCTAACAAGCCTTGCAGGTGCAGGAGGGAAGATTTGAGAACACCGAAGAGGAAAGTGCACTCTGCGAACAATATATGGTAAAAAATATTAGTTTTATTGTACAGTACATATACAACGTACATCATAAGTAAAAATCGCACATATTTGGTAAAGACAAAAAAACACCACATGACACCTAGACACCTACTAGAGTCAAAAATAACATAGTTGGACTAATGCAGATACGCCATAAAATGCAGATAGCAAAATTAACAAGGCCACAATTCAGGGATACAGATATACAGACCCAGTTGGCACCGCAAACACCAGCCCCAACACGGGTTTCACGTTGCTTTGTGAGGGGGATAGATTAATTGCCCTGGTGGAGCTGGCAGCTGACCCATGGGCAGCAGAGACCCCGATGGAAGGCAAAGCAATAATCAGCGTCAGGAAACATGCAGTGGTCAGGGCCTGTGGCATACATGCAAATCCATGAAATAAGTCCAAGATCAGTGTAGGCAGCAAAGGGTGAATATGGCAGACAGGGTAAGGTCAGGACAGGCAATGGAGGGTCAACATTCATAAACAGGCAAAGGTTAGTACATGGCTAGACAAACAGAACAGCACACCTTCACTGGTTACTAGCAAACCTAAAGCTCAGGCACCTTCCTATAGGGGAATGTACCATAAATAACAATAAGCATTCAGCCATTGGCTGGAGGTAACTAGGGTGCACGCTGGTGCTTTAAGTGCTAGGAAGACAGGCTTGAGATAGGCCAGGAGGCATTTACTAAGAAGTACAGGCTGTGGTCTGCAGGAGCCACATGGGAGACTGGCAGCCAGACTTGCTGCTGGTAAGGGGGTCTGGGCCTCCAGCAAGGAAGGGGAGGAGAGATGAGTCACATGGTGCCTGTATCAGCCCAAGGGAGCGGGATAGTGGCGGGCAAATGCCCCTACTGAAACACAGACAATGTTTGAACAGGATAGAAAGCACACAATTAGGCAGAAGATGTTACTGACATTTAAATCACTAGACCATTATATATGGACAAGCAGATGCAGGTTATTACGGTTTTACAAATGTAATTCTGAACAATTATAAAAATATAGTAATGATAAGTGAGTAAAGGGATATGGAGGAATCCCTTCTATGTCTGTATTTAGTATAATTTCTCTACATATAGTAAACATAGACACTTCATAAATAGCAATTCCCACAAAGCCCCAATCACTAATGTGATTAACTATACAGGTCACATTTACCATTCATAGGCACCTACAAAGTAAATTATGTTCACTTTATTCTATTATTGTATAAATAGAGCTTATGTTACCATTAATCTATTTATCTTAATGAGGACAAAGTGTTGTCAGGCTTCCAAAACTTCTGCCCTAGTTCCCTACCTTGCTACAAGATGTAACATCCTTCAGTAGGCACACTTTATGCAATTGCCATAAACAAAACTGAGAGATGGCATTCATATAATTATCCTTCAGGTCCCTGCTTCACCTTGCAATTATAAGTGTGGCATCAACAAATCATTACTTGGAATATGTTACCTAGCAACTAGCATTTATTTGTTTGTCACTGTCTTACTTTTGTTAAGAAAGCTGGTGGCACACCTTACATTTATTCTAACCGTGAGCTATTGCAGGAAGCGTACTCCTGCTGGGGCTTTTTTAACCCCTAATGTGCATTCTGAAGACACTGCACACATATTGAAATTGGTGCAACATGGAAATCTGTGTCACAGCCAACCTACCACCTCTATGTGACAAGATAAAAGCAAAGAGATGGTTGTCTTTTTTACCCTTTTGCTTCACTATACTACCAGAAACATACTGCACATAAAAGACGGTCAGATTCAGAGTGAAGTAGGGAATACAAGCAAACATTTTAGAGCCCTTACACAGATGAATTTGGCCCTGGCGTGTTTAGACCTTTAGGCCATTTAAACCTTTTAGGCCATCTGCAGCTTTTGCAGCATTTTTTGTGGCAGTATTTCCTGCATTTCTTGCAAACTGTGGCCCATATTTATTCATCGTAAAGATGGCAGAGGATGCAAGGTAAGTACAACCTGTGTGAGTGGCCTGGGCATTAGAGGGGGCATTAGAGGGCATTAAGCCCCTACCCTTTTCAGCAAAGCTCTGCTCCTTTCAATTGTTGAGCATGTTGGAAAAAAATGGAGAAACCCTAGATGCACCACTTTTTATACAGATTTTTGGCACAGACACATTAGCTAATCTGGGCCAGTGTGTCTTACCACTGACATTTTTCCACTATAAAGAAGGTGTTGTCAAAGGCATGAAAAAATGCCAAGAGCTGCAACATGTTACATTTTTGAAACATCAGAAAGACAAAAAATATAGCACCTAATGAACAAAAAATGCCATACCTCCTGAATATTTTAACAATAACTACAGAAGCTGAGAGATTGATACCTTTTTGTTTTCTAGAAGCTCTGGATACATATGGGTTTTTGGGTTAATACAGTAGAGAATACTGCTGGTGTTATGAAATGGCTTACAAGACAGAGTGGCTTACTGCTCAATATATTCTTATCTTGGGTGATCTATATGGGTGAAGAAATTAATGGTAATATCCTGGTGCTCCAGAGTAGTGTGGGGGGGGGGTTGTCAGTGCCAACTTCCCTGGTAGACAATTTTTTCAAGTGGTCAAATATGCCCAAACTAATAAAGATAATTAAATATTAAAAAAGTATATATATATATATATATATATATATATATATATATATATATAGATACGCATGTGTATGTATATTCTGTATGTGTGTACGTATATATATATATATATATATATATATATATATATATAGACTTTTCAAAATTACATACATACTGTATATTAACTTAACTGCTGTACATTAAATTCTCATTAAAATGCATTTCTATAAAAATATTCTTTCACATTTAATTATTCACAGCACTGATGTCCTCTAATAGCCACCAATTTGCAAGTTGATAAATTATATCTCTTAAAATTATTGTAAAGTGATGTGTACTGTAGCATTGAAAAGGCACAAGAAAACTAGGACTTTGATAAATAGCTTCCCTATCTTTGATACACTGTCTTACATTTTACATTAATTAGCATACTTTTAATTGCTTTATAATTAATTCAAATGTGATGAGCGTTACATTGCAACATCTTATCAAGGTTATATTTTATTACCTTGTAAAACAAACATTACTTATAAATGCCATGGTGCCATGGCTTTATACAGGGCCACTTTTAGAGCCCTGGGCGACCACATCCACCATTTTTATGTGTTTATATTATTTTTCATTTGTATATACACTCACCGGCCACTTTATTAGGTACACCTGTCCAACTGCTCGTTAACACTTAATTTCTAATCAGCCAATCACATGGCGGCAACTCAGTGCATTTAGGCATGTAGACATGGTCAAGACAATCTCCTGCAGTTCAAACCGAGCATCAGTATGGGGAAGAAAGGTGATTTGAGTGCCTTTGAACGTGGCATGGTTGTTGGTGCCAGAAGGGCTGGTCTGAGTATTTCAGAAACTGCTGATCTACTGGGATTTTCACGCACAACCATCTCTAGGGTTTACAGAGAATGGTCCGAAAAAGAAAAAACATCCAGTGAGCGGCAGTTCTGTGGGCGGAAATGCCTTGTTGATGCCAGAGGTCAGAGGAGAATGGGCAGACTGGTTCGAGCTGATAGAAAGGCAACAGTGACTCAAATTGCCACCCGTTACAACCAAGGTAGGCAGAAGAGCATCTCTGAACGCACAGTACGTCGAACTTTGAGGCAGATGGGCTACAGCAGCAGAAGACCACACCGGGTGCCACTCCTTTCAGCTAAGAACAGGAAACTGAGGCTACAATTTGCACAAGCTCATCGAAATTGGACAGTAGAAGATTGGAAAAACGTTGCCTGGTCTGATGAGTCTCGATTTCTGCTGCGACATTCGGATGGTAGGGTCAGAATTTGGCGTCAACAACATGAAAGCATGGATCCATCCTGCCTTGTATCAACGGTTCAAGCTGGTGGTGGTGGTGTCATGGTATGGGGAATATTTTCTTGGCACTCTTTGGGCCCCTTGGTACCAATTGAGCATCGTTGCAACGCCACAGCCTACCTGAGTATTGTTGCTGACCATGTCCATCCCTTTATGACCACAATGTACCCAACATCTGATGGCTACTTTCAGCAGGATAATGCGCCATGTCATAAAGCTGGAATCATCTCAGACTGGTTTCTTGAACATGACAATGAGTTCACTGTACTCAAATGGCCTCCACAGTCACCAGATCTCAATCCAATAGAGCATCTTTGGGATGTGGTGGAACGGGAGATTCGCATCATGGATGTGCAGCCGACAAATCTGCGGCAACTGTGTGATGCCATCATGTCAATATGGACCAAAATCTCTGAGGAATGCTTCCAGCACCTTGTTGAATCTATGCCACGAAGAATTGAGGCAGTTCTGAAGGCAAAAGGGGGTCCAACCCGATACTAGCATGGTGTACCTAATAAAGTGGCCGGTGAGTGTATACTGTACATATACAGTGTATATATGCTAGAGGTGAGCGTATTATTCAAAATCCGTCTCAAATCTCAAAGTTAATTTGTGGCTGAATCATTTCTATATGAATCAAAAGCCTGAAAACTGGTATATGACACTCTGAAGATATGTTTTATATCTTGTTATATATCTTATATATATATATATATATATATATATATATATATGTTATAAATCTTGTTATATCTCTTTTTGTTTTCATTGTTGTGTGCTCTTTTTTGTAAAAACTTGAGATTCTTACAAAAAAAAGGCTAGCTGTCCATATACAGAAAAAATATGTTTGTTGCAGGATTTGGTAATGCAAAACTAGCCAGCAGCTGTATGAAACTATGAAACAACACACAACTCAGACAGCCCAGCCCACTCTCTATGCCATGCTTTCCCCAACAAAACCCTAAAATCTACCGGGTTATATCTCCCTATTCTCTCCCTAAAGTGTCTCTAGTACTGCTAGCTTACTAGCTTGCGTTTGAAATTGCTTTTTGGCAGACTGAGCCACAACACAATCCTTAGTCGGATTGTAAACTGTGAACAGAATGGTGTGTAACGGCGTTCTTGGCAAAATAACGGGCCAGAAATCTGCCCCTGATAGGCTGAGCCAATCAGGGTAAGTCCTCTCCCTCCCAGTGTCATGTCATCCTTTATCTTCATGCTTCCTCTTATTTTCTCCACCACTTTTCACAGTAAAATAACACTGGGCGCAGTTTTTGTGAGATTCATCAGAAAGGAATCGCCAAAACTTCTGATTCTTTTGACAGACTAATTTATCTGAAATTTGTAATGAAAAAATGCTGCAAAGTAAGAATGCTTTCAAAAATAGAAGTATTAATAGTTTGTCTTTATCAATTAACAAAATGCAAAGTGATGAACAAAAGGGAAATCTAAATTAAATCAATATTTGGTGTGACCACCCTTTGCCTTCAAAACAGCATCAGCATTTTTATAGGTGCATTTACACACAGTTTTTGAAGGAACTTGGCAGGGAAGTTGTTCGTATCACCGGGAGAAATAATCACAGATCTTCTGTGGATATACGCTTGCTCAAACTCTTGATGAATAAATATCTGCCTGTATTTGAAAGCAGTGAGACCTTCTGTCTCTTCCTGTAATCCCAGACAGACTAATTGATGTTGACATCAGGGCACTTGGGGGCCATGTCATCACTTCCAAGACTCCTTGTTCTTCTTCACACTGAAGTTCTTAATGATGTTGGCTGTATGTTTGGGGTCATTGCCTTGCTGCAGAATAAATTTGAAGCCAATCAGATGCCTCCCATGATGGATATGTATCTGTCTGTATTTCTCAGCATTGAAAAGATCATTAATACTGACCAAGCCCACAACTCCATTTGCTGAAAGGCAGTGCCAAATTTGGAAGAAACCTCCACCATGCTTGCTATTGCCTGATGATACTTATTAAAATACTGCTCTCCAGCTATTCTGTTACAGCTAAATCAAAATTATCATGCTTACCATATTTTTCGCTTTATAAGATGCACTTTTTCCCCCCAAAAGTAGGCGGAAAATGGCCATGCGTCTTATAAAGCGAATACTAGTGAGCGTTTCCATTATGGAAGCGCTCAATAGCATGTATTAGGTGCAAGGAGCGGGGAAAGATACTCACCCTCCTGCTCTACAGCTCCGCTCCGGGTATGGCGCTCCCCCGTCTTCTCCGGGCGCTGCCGCACTGTCCTGACCCTGTACAGCGTCAGGACGTAGTGTGCGCATTATGACCTAAAGTTGCACGCAGTTAGGTGACAGTGCAGCGCTGGCAGGAGAAGACAGAGGAGCGCGACTTGCCGGAGATAAAGAGGAGCAGCAGTGCAGGAGAGGTAAGCAGAGTTTTTTGTTTTAGTCTCATTGGGGTCTGAAAGGGTTGAGGGGGTCTAAAATGTGCTGATCTGCGGGCTGATGAGGGTCTGAAAGGGCTAATGGTGGACTGAAAGGGCTGATCTGAGGTCTGATTGGGGTCTGAAACAGCTGATCTGAGGTCTGATGGGGGTCTGAAAGGGTTGATGGGGGTCTAAAAAAGGGCTGAACTGAGGTCTGATGGGGGTCTGAAAGGGCTGATCTGAGGGCTGATGGAGTTCTGACATGGAGGGCTGATATGGGGGTGTGATGTGATGCCCTGATATTTATGGGGGGTCTGATATGAGGATCTGATGAAAAATAGTTTTTTCTTATTTTCCTACTCTACAATCTGGGGTGCGTCTTATCATCGGGTGCGTCTTATAAAGCAAAAAATATGTACTTTCCTTTTAAATCAAAAGATGTCCAGCAGTGTTATCATCTCAGAACTGGCAGAAACCAGTGGGGTGGGACACAGGCAGACCCATCTACTGTTCGGAGAAGTCTAGCCAAAAAATCATACCTTCAATGTGGAAACATGGCCAAGCGACTCAACTATGCATGAAAACATGAACTGGGGTGCAGTAAAATGGCAGAAGGTGCTCAGGACTAACAAGTCACAATTTGAATTGTTCGCTATAGAGAAGGAAGCTTGTTCGCTAGAGGGGGAGAACAGTACAATAATGAGGGTCTGCAGGAAACAGTTAAATATGGTGGAGGTTATTTGCAAGCTTGGAGCTGCATTTCAGCAAGTGGAATCGTGGATTTGGTCATAATTAATGGTGGCCTTAGTGCTGAGAAATACAGGGACACTGTCAGACTATGTGTCTAGGGCCCACAAGTAAAATTCTTTCTGGGGGCCCACTGTACAGCTACATGCAAATGTTACCTGACCTCTGTTCACAAATCCTCAAAACTACAAAAAAAACAACACATTTTTGGAGTTAGTAACCCACTGCCTAGTCTGTGCCAAATCTTTTTTTTCCTGGAGACCCTGTTAGAATCCTGCTACATGTGCAGAGCGTAAGGGACAAGGGTCCCACCAGGGGGATTCAACCTGAGGAGGTCACCATGCCTGGCCAGTGGAGATTTCGCACAGCTTTGCTTGACTTCGATTTGCTCAACACTAATGTTTTTGTGAAACCTTTCTTTTTTTAAATAAAGAATTTAAGTGTATCAAAGGAAGTAGGAAGTATCCGGATAAAAAACGGATAGGTTTAACTGATGATAAATGGATAAATGTATTGTCTTAAGTTTCCATCCATCTCCCATTCACTGCAGACAGAAAAGCATGGTATGCTACATTATTCTATCCTGCAAAAAAATGTACAGAAACGTAAAGAATGACAAACCGCACTTTTGAACTACATTTGCCCAATTATGGTCTATTGGTATGTCAAACCACACGTTTCTATATGTTTTTTCGGTTTACAAATGTATCTACTTGACATAAAGCAAAAATGACATGTGAACAGCCCTAAGCTGCTCAAAGACATTGGATGGAACATGCTGACCATGTAATGTGTATAGGAACCTCTCGACTTTTCCTGGTTGGCAGATGAGCAACCACCAGAGGTATCTGCCAGTGTTTTTTTCCCATACAGAACACACACAGCGAGCATGGAGGTATACTGGTTTATCATGCATACGACCAGCCTTAAGCCCCTTTTACAGGAGCCGATGATTGTACCAATTATCTGGAACAAACATTCATCCAAATGATAATTGGGCCATATAAACTGTACCAGGGATCAACAAGTAAACACTCATTTGCTGGCTGATCATATCATAAATGCGTCACAAAATCCTCATTTTTCGGAAACATATTACCCTGTGTAAACAGAGATGACGCCAACAAATGATACTGTATAGGGATGAATGATCATAGTCGCCATCGTACATCCCCATACAGTAGTGATTGCAAATGAAGGTCCATATGAACGTTCGTTACTGATCATCCACTGCATTGGCCCATGTAAAAGAGCCCTTAGTTATACCATTTATAGCCATGTTGTTGTTCACACTGAATGAGCATCATGTGTTCACTCTTTCTCTGTGTCATTTAGCAAACTAATCAGTCTCTCAATCTGCTTAGAGTCCATCAGCTCCTACTAGTATACACAGGAGCAAACTTCTTCACTTTTATCTTTTCCACACCTCCTTCTGTAATCATAGATGACATGGTGTCACTTAGCAATGAAAGAGCACCTCATTTAGCTCATGTATTATTCCTATTAATGCTGAATATTTAAGCTCATGGCATTAATTTAATGAGCAGAATGCAGGAGAACACTGTTGAGGCTTCATATCCAAATTAATTTATGGATTCTAAGAGGATGTGTTAAATAGCCATCAATATTAATGGAAATTGAGTATTAATGAAGCAAGAAGCTAGAATGTCATACACTATATAAATGCAGAGGTGAGAAAATGATATCAAAATACTGGGCACATATTGTTGCAGTGGTCTGGCCTAATTTTTATAATGAAGTTAACAGCAGGCAAAAATGGTGGTTATTAAAGTGATCATGGTGTGTGATGTGCGCATCTCGCTGTCTCATTAGAGATAATTATGTGTTTTTCAGGGGAAAGATATCCAAACATAGAAAGGAAGGGGCCAGCACGTTGACACATGTGTCAGTACACAATCATCATGGTAATTATCGAGGAAATAGGAGACATTGTATGCTCATCATGCTTTTGAGGCAACATTGCATTAGCTCACACTGTAAGCTTGTAATATTTTAAAAAACAAGTTGCAGACGTCAAAGCAAAGGCTGTCCTATGTGGTTTATACAAACATATAGACACACAAAAACCCATGATACATCGAACAGCTGAAAAAATTCTGATTGGAGGTGGGGGATGTCATAGACTGGTAGAGACTGCCTACTGTAGGTTATTTCTTGCAGAGCTTTTGCTGGAGGTTGTTTCTTGTAGAAGTTGCCAGCTAGAGGTTATTTCTTGTAATGTTTTCCTGCTGGAGGTTGTTTGTTGTAGAGGTTGCCTGCTGGATGTTGTTTCGTGTAGAGCTTTCCTGCTGGAGGTTGTTCCTTGAACATGTTTGCAGTTGGAGGTTGTTTTTGTAGAGGCTGCCTAGTGGAGGTTTTTTCTTGTAGAGCTTTCCTGCTGGAGATTGTTCCTTGTAGAGTTAGTCTGCTGGAGGTTATTTTTTGTAGAGGCGCATGAGGCACTGCAAGGTATTAGATCCCACAAAAAAAAAATTGTACAACTGCAAAATTTGTATTAAAAATGTTGCAAATATTGCCAGACATTTCTTGTAGTGACTTATCTCCTCGAGATCAGGCAGTTGATATCCAACAGCCCCATCCGTCTTTTACCTGACATGTGCCATTGGGATGCCCCCAATACACATTAGATGATCAGCCAGTCCAATGAAAAGTGGCATGTTCAGCCAATCCACATCTAAGCATTGCTGATTTCAGGAAATAATGGTATGTACAAATACCATTCTTAGACAACTTCACCAGTAAGTGTCCTTCTTTGCCATCCAGTAAGTCTTTCAATTAGTGGAAACTAATGAAATAAATAAAAATGAAATCAAGCTTCACTGTCAATGATTGCATGTGCTCCTCTCTGTATAGTCCAGTTAGTTATCTTTTCACCTTACGCTTATACATCATGTTTATTCCTGACAACAAAGACAATTGTGTCCACAGAATCTTCCTATCTGTCAAAACCTCCTTCTCTGATATTTCTGTATTCACTTTGGATGCATTTAACTGTTACCCCAATATTTATTATTTTACAGTCAGACATTTGTAATATATAACTTACATATACAGACCGGCTTCTCCAGTTATTTCAAGATCGGTATATGACTGAGTGCATAGTACATAGGTCTGGATTTAATGTTCCGTATCCTGCAGATTTGAGTTTGTAATCTATTACAGGCAGACTGCTTAGTATACAGTATTTTTCTATTACAGATACATGTAATTATTATACTGATAGCAATCGAAAACATTAAGGACCAGGTCATATACTGTATATGGACTCATTTTTTCAGCTCACCTCTCTTCCTACTCAGAGTACTTAATGCCCAATGCCAACGCTCTAATCTGTCTATGGGTTATATAACATTGGAAAACATCTACAAGGATATTGTGAGTGAGTGTTACCAGACTTACTGAAGGACAATAGTGAGATTTGGTTATGAATTTACCCCTGGTTTTCTCCACAAGCTCATGTTCTATAGGAAGAACGATCAGCTGTATTCCCACTGCATCTTGCTAGGGGGCAGCTACGTTCAGCAGTTAGCTTTAGTTGTTGAGCAGGGCCTCGTGAGGCAGAGAAGGGTGGATGCTGCTTGTGTTTGCAAGCTGTTTGCTGGCATTCCTGGGTCAACATTACATTCCATCATCCCACATTCAATGGGACTTCATCCAGAAAACTTCCCTGGGGAAGTAATTGCCGGGTTCCTTAAACAGTGATGACTGGAAAAGCCACAAAAGCATTCAGCTGAAATGTGTCTCTGTGCAGTAACATAGTCTGTGTCAAATGTTTGCTAAAAACCCATATAAAAACTTCCGGAGAGATTTTTACATTATGCTGTCATAGTATCATAATAAGAAACTTAGATCTTATGCCATATTCAGGATAGGTGTCACATGGATCCCAAATACAGCGCCCATAGCCTGGGCCTCATGTGTAACACTTTTAAATAGTGTCTGTCACAGTCATACTTAATACAGCAGGTTTATTATAAAAAAGGGGTGGAACGTGTGGTTCTGTTTTAGTAGCATATTCCATGGAGTATAACGTGCTACGATACTTCACTACACTGGTGCATTTTGATGGTGTCACAATCTTTCTAGATGTCCTCAAATATAGTCATTCATTAAACTAAAGGGTGGGAAGTAGAAGAGGCAAATGCAAAGGATGATGGGTCAATATTATAGAAATATACCAATATATTATAGTTACATTTAAAAAATTACAGTCACACAAAACACAACTTAAAGGGGATTTCTCATTAAAGTGAACCTGTCACCAGGAAAGGGTAGTGTAATCTGCAGTCAGCATATTATATAGCAGGAGGCGCCGAGCAGACTGATATAAAGTTTTCTGGGAAAAGATTCGGTTAAATGTGTAATTTATTCATATAAATATGGAAGATTGGCTGCAGAAATAGACAACATGGTCCATCTAGTCTGCCCCTATATTATTACTTATCTTAAAGAGGCTCTGTCACTACCTCCTAACCTATGTATTAAAAAACATAGTTGGGTAGTGGCCTCACAATGAATTCAAATCATACCTGTAATTCCCTTGTAGATGCAGCGGTTGAAGTGTAATTTGAAATTTAAAAAGTATGCAAATGAGCCTTCGGAGCACCGGAGGGCAGGCTTTTCCCTTCTGAGCTCTGTATCTTCACTGCCCTCGCGGGTCCTAGGCACGCCCTCCAGTGTTTAGAAACTCCCCTATCCTTTATGATTGACAGCGCTAGACCGTTCGGCGCATCTGAACGATGTCCCAGGCATGCGCAGTAGCACTTGCAGTGGCGAACACTGAAAGCGCTTGGATTCAACTGCGCACGAGCCGTCACTTCGCCGAACCCGCAAGTGACGGTGTGCGCTTCTTATCAGCTGAGAGGAGCCAGGAGCGAGCTTGGCAAACTGACAGCGCGTGCGCAGTTGAATCCAAGCGCTTGCAGTGTTCGGCACTGCAAGCGCTACTGCGCATGCCTGGGACATTGTTCAGATGCGTCGAACGGTCTAGCGCTGTCAATCATAAAGGATAGGGGAGTTTCTAAACACTGGAGGGCGTGCCTAGGACCCGGGAGGGCGGTGAAGAAACAGTGCTCAGAAGGGAAAAAGTCCACCCTCCGGTGCTCCAAAGGCTCATTTGCATACTTTTTAAACATCAAATTACACATCAA
The DNA here is from genome assembly GCA_900303285.1 of Rhinella marina. Classification (NCBI taxonomy): domain Eukaryota; kingdom Metazoa; phylum Chordata; class Amphibia; order Anura; family Bufonidae; genus Rhinella; species Rhinella marina. The sequence continues at coordinate 83,352 of ONZH01013642.1, forward strand.
CCGCTGCATCTACAAGGGAATTGCAGGTATGATTTGAATTCATTGTGAGGCCACTACCCACCTATGTATTTTAATACATAGGTTAGGAGGTAGTGACAGAGCCTCTTTAAAGAGAGACTTTCACCTGTTTTTCACCTATATAACTAAGAGCACTGCCCCACAGAAGATTGCATACACATCCCAGACATACCTGTGTGCACTGTGTGTCTGTATTCCATGTTCAGAAAAAGCACTTTTATTCTGCATGAAAACAGCTCCCAGGTGCCCAGCTGAAAGTGAAACTAAAAACAGCTTTCTCTCCCGACTCGATTTCTAACAGCTATATCTTCTGATATACTGGATATAATGCTGTGATTTTGGTATCATTTGAAAGCTTGGAATGCCAGCTTTCTATTTGCAATCTGCTATCAATGCCAATATATAAGCAGCTGAAGCAGCCCTCCTCTCTTCAGTCTGGTTTGCAGCAGCAGCAGAGCTGGGCACTTGGGAGCTGTTTTCCTGCAGAATAAAAGCGCTTTTCCTGGACATGTAATACAGACACACAGTGCACACAGGTATGTCTGGGATGTGTATGCAATCTTCTGTGGGACAGTGCTCTTAGTTATATAGGTAAAAAACAGGTGAAAGACTCTCTTTAAGATAGACGTGTATATCCCAGGCATGTTTAAATTCATTTACTTTTGATTTGACAACCATATTTGCTTGTAGTTTTTTCCAAGCCCCAGCTATTCTTTCAGTGTAAAAATATTTCCTGACATTGGTTCTGATCTTTATGTGGCACTGTTTTAAATGCTCTGCTGAAGTCTAGGTAGGTAATATCCACAGTGCCATCAGTGGTGGACTGGCCATGGACCCATAGGGAAATTTCCAGGTGGACCGATGACCAGGGAGCCGTCCAAGCCCTCCTCACGGCCATGGCCAGGTACATAACAATCTGATGCTCTCAGCATTAATTGAAGACTAATGGCTCATTCACACATCAGTGTTCGGTCAGTGATTTCCATCAGTGATTTTAAGCCAAAACCAGGTGCGACTCCAAACAAAGACCTCATGTCTGTGGAGGCTCCACTCCTGGTTTTAGCTCACAATCACCAATGGAAATCACCGACCAAAATACTGATGTGTGAATTAGGTTAAGACTAAGAAATAAGACTGAGCAATTGCCAAAACTAGAGAAAGCTTATTTTTCATCTGAACCCCACATTTCTAATTCCAGTTTAATTCAAAAGTTCAGATCAGGGTTGCAAACCAGAATTTTTCTTTTTTCTGGACTCAGTATCCCAAAATCATGGACAGCCAACATTTTTATGGACACATTGGAAAACCATAATGAATGATAAAGATTATAAGTGGTGATGAGCTAATCGAAATCCACAAAGTGGACTTCAATCTGAATTTCAGGATAAATTCGATTTGCTGCAAAGCGTAATTTCCTCATGCTTCACGGTAGCGAATTGATTTAACCTGAAATAGTGTAAAAAAAAAAATACTTACCTGATCCATTTGCTTGTGACGGGCCGGCTGCTGCCATCTTGCGAGTAGATCTCGGCCAACACCTGGTGTGCGGTGACGTTAACAAGCTGGCCTGTGTGATGATTTCACGCCAGACCTTCAAGCAAGATGGTGGCGGCCGGCCCATTGTAAGCAAATGGATTAGGTAAGTATTTTTATTTATTTTTGTTAATTGTAAACTCTGTTATTACTGTTGCGATCACGTATGAATGCCGCATCTGATGGGTATAATGACGGGTGGTGGCACAATCGCCGCTCCTTCTCATTGCACCCACTACTTACAAAGAAATGTACTTTGTGACAAAATAGTTTGTCACCAAGCGGATTTTTTGTAAAATTGGGCGAAGCAGCCGATTCAAAGTTTGAAATACTTTGCTCATCACTAATTAAGTAATGCATATTTGTAGCATTTACTGTGAGCTGTAAAATTGTGAAAATTACCACCAAAATAATCTACTCAAGTATACCCAGCCTCAAAAAAACACAGGACACAGGAATGTTTGGACGGTTGGCAACCATGGTTCAGATGATTAGAAGATATTCTATTAAAATGTCCAATTGTCACTTATTTGGGTGTCTATATATTGGTCACCCATTTTAAGCAGTCATACATACTTCACCCAAATATAGAGATATGAAGAAATAGCATTTTTGAGAAAATAGCTGGGAAATGCTTAGTGAATTGTTAGCCCCATACACCAGATATTGCTGTAGTGAGTGTAGCAATGACATACTGTAAGCAATCTGGTGTATGTCGTGTGCTGTTGTCTCTAGTTACATGTCTGATGACTTATCCAGATTGTCCCATCTCATCTGAATCTGCTAATCTCGCCACTAGAGTGCTCCATCTGAATGATGTGTCTCTGCTGTTTATCTCCAGTATAGCTCATGCTGTTTATGATGATGCATTCCCAGCAAAGCTGACATTACAGCCGACTGCTACTGCACCCCATGCTGATGCACTGCGCCGCTCTGGACCTGTACAACTATTATCGCACTCATCAACCAGTAATAAATTAAAATGAAGCAAAGATTTGAAGCTGTATTCCATAATATCGTTTTAATAAAAAGCTGCTCGCTGATAACGGCTGGGATTTCACTGGTACACTGCGAGAAAGCTAGAAAGCTTAGAAGTTTGCAAAAGGAAGATCTATCTATCTATCTATCTATCTATCTATCTATCTATCTATCTATATCTATCTATCAGTATCTATCTATCAGTATCTATCTATCCATCTGTGTTTTGCTGCATTTAAATTGAATAGTTATCTAATGCGTGATAAAATAATATCCGTTTGCTTCAGGTTTTAATTCATTCTTACAGTTGGTTCCTTTTTTAGGACCAAGAAGACAGAAAATATGGTTCCAAACCCAACTTAGGTTGTGTTCACATCACCTTCTGCTTTGCTATAAGAACAGAACAACAAAAATAATGAAAGCAACATTTCTTTTAAATGATGGAAACAAACGGCGCCTGACAGACCCCACTGACTATAATAGGGTCCATCAGGTTTCCATCAGGGAGCCCAGCATTTTACACAGATCTTCAACAGAAGCATGTGAACATAGCCTAACAGGATCTGAAGCAAACTGATATGGTGTATTTTCTATCTGTTTACATCCTATAAAATCAGTGGAATTCATTATAGGATGTTTTTCTTAAAGGATAGCCCTGTGCATGAAGCCTCTATGGCATATGGGGGCAAAGTAAAAGCCTCAAGCTCTTCTGTGCTATTTCAGCTCTGGATTTACTGTAGGGATCAGTCCAAATGGTTTTACTAAGTCTTTTCAAAATTCTTTGTAGTACTTTATATCAAACCGCTCATTTAATAAAATATATGTATTAAAGTTCATTTGGACATGTCAGTTTAAGTGAACACTTGCATTTCCCATGTAATGCCAATTCTGGAGGATCTATTCTTATGACTCTACGCTGTACCATTCCTGTATTATTCCTGCTAGAAGTTTACAAATAAATTGCCAGCAGTCTGCAGTAAGGGTCCATTCACACATCTACATGTGTTTTGCGGTCCGTTAATTGTGGATCCGCAAAACACGGACACCGGCCATGTGTGTTTCACATTTTGCGGACCACACATGGCTGGCACTATGATAGAAATACCTATTTTTGTCCGTGGCTGCGGACAAGAATAGAACATGCTCTATCTTGTGCTGTGCGCATGTTTTGCAGCCCCATTGAAATGAAAGGGTCCACAACCACTCTGTAAAATTGCGTAACGGATGCGGACCCACTCATGTGGATGTGTGAATGGACCCTAATGCCCCTTTCACACGAGCGGGAGACTCGCATGTCTCCTGCAACGCATCTACAGGGCTGGACTCGGCACTGACAGGGATCGCATAGCATTATATGCGATCCCAGTCAGTGCAGGAGTCCAGCCCTGTAGATGCGCTGCGGAAGACATGCGAGTCTCCCGCTCGTGTGAAAGGGGCATAAAGGTCTGCTGGGTGTTACCAGTAGCAGGTGTGTCTGACTGTCCAATCAGTGCTGCTGGTGTCAGACCTGTAATAATGTAATAAACCTGTAATAATCCAGTCCAGTCTTCTGCATCAGTAGATATTCAATTGCTAGAAGCAGCAGTAAGGGAAGACTGTAGGTCTTTGGGTGAGGAAGCTAAAATTTTACTAGATTTCTTAAAGCACTGTGAACAAAAACACATTTGCTTTATTATGTAAAATTTAGTTAATGCTTCGAATCCAGTAGAAAACAATTTGCAAGGATTCTCCATAATTGCTAAATATTTGTGGCATTTTCCAACATTTTGGGATTTTTAGCAGTTTTTTGCCACCCCCTGGCTGTAAGTATTTTATGTAGTGCCGTACATATATTTATTCTTGTTATGTTTTTCTTCATTTGTGGTGTGGTTTTGGGGTTTATGGTATTTTTTAAGAATGCAACATTTTGTGACTATGGCATTTTTGCCTCATTTGCTGATGTTTTATTCCATAACTATCCACTGATTTTTGCCCTGTTTGAAAAAAACACAAGTGTCAATATGAATCGATTATATTTATTTATTTTTTGAGAGGGGAATTATGCCATTGGAAAGACCTACAGAGGAAGTGACACCGGAAAGGGATACATACTTTTATGTTTAAAACACATGACTTTCAAGAAATGGCCCCAAAAAAGCATGTACTAAAATACACCATTTGAAAAAAATGCTACAAAAACACCCCATAAAACACATGTAAAGCATTTTTTTACCTAAAAAAGCCAAACCAAATTTCTGTGAAGAAAGCCTAAATCAGTCATCATACATTTTCCATTTAGCTTCTATCCTTACTTAGAGCCTAGATTTATTCCATGTTTATGTATTGGCAAGTGTCAGAAAGGCAGAAGGTAATGCCTGGGCTCACTGGTTTGGAACCACACATTGCTGTATGTAGGCTCGGGAGCTGCTGAAATGCCTAAGAACTTGGCAAATTATCCACCTTGAGTTCACAGTGCTTACACATCTGCGCTGTGCCCACAGTCTGATGACCTTCATTACATATTTGGCATATAGCACCTGGGTACATCCTGGGATGTCAGCCCAGGGCAACTAACCTGATTGAAGGAGAATTAGCAGAGCTCATTAAATCTATGGTGCTTTTCAAAGCGTTCACACATATAGTGCAAATCTGAGTATGAAAATAATTGGAACACGTTTAGAAAAGTTTGAAGAAAAAGTCTATTTTCAATTCATATAAATGAATACATAGCAATATTGGTAGGAATCAAGTTTTTATACTAGGCTGGACATTAGCTAAACATACCAGCCCACTCTGTAGTACATGACTGCTACACAATCCTATTGCCATATAACTTAATAACCACCTATTAACACCTCCTTCATTCATGAACACATCTCTACAGTAGTGACCTGACTAATGTTTTCATCCGTGTCAGAGTTGGAACTTCTATTGCTTGAATTAATATCAGCCATGTTAATTTACCAATGTAAACCATGATGATGCACCATTAGAGCAGCAAAAAAACAGAAGATAGCAGCATCTAAAAGTCCATATGCAGTGAAGGTATGCACATCCCAACTGGCTTCCTTTAGGTTGCCCAAACACATAACCAGTAGACAATAAGCAAAGATAATTAAATTCCCACAAAATTCTCTTTTCTCTGGGATTGTTACTAAGGCTGGCCATACACATGAGAGTTGGCAACTAACATTTGTTCAGCTGATACCTATCACTACTGATTCCCTCATACACATACTGTACCTGAATTGCTCAGCCAAGCAAACTTATTAAGAAGGGGAGGAAGCGACTGCCAGAATCCCCCAGCGGTGGCTCAGCGCCTTAAAAACAAAAGCATCCCCTAACATCTGTCATCAGTGGTAAGGAAGGAGACCCCTATACACATTATATCAATGTGTTCGGTCAACATACCTCAAATGTATATGGCCAGCTTAAAGGGGTATTCCAGTTACCATAAATATAACTTATGTTTTAGACTAATTCATCATCAATAATTACCTAATATAATGTCAGTTTCAGTAGTTATAAAAGTAGTTTTCTTCCTCTGCTACCCGCTGTGTTTCCTCATAAATTACCATGGCATCGACCTGTAGTTCTGAGCCTTTGTTAGGTCGAGCATGCTCAGTGTGTTGCTGTCAGTTCTCTAGTGTGCTGCTGATTACTGAGTAGAGGGGGCGTGACCGGACTGTATATCAAGCAGCCAATGAATAAACATCAACACTCATGAACAAGCACAAACTCACAGCAGGAAAGCTAGGGATTGTGGGGATTGTAGTTTTGTGAGGGAAGAACAGATGCCATGATACTCTCAGTGTGTTGCAGGCTCACACAGGAGCTAGACAAATGGATTGCAGGGTAAAATGAAGCTCTGGTTGTAGGTATAGGTATGGGTTCTGGTTGGGTCACAGCTTGCAGCCTTAATGCAGTTTTTCAAAAAAATTAAGTTACTTTACCGGAATACCCCTTCAAGAAAAAAGGTGTGATATTAGATATATAGTTATTTCATAATAATCACGTTTGTGAGCCAATCATGCTTGTCTACAGATTACTACTTCTTGGGTAGTAGACTAACAATGACCTCTGATCTACCTTAATCAGGCAGTACAAGTAGAAAAGTTCAAACAATTCTGAAAGAAGAAGGATGGAAGTTGGTAAACTTTTGAATAGGGTTGATCAATTCTACAAAAAAAAAACTTATTTTCAATTTAAGGACAATTATCGATTTTTCTCAATTATTTTTATTTTAAAGCTTTGTACAGGCTTGATGTAGTTTCCTTTATATCAGTAGATTTTTCATCTTTTTTTGCTGTTAACAGGGCAGTTTTAATAGCATGTCGTCTTTAATATGCAGGTAGTAAACACAGTGCAATAACACAGATGTGTGAGGGGGTTTACCACTTTACAAAATAAAACTTTTTTTTATGGAAAAATAGTTTTATTTATTTTTGTTCATATAAATAAACAGTTAAGCTAAGTAGGAGACAAGGATTTTATAATGCAATGTTATACTGTACCTTGTATACCACTGCATTATAGCTTATCACTGTACCAGTGACATGCAGTCTATTAGTCTGTGGCACAGTTTAATAGACAGTCATTCATGGCAAACCATGGCAAATGCCTACATGCAGCACTATTGACCACAGCATCTACGGAGTTAAAAAGTTGGCATTGTAGTTAACTCTGATGCTGGCTGTTACAATGGAAGCCCAGCTACAGTCAGTGCCAGGCTCCTGTGGTGATCTGAAGCACTGCATCAGCACATCAAAAAAATCTGATATGACAATTTTTAAAAGAACAATATCATCGGGCACTAAAAGGGCAAATTAATACAATTAATTTGATTAATTGCCCAGCCCTAATTGTAAAGTAATGTTCTATCATCATCTGACTCCTGATGAACATAGGTTACCAAGTAATAGATAACAGACTGAGACCAGAAGCTATATAGCAGATGGGGAAGACTAGATTAGACTGGAGCCCTATAGCAGTATAAATGTAATATAATACAAAATATATGAGAAGTGAGGAATGGTTCCAGAAAAGGACCTGTAGGAGATAGCAGACCCTTTTTAGAACTGTTGAGAACTGCATTTCTGTGTAGGAGATGAAAAGTATGTGAAATTATAAATTATATAGGCATGGATTCTTGGGGGGGCACACAAGGTACTAAATTAAAGGGTTATTCTCATTTTAGACAATGGGGGCATATCGCTAGGATATGCCCCCATTGTCTTATAGGTGCAGGTCCCACCGCTGGGACCCGCACCTATATCCAGAACGGAGCCCCCGAACTGAATGAGGGCGCACTGCGCATGCGCAGCCGCCCTCCATTCATTTCTATGGGGCCGCCGAAAATAGCCGAACGCTGGCTCGGCTACTTCCGTCGGCTCCATAGAAATGAATGGGAGCGGTGGCCGCGCTTGCACGCTGCGCTCCCATTCATTTCTATGAGCACAGCGGGGAGCTGCGCCTGGTGGTGGCCGGACCCCCGGAAACCCGGGGTCCTCCAGGCGCAGCGCTCCCCGCTCCGTTCTGGATATAGGTGCGGGTCCCAGCGGTGGGACTCACACCTATAAGACAATGGGGGCATATCCTAGCGATATGCCCCCATTGTCTAAGATGAGAATACCCCTTTAACAAATGGCCAACCAACAGTCTTGGGCACCAAATAAGCTTGTCTGTTACCTGTGCGTAAATGGAGCTAACATGTACAATCTTAATTCAAAAAAAGTTGGGCCTTTGTGCAAAATATAAATAAATGGAAATGAAAACAGAATGCAATGATTTCCAAGTCACATGATACCCATATTTTATTCACAAAAGATCATATACCACATATCAGATCAACTTGATGGCAACAACACATCTCAAAAAAGTTGGAAAAGGACCATGTCTACAATCGTGTAGCATCCACTATTCATTTAACAACAGTCTGGAAACGTCTGGGAAGTGAGGAGACCAATTGCTGGAGGTTTGGGAGAAGAATGGTTTCCTATTGTAGTGTGATGTAGCATTCTAGCTGCTCAACAGTCCTGAGTCTTCTTTCTCTGATTTTACATTACATGGTGTGCCAAATGTTTTCTATTGGTGAAAGGCCAGTTTTCATTAGGACTCTTCTTCTGCAAAGCCATGCTGTTGTGATGGATACAGTATGTGTTTTAAAATTGTCTTGCTGAAATATACAAGGCTTTCCCTTAAAAAAAAGTTCTCTGGATGGGGAGCATATGTTGTTCTAAAACCTCTATATGCTGTTCATCATTGATAGTGCCTTTCCTGATGTGGCAGCTGCCAACACCATAGACACTAATGCAACCCCATAACATCAGAGATGCAGGTTTTTGAATTGTGTGCTGATAACAAGCTGTATGGTCCCTCTCCTCTTGACTACCCAGTACATGGAGTCTGTGGTTTCAAAATTTGGTTCATCTGACCAAAGAACAGTTTTCCCTTCTGCCTCAGGCCATTTTAAATGAGTTTTGGCCCAGAGAAAAAAAAGTAGCGCTTCTGGATTGCGTTAACATATGGCTTCATCTCTTCATGATACACCTTCAACTTGCATTTGTGGATTGCATGGTGAACAGTGTTCACAGACAGTGATTTCTGTTTCTTGAAGTGTTCCTGAGCCCATGCTGTGATTATAGAATCATGCCTGTTTTGATGCAGTGCTGCCTGAGGGCCCATAGATCACAAGTATCCAATATTGACAGTCGGCCTTGTCTCTTGCGTGCATGGATTTCTTCAGATTCTCTGAATCTTTTGATATTATGTATTATAGATGGTGGCATATTTAAAGTTTTCACAATATTACTTTGAGGAACATTTTTCTTAAATTGTTTCACAATTTTTAGATTACAGTTTTCGCAGATTGGTGAACCTCTGTCCATCTTTGCTTTTGAGAGACTCTGCCTCTCTAACATGCTCTTTTTATACCCAGTCATGCCAGCCGCTTTTTTATTAGTACTACTTAGTTTTACAGCCTTTTGTTGTCCCTGTCCCAACTTTGGAATTGGGGTTGTAAATTATGGATATTTTGCTAAATCTAGCTATCAACATACTGTATGTGCATTCACTTTTCATTAGTTTTCACCATTTTTCCTGATGTGATGAGGTTTTCTACCCTTTTCTTACAAACCTTTCCTGCGAGCTGTATTGCTATCTATGAGGCTACTTGGTTACACTTATGTACTGTATTCTGCTGCATTCCTTTAGAGTACAAACTTTTCAAGGATTGTAATATATTCTATTTAACTGAGACGCATGTAAAAATGTTTGACTTTTACAAGTGATGACTTGCAGGATGGAAATTTCTGTATAACAATGTGTTCTCCATCTTCTGAATGCCGTGAATACTGAAATAAATGTTAACATGTACATTACTTATCATAAACAGAACATCCTTCAGGCTTAACATATGATCTGCTTCTATACATACTGACATTTATGATAGCGACATTATTCTAAATATCAGTTCCTCATTTGCGTGAACTAGGTGTTCAACACAATTGCTCAGAATTCATAATCCCTTGTAGGATTAGTTACGTAATAAGTTACAGATTTTAGTGTATTCTTGCATCGTATGATATTTATACAATTGAATTGACTATGGCAATTTACTTTCTGGAGAACATTACGTCCTATGTTATTTCTATATATAAGGAGGTTCCGACAAAGACCTCCGCTTCAGATTATGGCAATAACGGAAACCTGACGGATTTCATTTATACTCAATGAAATCCTTGGTGTCTGGCATATGCCGGATCTGGCACTTTGGAAAAACACAGGTGAACCTAGCCTTAGAGAGAGTTCAACATTAGTGGTTAGTGTCTTAATGCATATTTCTTTTTCGTAATAAAATATTATTGTACTAAATAGATGTTAGAATCACAAATGTATAATATAATTTACTACTAATAGATCAAATTACATAAAAAGATATGAGCTTACAAAAACAATTCTATATACTGTATGTGTGAAAGATGTCCAATCGTATTGCTGCAACAACTGAGCGAACGGGACTGAAAATCCTCAAAAGATAAACTATGTGCCTTTTTAATCCCAGTATTCTGCAATAAGAGGGACATGATGATTTTTGTCAGTGGATCTGTGACACCTCCTTGATGTCTATTGGATGAATTGGATGAGTTCTCTCTGATGTTGTGCCTCTATTCCGTGAGTTAACGTGTTCCTTCAGTGTAGCAGAACTGGCAAGTCAATTTTTTATTGCCAATTATTTCTACTGTAAGCTTTGTTATAAAGGATTGTCTGGCTACTTCAATATACACAGGTAATAGAATTCTCTTGTTCCATCACTCAGTGACTATAAACAGTAATATCTAATTTGAGTAAAATGCAATATTTTAACATAATCCACATAAGTGTTTATATGAAAATAAAAGAAATAAATAGTCCAATAGAAAATATGAACATTTTGTGCATCTATATAATAGCAACAAAATATAATATGAGATTCAACCTTCTTTTTGGACTAGATCTAAACATGACTCAAAGGGGCTATTAGATATCTAAAATACCCCCCCCCCCCATTCCCGGGCCCCTTATATGTATTATATTTACCTGCTCCCCGGCACCCGCGTCCCTCTGGATCCCTGCACGGCCGCCACTGCAGCCTCGAGGTTGGTTACTGTCACAGCCTGCTATTGGCTGCTCCCCCCGTTGCCGGATGTTTTCATCCAAGCGACGAGGAGGTGCCACGGCAGCTGTGCAGCGATCTGGAGCAACGTGGGTGCCGGGGAGCAGGTAAGTATAATCCATACAAGGGGCCCAGGTTTTGGGGGGATATTTTAGATATCTGATAACCCCTTCAAGCTTACTTTCTGTAGCAGTGGTCTCAATCTGTAGGTTTTCTGCTGATGCAAAATGACTAACAACTCATACACGGGCATGCTGAGAGTTGTAGGTCTGCAATAGGTTGGAGATTACTAGTCTATAACATGTTTTCATCTTTCTCTTGTGTGGCAAAGTTTAATTTTATAAAATATATTCTTTTATATATCATGTTTGACTTGCTTTAAGCCAAAGGAACTGTTGGTCACCTAACCCTAGGCGAATGCAGCCGAATTCTCATATTTCTTGACATTTATTTTTGTAATTTTTTTGTATGGGTCTGTTTTGTCAGGAGTGACAATTTCATTTCTAATTTTTGTTACTTTGGCGCACATTAGGTAAAAATAGCTGAGGGAACTATGACCAAACTGACATTTTTTTATATTAGGTCACTGTAACACAAAAAAATTACATTTCAATTGTGTCAATTAAATGTAATTACACAAAAACTATACCTATATATTATAATATAATAATGGGAATAATATACTACAGTTTACACATATTGTGTCGTGATTGACTAGGAAGCAGTGCAGACACTAGGATCAGCGATTTGCCGTATGTCTTCCTTGTTTGATGCTACTCGCTGTACATCATCTTTTAATCAATTTCATGTAAACTTCCAGGATTGATGGTGTCATCTGAGAAGAATGGCTTTTATGGGAAACCTTGAATGGTGCAATAAAGAAAAGTTTTCTTGTCTCTTAAAAAATTGAACTGAGAATATGTTGAGCTAAGACAGAAAGCGATAGAAAACAGCAAAAGAGAAGTGAAAAGACTCATAACATCCTATCATAATAAATTCATGACTTTTCCAGTTTTTGTTTTTTTTTTACTTCTGCATTTTCAGTTTTCATTGCATTTATATTGTTTTGTCCCATAATTTCACCTTGCATTCTGCTTCAGACTATGGTTGCATAGTGAGGATCCCTGAGGATTTAGGTCCAGATTCCAACTCTTGACAGAATCTGCAAACATTCTACTGGTAATTGAATATACAGCAAAATCCACAGCTTGACCATTATTGCTGTGGTTTCGATGCTGAAAAGCTGAGGATTAGCTCCATTGAATCAAACTGGATTGATTTGTTAGTTAATCGCCAGAAATCCAAGCCTCAGATGCAGATTTCTGCCCCAGTTTATAAATTTGCCTATGAACGGTACATGGTTTTAGCCTCCATGTATCAGTAATATGGTTCTGAGGGAATAAAGTTTCTCCTTGTGGAGACCACCAAGTTGGCATAGGAAATCTTATAGGATAGACAATGCTCCCTGAGAAAAAAGGTTGTGAAAGAAGATGAAAAACTGTCTCTCTAGTACCACCTATTGTGGTAGCTTCCCAATGAGTCCTCTTACAGCCTTTTAACATCTTTACAACCCCGTTCAAATGCCTCGTTCACATTTCCTTTTTTCATGAACATGTGCTATCAGCATTTTCAGAAACAACACACATAGCCATTGATTTTAATATGTTCACACATTAATGATTTCCACTGACCATGGGAACAGGCACGTTAGGCAGGCTCCTACCTTTCTATTGTGCATCACACCATCCACCTGGCCATTTAAAGGGCATCCGTCAGCAGATTTGTACCTATGAAACTGAATGACCTGTTGCATGAAGGCTTGGCAGCTGAAGGCATCTGTGTTGGTCCCATGTTCATATGTACCACATTGCTGAGAAAAATGAAGTTTTAATATATGCAAATGAGCCTCTAGGAGCAACGGAGGTGTTGCCATTATACCTAGAGGCTCTGCTCTCTCTGCAACTGCTGCGCCCTCTACACTTTGATTGACAAGGTCAGAAAGTGAAAACATCATCATACCTGGCCCTGACTTCTCCTAAAGTCAATCAAAGTGTAGAGAGTGTGGCAACTGTAGAGAGAGCAGAGCCTCTAGGTGTAATGGCAACACCCTCATTGCTCCTAGAGGCTCATTTGCATATATTAAAATATAGAGATATAGGTAAACTTCTCCTGCTGATTCCAGTGCTTGAATACAGGGATTAGTTTATTAGTTTACGTTTAAACTATGTAGGCCTTCTTTTTGTGGATGTACTTGAGTATTTTAATGCATTGAAGTTAATTTTTTTGAATTACTATACTGTATTTACCATTCTGTGAATTCTCTGTGAACTTGAAGTGTCTACTATTGTTATGTCCCTAACACTGGGTAACTGGCAGGGTTGCCAACCTTCCTTTCAAATTTTTCTGGACAACTGAACCAAAATTTACGGACAGCCCAAAATTTTTACGGACATAGACCGCACCCCTTTTAGAGGACACGCCCCCTTCCACGCCCCCAGAATAAAGAGGATTGTTCAGTAGTTAAAAATAAAATATGGCATATGGAAAAGAAATCAACAATTTTCAGCTGTTACATCCCTGCCATTGAGTGCTTTGTTTATATGGCTGCAGTGATGATGCCTGTGACATGCTGGACTTTCTGGCATCATTGCTGCTGCCCCGTAAACAAAGACTGACAGGGATGTAATGGGCAAGTGTGCACATCTTTCCCAATGTTGGTGTTCTGCACACTGATGTGCAGGTGTATGGCATGTGTCCACTGCAGTTAGTTCTCAGCATTAGATCACTGATTGGTGATTGGCTGCAGCAGTAACATACCATATACCGGCAAGTCCTTGCTGAAGGTGACACATATTTGGATGGACATTACATTCACCAATACCAAACGTACAAGATGATACAGCACCACATACCTCTTAAATCCAGTGACGTCTCCCTGATGTAGATGTTCTCTTTTCTCATCTTCTCTATTTCGCCCACACCGCCATGACACTTCTTTCAGCCCCATCGTCTCTCTGCAGAGTTTGCCACAAAGACACCTTAGATGTCCCACTTTTCTGTTATCCTGCTGCTGCCCAAAATAGTGTACTCCCCAATGTCCCCAAATACTATACTGTAGATATAACAGTGCCATATAGGTAGGACCCCATATAGTTACAGTGCTCCCCAAAGTCCCACTGATACTAATAATTCTCTCCCAGAGTGCCCTCATTAGTAATAGTGCCCCAATAGTGATAATGCTCCACAAGTAGCCCTTTTAGCAGTAGTGCCCTCCATATTGTACTAATAATAGTAACACCCACAATAGTACCCCTGGTAGTAGTAATAATTGCCCATAATAGAAATCATTTTTCCCATAGTACCTCCAGTAGTGCTCCCAGAAATAATATGGACCCGCTGTAATGGTCCTCAGATCAGCCCATTGTGCCCCCATCAAACCTCAGATCAGCTTATTGTGCCCCCATCAGACCTCAGATCAGCTTATTGTGCCCCCATCAGACCTCAGATCAGCTTATTGTGCCCCCATCAGACCTCAGATCAGCCCATTGTGCCCCCATCAGACCTCAGATCAGCCCACTGTGCCCCCATCAAACCTCAGATCAGCTTATTGTGCCCCCATCAGACCTTAGATCAGCTTATTGTGCCACCATCAGACCTCAAATCAGCTTATTGTGCCCCCATCAGACCTCAGATCAGCCCACCCTTCCCCCATCAGAATAAAATAAAAAACTTACCCCTCCTGCGCTGCAGCTCCGCTCCGGTGCTCCTCTGTCTTCTCTGCCCAAGCTGCACTGTCACCTGACTGAGTGCAGCGTCAGGTCAGAGTGTGCGCACTACATCCTGATGCTATACAAGGTCAGGCTAGTGCAGCGCGGGCAGGAAAAGACACTGACCACCAATGAAAGAGGTGCCGGGGGCCGGATAAACGGCCGCATGCGGCCCGCAGTTTGGGGACCCCTGCTCCACAGTATTGACGGCAAATGCGCCGTGAATACAGAAGTAGATTCACGGACAGGTTTTTTTTCTGCCAGACGCTACGGACGGCAGAAAAAAACACCCTGTTTTGACGGACTGTCCGTGAATCTACGGACGGTTGGCAACCCTGGTAACTGGTCGTAATCTTATGCTAAAATGTAAAAGTAAAAAAATTTTAGAATACATTTACAGTAGTAATTCTGCTCCATTCACACCCAACCAGTCACTAATGGCCCCAGGTTTTCTCTGTTCACATATAGCCTATGGAGGCATGAAATGAGAAAGTGGTGATTAGTCACTACAGTCACATAATGTGACATCACCCAGACATAAGTGATTACATTCAACATAGAAGTGGAGAAAAATTAATAAACATAAGGTATGTAAAGTACATTACAAGGTTATTTATTTTCAAATTTTAAACTAAATCAACCTCATTCCTATATCATATTAAATCCCCTTAACCAAAACAAGAGCATCCTAGGGATAGGTCATCAATACCAGATTGGTGGGAGTCTGACTCTTGGCACCCCCTGTCGATCAGCTGTTTTGAAGGGGGTTGCATCACTTGTGCAAGCACTGCATCCTCTGAAATAAGTACCATTCACCCTTCAAACACCTGATCAGCAGGGTGGCGGGAGTCCTACCCCCACCAATCTGATAATGCTGACCTGTCTTGAAGATAGGTCTTAATATTGCGTGACCCCCTTTAAACCAAACATCTACAGATAATAGATTACAAAGCATAAGGACATCTATTTCTATATTCAGGATTGCTTCATACTTGGCACAATTCACGTGCATCCCTTATTTGACCTGTTGCCATGCTTGGTTTCTGAAACCATATGCAACAGATCAAATCCCAGGCAGATCCCATTAGTTGGAATCCTCTGCCTTGCTGAAGTATATTATTTCAAATTCTATCACCAAACAGAGTAGCATGCTGCTTACTTCATTATGTTACAGAGGCTTTCCATTAGTTGTCAATAAGACTCTACAACTGGATAGGAAGGATGAAATAAATCAGTTTTCATTTTTCCCACCTTTTGCTTTTTTTATTTAAATACAAGAACAAAAAAACACAAAAGGAAAAATGTATGTCACCTCACTGAAATCAGTATGAGCAAAGATGTAGTTTTTTGGAATATATTCTATTGTTACCTTAAAGGGGTCATCCAAGTTCATTTTTTATTATTTTTTTGTTGTAAAAAGCAGGGAAGCTGTTAAAATAATCAATAAAGTTATCCCCATGATGTGTTTTTGGCTGCACCGATGACATAGCCAATCATCATGATCAGTGATTGGTTGCAGTGGTCATGTATGGTGTATGGGTACATCACCACTCCAGTTATAAAAAAACAAAGCCTAGCAGGCAGGATCGAGTGGCAGAGCTGGAACAGAGTGGGTTTGGAATGGTACATATAACTTTTTAAAATTATTTTAATAGCCAGCCTGAATTTTCAAAAAACTCAAACAACCCCTTTAATAAAAAAAATACATAATAAGATTTAAGAATATTAACAATTGTTTCCAGACTCAGACAAGTTGCAAAATGATACTCTTCCAAGCTCACATTCCCTCCAAATAAGGAAGTAAATACATGCACGCTTCCTTTTACAGCAGGAGGTTGAACCTATATGTTGTGAAATATGCCGTGTTAGCTTGTTATAGGGGTATTCCAGAAATGTTCCACTGTCAGCTCCAGCATATGCCAAAGACACTGTACAGATTGTGTAGCCCGCAGCAGAGAGTGCTCTATCTGATCATAACAGCGAGTATCCATGCAATACAAAGTATCTGGTATTTGTCCTTAATTCAAACATCTAACTGTAACCCCATGAAGGTCACAAGAATCTGAAGACATTAACAATCTGCTCCCATAATACTGTATCTGGCTCTGATTTTATTATCATTTAACATACGTCAATGCATTTTCTCCAATGACTGGTGCAATTTCTTGGGGAACACTGTCATTGTGACTGGTATTCTATGGCAGTATTTTCTGACTGCTAATTTGATGGATGGGGTATCTGTGGATGCCAGCCTATGAGCTTGCACTGTATGAAAGGTCAATGTAATGAAAGTGAATTACATGGTTTCACTTTAAACTAGCGCCTATCCTATAACTGAGGTGTGCATGATAAGGGGTAATGTACCCCTACTATAAATTAAAAATATTAGAAGTCACAGAAGATAGGCCATTCATTTTAAAATCCTGAACAGCGCACTTAAAACTTTAGGCTCCATTACAACTATTTATATAATAGTATAGTAGTAGCTACACTGTACAATAGCCGGCAGTGGTTGCAACGTCCTGTCCTCAGTTACATTGGAGCACAAACTGCTATACCATCAATGGACACCAGAGTGTAGTTGTTAATGGTGTGCATTTGGAGGAGAGACAGGTTACAAGTGGTGTACCTCAAGGGTCTGTCCTGGGTCCTATTATTTTTAAATATTTTTGTGGGTGACACAGAAAAAGGTTTGGTAGGCAAGGTTTGCCTATTGACCATTGACACAAAAGTGTTGAGTTGATATTTATTGAGGGGGTGGTATAATGGAGAAAGATTTAGCTTTGCTGGATAGATGGTCCCAACAATGGAAACTGCAGTTAAAATGTAAACTTATTGAATATAAATTTCTTCTAAAATATTACATATATAATAAAAGGTTACTTGGCAAAATAAATAAAAAACTAATTCAAAGTGCAACTCCACTTAGAGAGTGCAGAATATTCCAGCATCCCTATATTTGACAGGCACCACTTTATGCTAAACCAATGTGCATTTTGCTTGATTATTAAAAGTTTTGAAAAAGTCATTTTTGTTGCTGAGAAGTCAGCCGAAGGTTAATTCCAATGCAGATAGGGAACTGTTAATCCATGGATTGGTCAAGAGACCATTCGGTCGGAATACAATCACAAACCTGGCATGTAGGACATACAGGGGCGGATTGGCCATAGTCATGGCTGGCAAGTCTACTGTGTCGGCGGCGTCTTCCGGGGTGACTAGATGCCGTGATCACACGTGATCACGGCATCTAGTTGCGTCTAAACCCGGAAGCGTTCGCTTCCGGGTGGTGTACAGACACCCCGTGTGGCCAATCGGGGTGTCTGTACACCATATGAAAACTGTAATCCTCGATGGTGAGGATTACAGTTTTCAAAGTGCAATTCTTATTCTGGCCACTAGATGGCAGGCCAGGATAAGAAATGAGCAACTCATGGATTTCTGAGTCTATAAAATCCATAATTGCTCATAAAGAAAAAAAAAAAGCCACAATATATAAGCCCATATTTGAGCTTTCTAATAGTAAAAAAAAAAATTAAAAAATTTTTTTTAAAATATATAAAAAATAAAAAAGATGTAAAAGTTCAAATCACCCCCCTTTCCGTATAAGTAAAAAATAAATACCTAAATAACAATAAATATAGACATCATGGGTATCACCATGACCGAAAACGCCCGTACTTTTAAAATATAAAAAAAAAATTCCAATACGGCGAATTGTGTGGCGGAAAAAAGCGTCCAAATGGCGATTTGCCGTTTTTTGTCGCTTTTTTTTCCTAAAAAAAATTAAATAAAAAGTGATCAAAAAGTCATACACACCCCAGAATGGTATCAATAAAAACTTCAGATCGTCCCGCAAAAAATGAGCCCCAATACAGCTCTGTAAGTTATAGGGGTCAAGATATGACAAGGAAAAAAAAAAAAAAAAAAAGGGCAACTTTCTAATTATTTTATCACTATGAAAACGCAGGAAAAACTATACATATTAGGTATTGCCGGATTCGTACTGACCAGTAGAATGAAAGTAACGGATCAGTTTTAATGCACATCGAACGCTGTAAATAAGAAACCCGTAGAACTGTAGCGGAATAGCGTTTTCTTTGCAATTTCACCCGGTTTGGAATTTTTTTTCCCGCTTCCCACTACACCGTATGCAATATTAAATGGTGGCGTTGGAAAGTACAACTTGTCCCGCAAAAAACAAGCCCTCATACAGCTATGTGAACAGAAAAATAAAAGAGTTATGGCTGTTTGAAGGCAGGGAGCGCAAAACGAAAATGCAGAACCGAAAAAAGCTCCGGGGGTGAAGGGGTTAATCCCACCATTACCCCAAATCCTCAGGCAACAGGCTGGTGGTTACCCTCATGGCAATTGTGCTCACCCAGACCAAGAAAGGCGAGGCAAATACCCATCACATGTTAGGGAAGCACCCAACTAGGTGCAACGAAGGTCCATCACCGCCTGCAGGTGACACCACTGCTCATGCTGGCACTGCAGCTAAAATCAAGTTTAGTATCTGTTCTTATCAGTTGCTGTGCCTGTTGGTGGGGGGAAGGAGGTTTCGCTGGAAGAGCCAGAGGAGTGCCCCCTGGGCTAGTGTGTGTGGTGGTGACAACAGCCAGATGGATTTGGGAAAACTGTTGCTTTAACCCGTATGGTATCAATTCTTCTCAGTTTAATACCGTATACGTCCCCTATCTTGGGACCCTATATTTAATGGATTTTTCGAACACGGAAAACGGAAAAAGAGCTTGCTCTGGCCAGGGGAGTGTCTTTCCCACTGCAGCTAAGGGGACGTGTCCATGCTCTGCCTATCACAGGTCAGGAGGCAGATAAAAGAAGAACAAAAACAAACATGAGTACAACTTCGGATACGTCCCCTATCCGGCTAAATTGTTTGTAGAGTGGGCCTGTAGGTGGGGGAGGGGCAGGCTGGGGCAAGGAGGTTTCGCTGGAAGAGCCAGAGGAGTGCCCCCTGGGCTAGCGTGTGGTGGTGACAACAGCCAGATGGATTTGGGAAAACTGTTGCTTTAATCCGTATGGTATCAATTCTTCTCAGTTTAATACCGTATACGTCCCCTATCCGGGTAAATTGTTTGTAGAGTGGGCCTGTAGGTGGGTGGCAGGCTGGGGCAAGGAGGTTTCGCTGGAAGAGCCAGAGGAGTGCCCCCTGGGCTAGCGTGTGTGGGGGTGACAACAGCCGGGTGTAGTCAGAATGACGACGCAGGACCCCAACTTAAAAATTTAGCATCAACCAGTACAATTGTCAATTATGAGCTACATCAAGTGTGGCATGACTTTTAAATGGATATTGCATGTGGTCACGTACTCCCTGGAACCCCATAGTCACCCCTTCCCTGATGTGCTAGCCCAGAACATTCTCTGCCCCAATTCGCAAGACCTTTTGCTGTTTCCGTGTGCTGACAGTGGGGATTTACCAGTGTTGTCTGAGGAGGTGGTGGACAATGGCGAGACACAGGTGTCGGGGGGTGAAGTAGTTGTATGGGAAGCAAGTTACAGTGGGGACTCCTTGGGGGGGAAATTTCTCAGGATGGGACAGATTCAACTTGGGTGGATCAGGAACAGGAACAGATGAATTTTTGGGGGGTTTATTTAACTTTTATTTAGCAAAAATAACCACAGAGATATTTATTCGTTATCTTCTCTGCGCAGTCTGGCTTAGGGGTTCGTCACTTTGATGGCGAGCTGTGCCGCTCTCTCCACAATGGTCTGTAGGTTCTTAGATGGAGACTTTGTCGGCGATTTCTGTACAGAAGGACTTGTTGCTCATCAACAGAACCACGACCTCCTTGACATTGTGGACAAGGAATTTGCGGGTGGACCAGGAATTTGCGGAACCCTGTGGGCAGCATGTGTTTGGTCTTCTACTTGCTACCGTATCCAATGTTGGGCAATATAGATTCGCAAGTAATATTATTTTTCACACCTATCCCAAAAATAAAAATGTATGTAGTTTGCGCAAATAAAACTGGAAACTGGAATTGGAGAGAGGGCCTGTAGGTGGACCTCCGGAAAAATTGTTTGGAGAGAGGGCCTGTAGGTGGACCTCCGGAAAAATTGTTTGGAGAGAGGGCCTGTAGGTGGAACTCCGGAAAAATTGTTTGGAGAGAGGGCCTGAAGGTGGACCTCCGGAAAAATTGTTTGGACAGAGGGCCTGTAGTTGGAACTCCGGAAAAATTGTTTGGACAGAGGGCCTGTAGGTGGACCTCTGGAAAAATTGTTTGGAGAGAGGGCCTGTAGGTGGACCTCCGGAAAAATTGTTTGGACAGAGGGCCTGTAGGTGGACCTCCGGAAAAATTGTTTGGACAGAGGGCCTGTAGGTGGAACTCCGGAAAAATTGTTTGGACAGAGGGCCTGTAGGTGGACCTCTGGAAAAATAGTTTGGAGAGAGGGCCTGTAGGTGGACTTCCGGAAAAATTGTTTGGAGAGAGCACCTGTAGGTGGAACTCCGGAAAAATTGTTTGGACAGAGGGCCTGTAGGTGGACCTCCGGAAAAATTGTTTGGACAGAGGGCCTGTAGGTGGACCTCTGGAAAAATTGTTTGGAGAGAGGGCCTGTAGGTGGACCTCCTGAAAAATTGCTTGATTAAAGGGCCTGAAGGGGGCCCTCCTGAAAAGTTGTGCTAAAAGAGTGCCAGTTGGACCTCTAAAAAATGGCGTTTTTTGGGTCAGCGTTAGGCAAAGACGATATGGAGGAGGAGGAGGAGTAGAGAAGAGGAATCAGATACATAAGTTATTTAAATCTTTAGCTGCTTTCCCCCGGAGGAGATTTGAATTCCGGTGAAATCCAGGCTTTGTTCATTTTAATAAGTGTCAGCCTGTCAGCGCTGTCAGTTGACAGGCGTATACGCTTATCGGCGATGACGCCACCAGCTGCACTGAATACCCGCTCTGACAGCACGCTAGCGGCAGGGTAGGCCAGCACCTCCAAGGCGTACAGCGCCAGTTCAAGCCACGTGTCCAGCTTTGAAACCCAGTAGTTGTATGGAGCAGAGTGATCGCTACGTACGTTGGTATGGTCAGCTAGGTACTCCCTCACCATCTTTCTGTACAGCTCCCCCCTACTCTGCCTAGACTGGGGACAGGTAACAGTGTCTTGCTGGGGTGACATAAAAGTGGCAAAGGCCTTGGAGAGCGTTCCCCTGCCAGTGCTGGTCAAGCTGCCTGCTCGCCTCCTCTCCCCCGCTACTTGGCTCACAGAACTATGCCCTTTGCCGCTAGCGGCGTCAGATGGGAAGAATTGTTTCAGCTTGTGCACCAGGGCCTGTTGATATCTATTCACTCTCATACTCCTTTCCTCTGCAGGGATGAGAGTGGAAAGGTTCTGCTTGTACCGTGGGTCCAGGAGAGTGAACACCCAGTAATCGGTGTTTGAAAAGATTCTTCTAACGCGAGGGTCACGGGATAGGCAGCCTAACATGAAGTCTGCCATGTGCACCAGAGTCCCAACACGTAAGAATTCCCTCTCCTCACTGGCCTGACTCTCCATTTCCTCCTCCTCCTCCTCCAAGTCCTCCTCTTCAGCCCATAAACGCTCAAGAGTTAAGGACTGAGCACTGGTACCCTCTACTGTCTCGCCGACATTCTCCTCCTCTTCCTCCTCATCCTCATCCCCCTCCTCCGATACGTTCTGAGAAACAGAACGGAAGGTGCTCTGGCTATCAAGCGACGTATCTTCCTCCACTGTCTCTTGTGACAAGCGCAAAGCATCCGACTTGATGCTGAGCAGTGAGTTTTTCAACAGGCAAAGCAGCGGGATGGTGAGGCTGATAATGGCGGCATCACCGCTGACCATCAGTGTTGACTCCTCAAAGTTGCTCAACACCTGGCAGATATCAGACATCCACGTCCACTCCTTATTGTAGACTTGAGGAATCTGAGAGACCTGACTACCAGTTCTGGTGGAAGATGACATCTGGCAGTCTACAATCGCTCTGCGCTGCTGGTAAACTCTGGATAACATGTTCAATGTGGAATTCCATCTCGTGGGCACGTTGCACAACAGTCGGTGAGCGGGCAGTTGTAGGCGGCGCTGCGCTGCCCTGAGAGTGGCAGCATCTGTGGTCGACTTGCGGAAATGCGCACAGATGCGGCGCACCTTGGTGAGCAAATCAGACAGATTGGGGTATGTCTTGAGGAACCGGTGAACTATGAGATTGAACACGTGGGCCAGGCATGGCACATGTGTCAGTCTGCCGAGTTGCAGAGCCGCCACCAGGTTACGCCCGTTGTCACACACAACCATGCCTGGCTTAAGGTTCAGCGGTGCCAGCCACAGATCGGTCTGCGCCGTGATGCCCTGTAACAGCTCTTGGGCGGTGTGCCTTTTGTCACCTAAGCTCAGCAGTTTGAGCACCGCCTGCTGGCGCTTACCCACGGCACTGCTGCTGCGCCTAGAGCTACCGACTGAAGGCGCCGTGCCCACGGATGGTAATTCGGTGGAGGAGGAGGAGGAGGGGTCGGAGGAGGAGGAGGCATAGTAGGTCTGAGAGACCGTGACCGAGGTAGGCCCCGCAATCCTTGGTGTGGGCAGTACATGAGCGGCCCCAGGGTCATTCTCGGTCCCAGCCTCCACCAAGTTAACCCAATGTGCCGTCAGTGAGATATAGTGTCCCTGCCCGGCAGCACTTGTCCACGTGTCTGTGGTTAGGTGGACCTTCTCAGAAACAGCGTTGTTCAGGGCACGGATGATGTTCTCCGACACGTGCTGGTGTAGGGCTGGGACGGCACATCGGGAAAAATAGTGGCGGCTGGGGACGGAATACCGAGGGGCAGCCACCGCCATGAGATTGCGAAAGGCTTCGGTCTCTACCAGCCTATAGGGCAGCATCTCCAGGCTAAGCAATTTGGAGATGTGGACGTTGAGGGCTTGGGCATGTGGGTGGGTGGAACTGTATTTCCTCTTGCGCTCCAGCGTCTGCTGTAAAGACAGCTGAACGCTGCGCTGGGACATGTTGGTGGACACTGTGGAGGATCGTTGAGGCGAAGGTGTGGTTTTCCGGCGGGAGGCGCTCGTGCCGGGGTCCTGGGCAGGGGGTTGACTAGCAGATGCAGCGAGTGACGCAGGGGGTTGACTAGCAGAGGCAGCGAGTGACACAGGGGAAGGAGCAGTGGTGTGACCCGCAGGAGGTGGTGAACGGTCTTGGTTCCATTGAGTGGGGTGTTTAGCACTCATATGCCTGCGCATGCTGGTGGTGGTTAGGCTAGTAGTGGTGGCACCCCTGCTGATCCTGGTGTGGCACAGGTTGCACACCACAGTCCGTCGGTCATCCTCACTTTCTTTAAAGAACCTCCAGACTTGCGAACATCTAGGCCTCGCCACGGGAGCTTCACTACGTGAAACAGTTGCTGCTGATGCACCAGCTCTGGCCCTGCTTCTCCCTCTGGCCACACCACTGCCTCTTACAACCTGTTCTGGTGCAGCACTCGCCTCCGCCTCAGAAGCACTGTCTTCACTCGGCATATCAACCCAGCTTGGGTCAGTCACCTCGTCATCCTCCGATTCCTCAGTCTGCTCCCCCCTCGGAATTCCTCCCCTAACAACAACTTCACCACTGTCTGACAACCGTGTCTCCTCATCGTCTGACACCTCTTTACAAACTTCTTCCACTAACTCAACATTGTCATCATCATCACCCACAGACTGCGACAGTTGGAAAACTTGGGCATTGGGAACGAGGTCAGCAGCAACCTGAGAAGTGGTTTGTGACTCTGGGAAGGGTCCAGAAAACAGTTCCTGAGAGTATGCCGGATCACATTCCAAATTTTCCTGGGAGGGGGCAGACTGGAGGGAAGGAGGTTGAGGTGGAGGAGCCAGAGGAGTGCTCCCTTGGGTAATGTGGGTGGACTGCGTGGAAGACTGACTGGTGGACAAATTACTTGAAGCATTGTCCGCAATCCACGAGATCAGCTGTTCGCACTGTTGTAGTTTCAACAGTCCTCTACCACGTGTCCCTGTAAGTTGAGACATGAAGCTAGGGAGTGTAACTCTGCGGCGTTCCACAGCTCCCTCATCAGCAGGTACTGTCTCACCCTGCCCAGGACCACGGCCTCTGCCTCCTGCAGTAATTGAATGCCCACGCCCTTGTCCTCGACCCTTAGCCCTGGGGTTCAACATTGTTTGTATATAAGTGTATGATATTAAAAAAAAATTAAACGGGCCTGGTGTACTGAAACCCACAAACTTGTTCAGTCTGGTAGAATTAAGTGACGTACAGAAAGTGTCACCTGGACAGTATATACGGATGGGAGCGAATGTGCTGAACTGTGACACACAGAAAGGTTACACGCAGCTGAGTAAAATAGATTTGTATCACTGAGCTAAAACAACTGAAATAATAATTTTTTTTTATATATTTTGTTTTTTGGGAACGTGACGTGCAGGAAATATGGTAGAACTGACTGACACCCTGTTAACGGTGGCTATTTAGTCTGTGACCCAGACAAATGTCACACAGAGAATTTTCTGGATCAAGCGTTGGATGATATTGGTAGCAAATGACTTGGTTGTATTGTGTGACGTACAGAAAGTGTCACCTGGACAGTATATACGGATGGGAGCGAATGTGTTGAACTGTGACACACAGAAAGGTTACACGCAGCTGAGTAAAATGGATTTGTATCACTGAGCTAAAACAACTGAAATAATATTTTTTTTTATATATTTGTTTTTTTTATATTTTTTTTACAATTTTGTTTTTTTGGGAACGTAACGTGCAGGAACTATGGTAGGACTGACTGACACCCTGTTAATGGTGGCTATTTAGTCTGCGACCCAGAGAAATGTCGCACAGAGAGTTTTCTGGATCAAGCGGTAGATGATATTGGTAGCAAATGACTTGGTTGAATTGTGTGACGTACAGAAAGTGTCACCTGGACAGTATATACGGATGGGAGCGAATGTGCTGAACTGTGACACACAGAAAGGTTACACAAAGCTGAGTAAAATGGATTTGTATCACTGAGCTAAAACAACTGAAAAAATATATTTTTTTTTATATTTGTTTTTTTATATTTTTATTACAATTTTGTTTTTTTGGGAACGTAACGTGCAGGAACTATGGTAGGACTGACTGACACCCTGTTAACGGTGGCTATTTAGTCTGCGACCCAGAGAAATGTCGCACAGAGAGTTTTCTGGATCAAGCGGTAGATGATATTGGTAGCAAATGACTTGGTTGTATTGTGTGACGTACAGAAAGTGTCACCTGGACAGTATATACGGATGGGAGCGAATGTGCTGAACTGTGACACACAGAAAGGTTACACAAAGCTGAGTAAAATGGATTTGTATCACTGAGCTAAAACAACTGAAAAATATATTTTTTTTTTATATTTGTTTTTTTATATTTTTTTTACAATTTTGTTTTTTGGGAACGTAACGTGCAGGAACTATGGTAGGACTGACTGACACCCTGTTAACGGTGGCTATTTAGTCTGCGACCCAGACAAATGTCACACAGAGAATTTTCTGGATCAAGCGGTAGATGATATTGGTAGCAAATGACTTGGTTGTATTGTGTGACGTACAGACAGTGTCACCTGGACAGTATATACCGTTTGGAGTGAGTATGCTGAACTGCGTCACACAGAAAGGTTACACGCAGCTGAGTAAAATGGATTTGTATCACTGAGCTAAAACAACTGAAATAATAATTTTTTTTTTTATATATTTTGTTTTTTTGGGAACGTGACGTGCAGGAAATATGGTAGAACTGACTGACACCCTGTTAACGGTGGCTATTTAGTCTGTGACCCAGACAAATGTCACACAGAGAATTTTCTGGATCAAGCGGTAGATGATATTGGTAGCAAATGACTTGGTTGTATTGTGTGACGTACAGAAAGTGTCACCTGGACAGTATATACGGATGGGAGCGAATGTGCTGAACTGTGACACACAGAAAGGTTACACAAAGCTGAGTAAAATGGATTTGTATCACTGAGCTAAAACAACTGAAAAATATTTATTTTTTTTTATATTTGTTTTTTTATATTTTTTTACAATTTTGTTTTTTTGGGAACGTAACGTGCAGGAACTATGGTAGGACTGACTGACACCCTGTTAACGGTGGCTATTTAGTCTGCGACCCAGAGAAATGTCTCACAGAGAGTTTTCTGGATCAAGCGGTAGATGATATTGGTAGCAAATGACTTGGTTGTATTGTGTGACGTACAGAAAGTGTCACCTGGACAGTATATATGGATGGGAGCGAATGTGCTGAACTGTGACACACAGAAAGGTTACACAAAGCTGAGTAAAATGGATTTGTATCACTGAGCTAAAACAACTGAAAAAATAATTTTTTTTATATTTGTTTTTTTATATTTTTTTTACAATTTTGTTTTTTTTGGGAACGTAACGTGCAGGAACTATGGTAGGACTGACTGACACCCTGTTAACGGTGGCTATTTAGTCTGCGACCCAGAGAAATGTCGCACAGAGAGTTTTCTGGATCAAGCGGTAGATGATATTGGTAGCAAATGACTTGGTTGTATTGTGTGACGTACAGAAAGTGTCACCTGGACAGTATATATGGATGGGAGCGAATGTGCTGAACTGTGACACACAGAAAGGTTACACAAAGCTGAGTAAAATGGATTTGTATCACTGAGCTAAAACAACTGAAAAAATAATTTTTTTTATATTTGTTTTTTTATATTTTTTTACAATTTTGTTTTTTTGGGAACGTAACGTGCAGGAACTATGGTAGGACTGACTGACACCCTGTTAACGGTGGCTATTTAGTCTGCGACCCAGAGAAATGTCGCACAGAGAGTTTTCTGGATCAAGCGGTAGATGATATTGGTAGCAAATGACTTGGTTGTATTGTGTGACGTACAGAAAGTGTCACCTGGACAGTATATATGGATGGGAGCGAATGTGCTGAACTGTGACACACAGAAAGGTTACACAAAGCTGAGTAAAATGGATTTGTATCACTGAGCTAAAACAACTGAAAAAAT
This sequence comes from Rhinella marina, assembly GCA_900303285.1. Lineage (NCBI taxonomy): Eukaryota > Metazoa > Chordata > Amphibia > Anura > Bufonidae > Rhinella > Rhinella marina. Next base: position 111,263 of record ONZH01013642.1, read on the forward strand.
ATTTTTTTTTTATATTTGTTTTTTATATTTTTTTTACAATTTTGTTTTTTTGGGAACGTAACGTGCAGGAACTATGGTAGGACTGACTGACACCCTGTTAACGGTGGCTATTTAGTCTGTGACCCAGACAAATGTCAAACAGAGAATTTTCTGGATCAAGCGGTAGATGATATTGGTAGCAAATGACTTGGTTGTATTGTGTGACGTACAGAAAGTGTCACCTGGACAGTATATATGGATTGGAGTGAGTCAGTGCTGAACTGTGACACACAGAATGGTTCCACAGTGCTGTGTGCAATGGATTTGTATCACTGAGATAGAACAAAAAAAAAACAGGGTTAGATATGGCGATAGCTGCACTACTAGTGCCAGTCAGCCAAGTGACAAAAAATAAATAAATAAAATGTCTTCTAGCCCTTAGAAGGGCTGTTGGGTTCTTTGTGGGTGATCCCTGCCTAACTGAGAACTAAATTCAGGCCCTAACACTGTCCCTGAAAGGCAGCAGCTCTATCCCTAACGATATCCAGACGGCATCTGAGACGAGCACCGCGGCCAGTCGGTAGTATATTCCAGGGTCACCTGATCAGGCCAGCCAACCCCTGCTATCGACATGTAAGGGCCCCACGTGATGCTGGGTGGTACGCAGAGTCTCCTGGCTTGTGATTGGCTGTGTTTTTAGGCGCCAAAAAAGCACGATGCGGAAGTTGCCATTTCCTCGAGCATGGCGAGATACTCGTCCGAGCATCGAGCAGTTACGAGTACCCTAATGCTCGAACGAGCACCAAGCTCGGACGAGCATGTTCGCTCATCTCTAGTTGTAATCCATAAATGTTCACACAGAAGGAGAACTCTTTCCTCCACTGGAACACCCCCAAGTCACATGCCTGACTATTGACTCCTTTTGAAGTCCTTTTTATATGACTGTGCTTGTAGACTGAGAGGATGAGAGGGATGTTAGGACAGAATCTGAGGAAGCCATAGAAACAGGACAGTTTTATAATGTTAAAAAGGAAGGGGGGAAATGCCATAAAATAAAAAAGACCCTTTACTCTCCTGAAAAATCAGGACAGGGAAAAGCAGAGTGGTGGCGCTGGAACGGTTGGGGAATTATCAGGTGAGTAATGGATCTTTTATTATTTTATGGCATTTTCTTTCTTGGCCCAATTTTTTAAGATCTCAGAAAACTCCATTATGTCTGACAATAATCATAGGCTACATTATGTGTTTAAAGGGTTTCTGTCACCAGTTTTTTTGGTATGAATCAGGCTGACATTAGAGATGTGCTAATGTCACCTGATTCCAAATATATATCCGTTTTATTTACTGGTGCCCCCATTTTTATATAAAATGAACTTTTATTTTATGCTAATAAGGCCTCTAGGTGCATGGGGCGTGACCCCTGCTCCTAGAGGCTCTGTTGATTGACAGGCCCAGGCAGAGAAGAAACACTCCATTTACCATAGCTTGCAAGGACCTTCAATGATGTCATGACCATGTGATCAGTCACATGGTTAGGATCACACAAACAGCCTGTCTCCTCCTAAACCATGTGACTGATCACATGGTCATGACATCATTGAAGGTCCTTGCAAGCTATGGTGAATGGAGTGTTTCTTCTCTGCCTGGTCCTGTCAATCAACAGAGCTTCTATGAGCAGGGGTAACGCCCCTTGCACCTAGAGGCCTTATTACCATAAAATAAAAGTTCATTTTATATAAAAATGGGGGCACCAGTAAATAAAACAGATATATATTTGGAATCAGGTGACATTAGCACATCTCTAATGTAAGCCTGATTCATACCGAAAAAACTGGTGACAGAAACCCTTTAAGAAATATAGTAATTCTCCTTTATTTAAGTTTTTGGTGAAAACCATAACCTGTTTTATCATGCAAAACAAGTTAATTTGCATTGAATGTATAAGGGCCTAATCCCAACTTTGAATGTTACAAAACTGTTTCTATGGCTTCCTCAGATTCTGTCCTAACATCTCTCTCATCCTCTCGGCCTACGTAAACAGTCATTTACAAAAGAATTCATCAGCACACGGTAAATAATGAAAGGGACAACACAAGCAAAGCAGGAAACAGAGAGCAGCCTGCTGTGGAAGGAACACAGAGTTCCAAAAGATGGGTGAATGGATGGATATAGATAGATAGATAGATAGATAGATAGATAGATAGATAGATATGAGGTAGATAGATAGATAGATAGATAGATAGATAGATAGATAGATAGATAAATCTATTTGAAGTTTTAATTGAGTGCTGGATTCTTATCATTTGTGGATTTGCTCCACCTTGGGCCAGCCCTATATGTGCACAGCGATTAAATGAGAGATTCTGGGAGGTCAGGTTAGATGTTCTCTTATAACTTTGCTCTAACCAGATAGAAACATACTAGTGAGTATTCCCAGTAGACAGATCATACCTCCCAACTTTTTTAAAATCACAAAGAGGGTGGTGTAGCAGTGGCATGGGTAGCTCACTGCAGCAAATTGTTTAATTCTAAGCCACACTTCTAACTCCTCCTGCCACTTTATACCCCCTCACAGTAGTTATTCCCACATTGTGCCCCCACACAGTAGTTTTGCCCACATTGTGCTCCCACACAGTAGTTATGCCAACCTTTCAATAGTGCCCCTCTCAGTTGTGCCACCTCTATTAATAAAATAAATAAATACTGCATATTGTGTGACTGAATTGTGCCTGCTGGGGAGCACTGGCGTTTGAGTTGGATGGTGAAGTAGGGAGCACATAGGGCACATAGACAGTTGAGAGCTGGAGAAACTTTGGCCATCACAGGACCTCAGGACAGCCATCGAAATCCAGGACTGTTGGGTTGATCTGGGACTGTCCCACTGGATCCGTGACAGTTGAGATGTATGGTCAGACACAATACAGATGTATCTGGGACCTAGGACATATCATCCCATCAACAGCATTGATCCATGACTTCATATGAACTTGTGCATGCCTAGTCCAGTTCATTCTGATTGTTTCATTGAGATTTTAATGACAATTATCAGATGAAGAAAGGAGGGTGTATGTGAGTGTATGTAATGCACAATCGGAAGGCATCCTTTGTGTTTTATGATATCTACAAGAACTAAAGCCATTTCTCTCAACAAATAATAATGTGCTGTTCATATGGAATAAAAACAAATGATTTAACCTTTTTAGGGTATTCAGTATGGCTTAAACCTTTACATTATATTTCATCTCCTACACTTTTTAATCGCATTACTCTATATACCTCACAATAAAGAGTGAATAGAAATTCTTCCCTTTCATTCATTAACTCACCCTTTGCCTGTAAAGGACTGAAACGCTCCACACTGCCAGCTCATTTGGCGTTGAAAGGTTCATATCTTCAGTAGGACACAGATTTTCTATTCAGCAATTTTGGCTGGTAATACACTAGACTAAAGAGCGGGGGCGTTCGCCGTGATGTACCCTGGCATCGCTAGGCTTCCTCTGCAGCTGCTATTTACCAGACAGCAATTGAGGGGAATGCAGCTGGCAAGGAAGAAAGTCTCCGAATTCTAAATAGGTTTGAGAAATCTGAGGGCTGATGATGTCATTATGTTTTCATTGTAGACCAGTAACAGACAGTAAATCGTTACCAATTACATCGCACATGAACCTATTATTGGGTAGACAGTTCAATTATTCAATTTATTGCAAATTAATTCAAATAAACCCAATATGTGAGGGCCAGTAAACACCATGTTGTCCAATTTATAGCTATTTTCCATATTCAGACTCTTTAGACAGCAGACAAAACAGTGGAAAGCGGTAAAATAGGAGATGAATTATAATTAAAATGACATTTCTTTTAGTGCAGCCTCATATATTCAGTACTAGTAAAATATCACATTAAAAGGGAGCTTGTCAGGAGAGTCATCCTGCCCAAGCTACGAAAGTCTTAAAGGGGGTTATCCCATGAAAACTATTCTACCTTTTTCAAACCAGGACCCCGATTTAAATACTTTTGAAATTACATGTAATGAAACATTTAGTATAGTCATTGAATTATTCGATTAAATCTTTCTGTACAGCGTCACCTGCTGTTTGTTCTTTTCCTTATCTCTCTGTCCACCTGGCTGAAGTGAATGCATACACTCAGGTTCATCCTTCAGTTGCAAGCAGTATATGTTCTGTTAGAAGTTGTGCTGCAGCCAAAAGGGGACACACCCCCTAAGCTACCATCTTGAAACAATCCAGTAGAGCAATTGGATTAATGAATGGTGAGATCTCTGGGTCCATGTGCGGTACAGGGCTGGTTCTAGCTTTGTTAGAAATAGATTGCCATGTACTATATTATGTCTGATTTTATGTCTGATATTTTAATCATGAGATATCTCCTTTAATCATAACAGACATCTATGTCTTCTCTGAAATTCTACAACATTTTAGAGAATATATAGTTTAATACCGAGTCAGGAACAGAGAGAATAGTCAACTGGGTAGGTGCCAGGGGCAGATTGGCCATAGACTCTACAGTGAAATTTCCCAGTGGGCCGATGCCCAGGGAGCTGCCTGAGCCCTCCTCACGGCCTCCAGCCAGGTATATAATGATCTGTCGCTCCCAGAGTTAATTAACGCTAGGGGCATCAAGTAGTTATGTACCTGGCCAGCGACCACAGGTGCCCGTCTGATTCCAGAATTCAACTGAGGTAAATGGAGTATGAAGAAAAAGTGTGTCAGCTGGAGTTGGTCACCACAGAGGGGCAGCTTCTGAGGAGCTATTTTGTTCTTCTGGGGCATTATATTTAGTTTTTAATGCTGTTGGGTCAGGTTATTGTGTTGCACTTAGGTATTTGGCTCTGCTGGGGCGGTATTTTGTACCTCAATATGGTATTGCTGGCCCATCTACTTGTATTAGCTCTTCTTGAACCTGCCTACCACATAGGGTCACTTTCAGTTATTTTTCCAGGGCCAGTTTAAGTTCCCAGTCCACCCCTGGGAGGTCCCTACTGGCTTCTCACCACTGGGCTTTTTTGATTGATGAGTGCCTGTCTATACACAAATAGGGAGAGCGTCAATCAAGTTGTGCCAATTAGGGAGACGGCAGGCCGTCACCCAGAGGACAATTCTCTTTGTTCTGGCCCATTTTCTGAAATGTTGAAGCTGTCTGTAAGGAGAAGGCCTTGTTGGGATTTCATGCTGCCCCTTCTTTTAACAACCTGCACTATATATCTATGTAACTAAAGGTAAGTATACAACTTAAGTAGCTGTCTCCTGACTCCCCTATACACATACATGCTTAACTTGGCAGACATAATAGTGCCTCCAAGTAGAATGTGCTTGTTTCAGCTGAAAAAAATATATAAGAAAGACTGTATATGCACAGTGAAAATATTATTCATTCATATGCATGCCATATATAGAAGTATAGGGTGTGAATGCACTAATTTCTGATGAACCTAAGGCCATAGGCACACTTGATGGAAAAAATCCATAACGGATTTGATAACAATTTCACCTTGTTGAATACTTATGCGTTAATGAATACAAAAGTATTAAAGGATTGATAACTTTATAGGCTAACCGGTAAAAAATTATATCAATCCCTTAATACTTTTGAATTTTTAACGCAAAATTATTCAACGTCACATAGTTTTTTCTGGCTAAAACAGTACTATGCAATTTTTGCCACACACCTTACAGGGTAAAGGGTAAAATCAGCACAAATATTGATCTGCTGCTGATTTAAAATTGGTATTGTGCCAGACGTAAATTTCCGCATGGATTTCTTTCCGCAGAGTGTTGATGAGATTTGTTACAATCTCATTGACTTGGCTACTGCTACTGTAATATGCTAATTTTCTGCCCACAAATCCAGATGGAAAATCGGCAGCATATTTTCTACCCTAGGAATTCCAGTTTTATACAGGCTCTAAATGGAAGTTTTCTCTTAACGGCAAGTCCTGTTGGGATGCTTATTCTAGGGACCAGCAGTAATACCCTTTAGATGGTAGCTCAATTCTACATTTATCTACAGACAAAAAGGTTGTTCATAGACAGCTATCTCTCTGAGGTTTCTGTTCTTCTGATCCATCAGAAGAACAGAAAATTTAAAAAAAATTGATCTGGTTTATTTTGAGCATCAGTTGCGCTCAGTTTCCATTGGTTTGCGTCAGTTCCATCAGGTTTCAGTTATTTTTTACAGGAGAAAAAATATAGCAGGCCAGACATTTACCATCAAAAATAACTGAAACCTGATGGAACTGACACAAACTGATTCAAACTGAGCACAACTGATGCCTATTCAAACAAATAGAGATTAAAAGAAATCCCTTTTCCAGTTTTCTGTTCTTCTGACAGATCAGAATCCAAAGTGTGAACCTCAGTTTGAAGTATAATACGTCCTGACATGCAGCTCAATGCAATAAATATTAACTTACAGAACCCCAACTTTCAGTTCAGTGTAAAATAAAATGTAACAAGATAAGGCCTATAGCCACGAACAGTATCAGAAGAAATCAAATAAATTTACACATTGTATAGTAGAATTCACTGAAAATGACATACACATTACAAGGTATCACTGAATAAGGGCTCATGCACACGATCGTATTCAAAAAAATACAGATGACGTCCATGAGACACCTGTACTGCATCCATTTTTTTGGGGAAACATTGTAACAATGCCTGTCCTTGTCGGCAAAACGGACAAAAAAAAAACCCGGAATAGACTCAAGTGCATGAGTCCTAAAGGCCATACTCACTAATACAAGGCTTAAAAACTGGTGAAAATATCATCAAATACCTTTATGCCTGATGCAGTCAGGACTAGTGATGTGTGGGTATAATAGGGTGTCATTACATGTGGGGTGTACTTACAGTGGTGCTGGATCAGCCCGCCTGATCTAATAGTAAGGACACTTGACTGACACCTTACAGAAGACTTATCTGTGTGTATACAGAATACTAAGCATAATTCCCACCCGTCCATCATGAATGCCAGACGTGCCAGTACAATGGCCACCTGTGCAATCTCCATCATATAGCATCGGGCCTGGCGTGTCCTGCAGTGAACTAGCGTTATAACCTCGTAGTATGGTGCTTTTTCAGTGATATGTCACACATTGCATACAGATAGGTTATTTCAGTATCATGCGCCTGACACCATGGAATTTTGGGTGTTTCATAAATACATTATAACAGTGTGCTAATTACACTGATTATGAAATATATGACAGAACATCTGTACAACGCTGTACAAGTTTATTACCAGCCGCAATGTTTACTCTGGCTATACATTTATTTCAAATATTCCTATGTGTCAAGTATGTGTTTCCTGCAGTTTTATGTGCAGTGATACAGAGGACATCACTAGTGAATAGTGTTAATGACATGAAACATGCTGGAGGCAAACGAGAATTCACTAAAAGTCAAAAAACAAACTCTGGTTATGTCTGCAGAGACATTTAAGTATCTAAAAAGATGCAAAATTATTAGCTACTTTTTTATTTTTTAAAAGGAGATGTGCTGTAACAAAGAACATAATTAAAGAGGACCTGTGATGTATATGCAGTGTGATCTGCAGACAGCATGTTATGGAGCAGGAGGAGCTGAGCAGATTGATATATAGATTTATGGGAAAAGATTCAGTAAACTATTTTATCAATTTAAATCTCTGCTCTTCTTAGGCTTCGGAGTGCAGTGGGAGGTTCTACTCAGGGAAGGGAAGAATATCAATCAATAATAGGACAAACTACTGGACTCTTAAGCCTTGAAAGTGCAGAGATGTAAATGAATAAAATACAGGTTCTACTATATATCAATTTGCTCTGCTCATTTGGACATTATGAACATGTCCTTCACTTTCAGGGACATTAGGAAAATTGACCATACAATTAAAAGAGGATAAGCACCTGTTCTGCATGAAAGAAGGGTGGGAACTCAAAATCGTTTCCTCTGGAACTGCTCAAATGTACATGTTATAAGCAATGTGGGTGCTATGGGTGCCATTATACTTAGTATTAGTGGCTTTGAGTACAGGAAATAAAAAAACTGCAACTGGGCACAGGTGTAAGGCTGGCAGTAGGCATTTGATAAATGTCGACCGATTCTGTCAATTTCAGCAGGACTGACCAACCATCTAATGTGTATGGGACCTCCTTACATCTCCTCCCATAAGTTCGAGCTGTTGGATGGATTTCTTGTGCCTGAACACTACATTTTGGACTCTAAATGATAGCATCTTGTTGTGGTTTTTTTAGAAACATTAGTAGGATACCCAGGAAACCATGCACTCTCAGATCTAGAATTCATCACACATCAGAACAATTGGTTTATGTTGGTCCAGATGATCCTCATATGATTTACATGTTTGCTTAGGACGACTAAAGGTAAAAATTAGGGGAAAGTGCTCTGTGCCACTGCCAGCAACCACAGCCATTAATGTACTGTCATCTTTTCTTTGAAACAATACAAAAGGTATTATGTCATATAGCTGTTCATTGAAAATCTGGCAGTATCCTTTCCAATGGCTTCTGTCGCCTGACTTTGACCAATGCTAGGCCAGCCTTCTGCACTGCCAGTGAACCCTCACCATCCTGTTTGTGCAGGTATAGCTTGTGCACAATTATTTCACTCGTCATTGATCACCCAACAAGAACTCTACATATCAAATGCTGTGTAGGTGTAGTGTGTCTGAAGGTAAAAATGTCTTTCATGGCAGCTTAGCAGCTACATATCTCAATAAGATCTTAAAGTATAGGCACAAATGTCTTTGTATAATACCCAAATTATCTGCTGCTTCTTACTAAGATATAGACACAGCCTGACTCCATGTATACTGAAAAGGGATTATACAATACAACAGCTCATCATGATGGTCAAATCTGTGCTGTGTACTTTTAGCCAGTCCCAATGATTTGGTGAGTTGTACCGTAAAAGTGTTATCCCACAATAAGTATTACTGTGCAGTGAATAGGGCAATGCAAATTTATTATTTTTGCACTATACATGCAATAAAAATATTGTAAGATTTTTATTCATTTTCTTCTATGGTAGTTCAACTGTGGCCTAAACTCTGGACTACCTTCTCCTATGTTCAGTGGTGGAAAAACATGCTCAGTAATTTCCCTGCTCCTTTCCCTCCTCCCAGTGCCAACATAGTGATCTCATGGTGAAGTGGTCCTGACAGCTTTCATCCATTCATCCCTACTTCTAAATTGTTATATAGCTATATATCTGTGTAGACATTGGAGAAGCAAATTGGCAAGGGTGGATATATACCATAGTGCTATTTATCAATGAATTTCTGTGAGGGACTATTTTCTATGCAGGGTAGGAAGGAGAACAGAGCTAGAAATGGGGGAGGCAGGGTTAGCAAATGTTTAGTGCAATTCCTGGGAGATGCATTCCTGGGAGATGCAGGTGCTTGCTTGTTACAAGGGATGAGCTGCTGTTCACCCACAGAAGTGAAGAGAACAAAGCCCCAGACGGGGTGAGTCAATAAACTGAAAATATTTGTGGGTTAACCCTTTTAACAGATTTTTGCGTGCTTTATTACTTAGTTTTACATTCAAATCAGAGTAAACAGGATAAAACAGACAAAGATTCCAAATTTCCACTATGTCATCTACACAGTCTACAAGAACCTAAAAGCATTTTCTGAGATTTAAATACTGATGATCTATCCTCTGGATAGCTCATCAGTAACTGATCGGTGGAGGTCCGAAACCCAGGACCCATGCCAATCAGCTGTTTGAGAAGGCAGAAAATTCACGATTTGCCGGCAACAGATCATGCTGTCTAGTCATTATCTGCTGCCGGCACATAACTAGACAGCATGGGGATCAACAATTATATAACAATTGCTCCCCCAATGCTGTGGAAGAGATCTTTGCATGTAATAGCAGCGGTCTCCTCTGCTAGCGGGCAGGCGTGTTCCTTCCTGACAATCGCCTGAAGAACCAGTTGGTGTAATACAGCCTTTAGGCAACAGTATCTTGCCATGCACCACATTTATCATCCAGTCTGGGCCACTGTGATAAATCTGGTGTAGGTCTAGACAACCTGCCTAAGTTAATACCATCTATAAGATTAGCAATTCTGCCCCTGTAGCCATGATGTCCCAAAACTGGGGTAAAGGAAAACTGGCTTAGTTGCCCAAAGCAACCAATCAGATTCCACCTTTCATTTCTCAAAGGACTGGTTGCTATGGACAACTAAGCCAGTTTTCCTTTATACCAGTTTTGATAAATCTCACCAATGTGTCACCAAATAGTTTAAGACATTTTCAGAAAATATTTTATAATACCTACTGAAAAGTTATTATTAAATGAGGATGAAACAATTCTTATTTTGCCTGTCCTCATATGACTTTATACTGCAGGTGAATCTGGGCTGCTTCTTTTTGACATTTAGGAAGAGTAAGCAATTTATGACAGGGTTATTGGACACATGAGGAGGAAGAAATCAATGCTGTCAATAGTGATGATTACTTCATCAAGGTTGCCCATATTAATGAATAAAGGCAGATTAGGAAGGGTTGCTGTTCGTGTAAAAGCGGAGGAGATCTAACTACCATTTTATTATTCTGTCTCTTCACTGAAATGTTAAGACATGGCACTGTTTGTAGGATGCCCCTGTAATACTTGGAACATTCATTTGAAAATATATGTGCCATTCTTTGAAAAACATTTGTGCCATTTTCACAGATACAAATGACAAAGGCAGCAGGCGGTAGACAAAGCCTGCCTCTCAGGGCACCTATGAGATTCCCAACAAGCTGCGCCCATGAAATGCATCCCTGATTCTTCTAACATGCATAGAGAGGGCTCATATGACAGTAAACTCCACTAGGGTGACCTAGTCAATCATATAAAAGGAATATATACCCACGCACTTTACCCACCACTGCCACTGTAATCCTCCCCACGTGTCAGTATATACTGTACCTAACACCGCTGCAGACAGTCTCTGGCCTCAGAAGTATATGTCATGAGACCGCTGAGGTCAGTGATTGGCTGTGGTGGTCACATGGAATATGCAGGCACATCATCAATGCAGCCGAACAATCAAATGCCAAAGGAGCAGCAGCTAAAAGTGTCAGGGAGGAAATAGATGAGTATATCTTATTTTATGATAATTGCTTCCTTTGGAGGTATTTTGTAGTCAGAGAACCCTTTTAAAATAGGTGGTAAGGGACCAAATACAAGGAAATGGGGATTTTATACCAGTGGTTCTAAAAACCTGTTCAGGTTACTGTAAAAAGTAATCACAGTCGCTTAGGTAGAGTGAATTTCATGCCTCCATTATGTCATGTTCTTTTCTATCTAGATGTGTATTGTGCCTTTAAATCTCTGTATGCTCATTATGTCCAATTCATTCTTCGGTTCCATAACTGTGGTTGTCTTCTTGATGGTTTTGGCAGAAAAATTCTGAATTCCAGTTTCCACTTACTGTGGGTTTATACTTGTCTGAAATAGATTATAGATGTGTGTTATGGAGCAGTGTTATGGTGCTGGCTCATATCTGCTCCACAGACGACTATCTTTTGGCATTTAGTACAATCTCATCAACTAGATATGACAACTGAATTTTTTCAGAGAGTGAGATTTACACATTAAAAGAGACAAATACCTCAGAACTGGAAATCCAGTGATATAACAATTGAATTCATGGTTTGCCTTTGTTGCAGTGTATATTACAGTACACAGATTGACGGAGCAAGTTTCATCTGCACCCCTCCATTTTTATTAACGCAGGCCCAGATTCGGAAACCCACTTGTAGAAATTTAGAATTATATACCAGCCATTGAAATGAGCTGTGTCCACTACAGCTAGATCCCCTCTTTCATACAAGATCTCCTCTATACCGGGGGACACTAATGTTCAAACATTAGCTCATCCATAAGCTCTCAGTCAGTAGGTCAGGTCTGGTCTCTGGTCATGCTGGAGTCATAGCTTCACCAGGTATTCGTTGTGTGGTTTGCTATACTATTTTCCTCAGTGTAAATAGAAACCTGGCAGAAACCTCTATGGAATCCTAAACAAATTGGAAGAAAGCAGATGCAGACCATATGCATCATGGAAGCCATTGTCCAAGCGTTCACCAAGTCTTCAAGCTACAAAAGTATTTCATGTAGTCTAATGGCAAAATTATATGGGGCGATTATTGGGAAAGAACATTAGTATGAACACTTATTTCCAACAATCAGACTGTGTAAAGTTGCTGCTGATCACCTGATGAATAAGGAAATGCACGTTCACTGGGTGAATCCATTGTTTAGGCTGCACATTTAATCACCTTTTCTGGGCAGCAGATCTTCCTATGTAAACATGGATCTGCTGCCCAGAAACAATGAATCTGTATGAGGATGAACAATGGCAGAAGCGATTGTTTGTCCCCATACAGCAAAGGAGATTGCTGCATGTAAATGCAGCTCTTACCGTACCTTAACTGACAAGCAGGCAATTATTGGAAATGAATGGATTCCCGATAATTGTCTAGTCAGTTGGTACATTTAAATGCACTATAACAAAGAAAACTGTCAAAGAAAAGATGAAATCCAGCCTATTTATTAACTAGAATATTATTGATATTGATACTTTGTGCAGTAAGCTGTCCAAGCTATTTTCTGCTATCAATGTATCATTAGCCAAGAGTATTTAGAGCAATGTACTTGTAACTGTGTGAGGTCTCAAACCAGTTTCATTACTGCAGTTTTTTTGCATATATTATACCCTATTCCTTACCTAGAATTTGTTTTATTTTACAACATTCACATAGAGGACGGAGAACCCCACAATGAAACTGAAATGGGCAACCTCTAATGGTGTTATTCAAGGCATAACTATAAGGAATGCAGATGTAGCAGTCGCTTCCAGGCTCAGGGACCTGAGGGGACCCATAAAACTACTTTGCCACGAATGAAGAAATTATTTTAGAAAGCACATTGTATGTGTGGGGCCCTGCTACAAATTTTGCATTGGGTCCCAGGATCCTAAAGTGACACCTCTGGTACTATTTCCACCCAAGGAACACTCAGAGCTGGAAGCAGTCAGTGGGAGGACTATGTAGACAAGCAATGTTCCTATCTGACTGAACACAGGCCCCTTATAGTTAATGGACCAATTTGTAAGATTTTACGCATGGACCCTTCAGTCCACACAGAGGTAACTGCAGCAAGACTGGCCCATCAAAGTAAAATGTAGACTACAAAACCAGATAAACAGACGGCACACGGACGCCATTCTTGTGCAGTTTGTTTAAAAAAAAATCATCTGTTTTTGATGTCTGGTACATGAATGTCTGAATGAACCTGTATACAGAGCTGCAGATGCTGGGACTGAGATATGAAGGAATCACAGCATTGAACCAACTCATCACTATTTATATATTTCATAATAGTAATTTTGGGCATTGGAGAGTGGAAGTTCAGCATGAAACTGGACAAATTAGCAAATGAAGTATTTGTACAGTCCATTATCCTATCACTCAAATAATATTGGGGCAGATTTACTATTGAAAATGCGGGAGGTTTTTTTTGGCATATTTTGTACCAAAAAACTAGCCTGCATGTTTTGTATCACATTTACTAACTTATTTACACACTTTTCTAAGCTTTTCACTCCTCACCCAACATAGAGGTGGTGCTTTGCAGGAAACAGGTGTGACCTTGCAGGAAAGGAGGTACCCTCTGTGCACCAAAAAGGTGCTAACATTTTTGTGCATTTTGGGGTAAAACTATGCAACCTTATAGGCATAAAGTTAGACTAAATAGTTTTTTTGGCACACAGACGCTGCTTTTTGGCACACAAACATAATTTTGGTACATGGACAGAATTTGTGAGTAAATCTCTCACAGTATTTACAATACTCCAACTTTATACAGTTCCATGCACCATGTATTCTTAGACAGTGTAAAATGTGACTATTACTAAATGTGCCCCAATGTCTCAAAAATGTCAATTCCAAACACGACAGTAAAGCAGATTTCTGAGGGTTCCTACGACTATATAATGTGTATGGGGCATACCAACTGTCTCCCAATGGCTGATGTCAGGGGGAGATAAGGACTGTACATGCTGGATTTCAACTGCCCTATTCTTTTATTCTCAAAAGATATACCTCTACCAGAGGTGCCTGGCAGCAGCTTTCTCCCCTCTAAGGCCGGGTTCACATCTGTGTTGTGAACTCTGGCAACGTAACCCGATCACTGTATCCAGCGTACATGCCAGCTTTCAGCCAAAAAATGCTACATGCATATATGCTGGAAAGCGGCCAGATTACCGCAGGATCCGCATTCACTGTAATGCATGGTGGCATTCGGCTACGCTGGATATGGTGAATTCTGGCACTCTGTTCCTCCGCCAGAACAGACTGCCAGAGTTCATGGCGCAGATGTGAACCCATTCTAATAATTTACTAAGCATGCATACTAGGCATGGCCGAGCTTACATGTATATAGGATGACTGGGAGAGAAAGCTGTCGTCTGGACGATTATTATCGTTAACAGTTATCGTGTGTGTATGTCCAGCTTAAATAGTGAGGAAGCTAATATGATGAAGCAATGAAGTGATCGATTGACATAATACATTTTCCCTTTAGATTTACTGGATATTTCCAGGGTGCACACTAGGCTAGTTTCATACTAGCGTTAAAATTCTTCCCCAGGCTGTTTCAGCAAAGGTTTTTGCCCGGCTAAATCCTGGCACTAATGACAGAAACAGGCGGGATCCCAAGTCCCATTATTGTCAAAGGATCTGGCGGGGTCACATAATATCCGGCTATGCCGCTGCTGGAACAACCTGCTGGAAGAATTTACCGCTAGCCTTGAAACTAGCCTTACATTACTTGTTGAAACTTACATTACTTGTGAAACTAGCCTTAAGGCCCTTTTACACGAGCCGATTATCGTTCAAATAATCGTTAAAACGTTCGAATTTGCACGATTATTGTTGTGTATAAACACGGTTAACGATTTAACAACGAACGATATTTTGTTCGCTTCTCGTTGATCGCATCTTTTGTCCTGCCAATAAATTAATCGTTCATCGTTCGAAAATCTTCCAGTTTAAACGAAAATCGTTTAGTCGTTGGCAGATGGAGTCAATTGTTTATATAGGCGTTATTCATTCTAACGATTATAAAACGACCGAAAGTACGAAGATTGTGAACTACTTCTCTTTCAATGTAAACGGTATTTACATTGCATCGTTCGCTCGTTCATCGTTCGTTAATATACGATCGCTAATACGATTTATCTTTCCGTGTAAAAGGACCTTTACATTACTTGTTGACCTGGGTAATGATGGAAGGAATTAGGACTACAAGATTGTAGTCTGCAATCAAGAAGCCACATAGGTCTGCATAGGACAAAACTTGTAATCAAGACCATTTGTACAGTTGCTTAATCTCTTTATTTTAGAGTCATTGGATACAAGAGTCAACAGTGTACAAATCCTTTAATAAGATAAGATAATATCTGACTAATATAATACAAATACAAGTTTTGAATTTTGTCCTGATATATACCTTTTAGTAAAGAAACATCCTCATTGACAGGGTTCTGTCCAACTAACAGATTCTGTTTAAGCACTAAGCAGTTTGGAGCATGATCACACATACTGGCAGGAACACTTCAGAAAGCTGCAGCATTGGCACATTGTAACAGTATGCAGAAACTATGCATATTCCTGGAACTGCTTCTTTGGAAAACTGTGAATTTAGCTTTTTAAATGCAACTTTGCATGCCAAGTACCCTTAGAGCACTCATTCCCAACCTTCTTACCACTGGAGAGTCCTGGGAAAACATGTTCCTATAATTAGCAGGGGTGTACAGGCTGTACTTGTACCTAGTGCACAACAGTCCAACGGCAATGGAATACTATGGTTTCATCTCTGTACAGTGACATCACTGTGTGCATTAACCCTATATTATGATTGTGTGTGCTCATGTTCTGTGACATCGCCATGTATATTATTCCCAAACTGCGACATAACTGTGTGCAGTAACCTTTCCTATGATTTCACAGTGTTTTATTACCTACTTTCTGTGACATCACTGTGTACATTATTACTGACATAATATTTCTGATTATACATGTGCATATGTATCACTGTTTATTATATCAGTATTGCCAATCTCTATATTCCTTATACCTACACTGTCACATAACTGTGTCTATTAGCCCTTACTGTGATGTCACTGAGTTAGCATGTCATTGGATTAACTAGGTTTTGTTACATAACTGCCACATAAAAAGCTATTAATGTGATAGGAATGGGTAGCTCATTGAAAGATATCACAATGACCTGTGTGCTGAATGCAAAGGTTTCTCTGGTTCCCCAGAGGGTTTTATAAAATGATTAAGTAGATATTAATAACAGACTCTCAATGTAACACTGAAAATGCATTGTGATATATTATATAATTTATTATCTTAAAATGACCACTAAGTCATAAAAACCTTACATAAAACCATCAACAAAAGTATGCCCTCCTATTACATGAGAAAAGACAAACACAAAATAATAAAATGTAAAAAATATATGCAGACAAATATGTTAATGAAATTGGGTGGGGGGAACAGGTAGTAGATTGTGGATTCATTACTTATGAAATATGTCATATTTTGTTTCTCGCTCAAGTAATCATGTCTGTTTAGTGAATTTATATTGTTTCATTGATTTAATAAAGGAAATTAACAAAAACAAGTATGTGTTAGATATTGGACAGTCCTGGAAACTAATCTATAGCCTTGGAGCTCTCATGGACATAGAAAAATCAGTAGATACAGCTATGAATCAGTCTATGCATCAGTTCAGGAGCGCCAAATTATAAATCCAAATGCCGTATGTGGATATCAACAATATTGATTAATCTTCGATCTGTCATTTCATGTATTTACTGATCACATACTGTGTGTAAAAAGATGTTGACAAATAGGTGATAATATATAAAGCACATTAAGTCAATGACACTATTTGTCTGCCTTAGTGAGGAAGTCTGTCTGCCTATTGCTTAGTTCTATGTCAAATAAGATATTTTTGAACACCAACTACATGTTTTAACTAATTTGTTCACCATATCATAAGTAATATATGCTTATGATGAACGTTATATGGCACTATTGTGCCCCTCACCTCTTAGATAAGTCCTCCATTAATGTCAGTCTTTTTAGGCCCTAGAACATTTACACTGCTATTGACTAGCAGATTTCTGATCAGGCAAGAGGATGTGGCAGAGACTAACAGCAATCTTTCAGTCAGGCAGATTTGCTCGAAAGGGGATGCTCCCTTATGTTGTCTATATGCCCCAGTAAGACATATGGAAAGAGGTTATCAAAAGTTATACACATCAGTACATTCAAATTCAATACCCACATAAAACAACATCATGACAACACATAAGCTGTACATATAAATTAGATGTGTATCAGCTGATACCACAGATTTTGGCAGGATCATCGTCTATCATCTAATGTATGTGTAATGTGTCTCTCCCTTTTGCTAACATTGGAGGAAATAAGGATCAGGATGATGGATTCAATTGTTTAACGTATGCATGCTTGGCATATGTACGGGACAGCTTTGTAATGTGTATGGCCAGCTTAACTCTTACTAGTTCGTTATCACAATGGAGAATTACAAACTATTGGATGATCAGTCATGAGTATGGTATCATGGGTATTCACTAGCCTAAATATGGCCATACACACTCATTAGCCATTGGCTAAATGATAGTTTGCCTGATGACCATCTCTCCATACACATTCAGTTTGTCCGAGCTTGGCAGTGACTCCTCTGGCAGTGACTTATCTCCTGGGAAAATAAAAAGGATGGGCAAAAAATGTCAGTTTTCTTATGTCCCTGTGGCCAACTATGGCAACAAAGAGCCTTCCAGCAGAGTAATATGGGAAGTTGTCCACAGTCCATATAGTCCTAAAGGAATATCTGTTATATATACTGTATACTCAGGTGGTCATTTTGGATTAATTAATAGGTTTCTAAAATTTACAAAAGCAAAACAAGGTGGCCAAGAATTACAGACTTGATTCTGTATATTTTCTTTGTAGAACTTTTTGCCTTTGTTGTATTATTTATTTGGACAACACTATGGCTTTTTATCTGTCAGGACTAGACCTTATCAGTTCCAGGCAAACTCAGCAGGAGATGATTCTCTCAACACATTACAGGAGGTTACTTACCAAAGGGGAGATGGTGTCGTTTTAAAGTCTTCATTGTGGCTAGGTGATAGAGAGGTATGGGGGATGGGTTTTAAAAGTTTGGAGACAGCAAAAGGAAGTCATTTTACTTATGTTTTGTGTAGCTACAGAGAAGAGGAATTTTACTGTTCTGCTCTTCACTTCAGACTGAATCAACCAAGATGTGAAATGGCCTTATTAAAATAAGGTATGCCATTGAGAAGGACCAATAATTGAATACAGAAGGCAGCATTTAGCATAAACTAAATGTTTAATTGCTATCTGCAAAGAATGTCATTGCTAGCAGTGACTTGCAGCTATTGAGATATTGAGATGTCTGGTTTGGATACAAAGATATCTTTCTACTGGAATGTACAAAGTGTAGTATTGTACGAAGAACCTGAAACCCTCCAAGCTTACTGAGCAGAACTAAGTGGCTTCTTGGACCTTGTGTCCTGCCAGAGTGCAGAGGAATTACATCACTTCAGGACTGTTGCACAGAAGTCACTGGTAAGATATCCTTGGTTTATGAACCTTCATAGATGCACTTTGCATTCCAGGAGTAACTTATTGCTACATCGGATAGGGATGAGAAATATGCATTTATTTACATGTTGACAACTTACCTAATCATATTGGGACACACTGATGGATTTTTTTCTCTCTTACCCAAAAAATGCTGATGTTATGTACCTGGAAATGTTAGATTTGATGTAATGTTGCCTTTAGCAAACACTTATGAACAGAATGTTCAGGAAAAGCAGAAATTCTGTAAACTATGGTGTCAGACTAAGCAAAATATAATTAATGTGGCTGAACGTTGAACTTATTTACGGGATTTTACAGCTCTTTCTTTTAATTGGATTGCAGCAATTTTCATTTCTCTATGTTTATTTTGGAACATCTTATAAGGAGAAGAGCACTAGGTTTCCATGGGATAGGAGTTATGTGATCATTTCAAAATACCCTACATATTGAGTGAAGCAATGTAATGGCACAAATAGAAGGATATTATAGACTCAGTGGAGAAGAGCAGAGATAAGAATTACAAGTTCAGTGAAAAGAGGTTTTACTTGGCACATTTATTTCTCCAATAACTTCAGATTGAACGAGTAGAAGTATTTATCCTGCCAGTCAAAACTAATGGATCATAACTGTAGGAACCAGGAACGATGTACAGAATAATGTAAGAAAGTAGAAACAGCATTTCATTTATGAAAAAGATTATCTTCTGCATATGAAACTGAAGGCCAGATAACTCCATTTAGAAAAAAAACACTTTTATGGTTGTTCACTAAAAGTTAAATCATCCTCAATGTGTTTATGAGATTGCTTTAAAGGGGTTCTGTCACTTCAGTAAGTGGCATTTATTATGTAGAGGAAGTTAATACAAGGCACTTACTAATGTATTGTGATTGTACATATTGCCTCCTTTGCTGGCTTGATTCATTTTTCCATCGCATTATACACTGCTTGTTTCCATGAGTACGACCACGCTGCAATCCATCAGCGGTGGTCGTGCTTGCACACTATAGGAAAAAGTGCCGACCTCTCTGGTGGCTGGGATCATGGATGTGCTCATAGGCACACATGTCTGGTAGATCCTGTACCCTGGAAACAATTATTCATACCAGTAAAGGATTCAATATGGACAATGACAACACATTAGTAAGTACTCTGTATTAACTTTGTATACATGATAAATGCAATTTGCTTAAGTGAGACAACCCCTTTAAGGATGGATAAAACTACAAAGAGTGGTAGGAGGTGTGCAGCATCAAGGATAAAGTGACTTAAAGGGGTTTTCTCATCTCAGACATTAACAGTATATTGATAGGAATTGTCATCAATGTTGGACAGGTGTGAGTCCCACCTCTGGGACCCACTCCTATCTCCAGAATGCACCCCAAAGTGAATGCAGAGCAGCAACACATGCATGGCCACCCAGTGTTCACCACTATGGGAGTTCCAAAAGTAGTAGAATGTCAGCGCTGCTATTTCCGGCAGTCCCATAGCGGTGAATGGAGCTGTGGCCATGCTTATGCAGGGCACTCTCCACACGCTATGCTATTTTTGGAGCTCCTATAGCAGTGAATGGAGAACATACCGCACATGTGCAGCTGCTCTCCGGGCCCAGTTCTGTAGATAGGTGCAGGTTCCTATGTGACATTTATGTAACATTCTAGCAATATGCCATCAGTGTCTGAGATGGGCCAACCCCTCTAAGGACAACACATTTTCATTTTACCTATTTTAGAAGAAAACTGTAAATTCTGATCTGTTATTCTGACTCAAATTGACCTTCAAATCAGCAGAATGTGCTGCTATTTCCAACAAGTTATATTTGGAGAATATCATATCCAACTATATTCTGATCAGTTTAGAAAGGTTATCTCATTCCAAGTGAACCTTAAGCCAGCCAGGTATTTCAACTGCTACAGAACCTGAAGTAGACACTAATATGATGCTGACACAAACTAACTGCTAATAAAAGAGTGGTGCCCATATTAATTAAATAAATAGTAGAGAAAATTGCTTTATTTGAATGGTTTTGCAACTGGTCATGTATTCACAAACGCTGGTGAGAGACAGTGGGGAACATTTACTAATCATGTTGCGCCAGAATTTTGGTGTAAAATGCACCTAAATTAATGGAGAACTGATTTGCGTCAAATAACTCAATTGTTTTCTCCTTTTTTTCACCACTCCAGAAAAGTGTATTGAATGTCAAATTGGGTGAGGCTAGCAAACTGACATATATTACGCCTCATTTATCAACTTATGTATTTTGGCTTGAAAGGCACAAAATGTAGAGTAAGACTGAATATGCTTCTTTGGTATTTTAATATGTCAAACGGCACATGGCAGATCAGATAGATGCGACTTTTAATCAAAAAGTTTCAAATTAAGAGATTAATTTTCACATATCGGCCTTAAAGAAGTTGTACATTTAAAATCAGTTCAGCACAGATGCATTGTCGCAAATACAATTAAATGTCTCATTTTAACATATTTAAAAAATGTTGAATTTGTTTATAAAATGACGGATTATTAGCTTACACTTACAAAAGACACTTTTTAAAAACAGCATGCGCCTTTTGATAAATGAGGTGAAACAAATCACCACTTTTGATTCATGATGTAAGGATTTTTCAGGCGCAGAATACGTCATTATTGATAAATAATGTATTTTGTCATCTCGTCACCACTTATGTAATGGAAGGCATGTGTATGGCATTGCTGGCAGGGAACATATGACTGTTCAGTTGCTTGCACTTCTATTGTCGGACTAGAACACTAATTGTCTTAAGATATAGCCTCAAGTCTGAAACGGCGAATACCATCTGTATGTTGAGCTGATTAGCTGTATGCCATCCACTTTCTATTAGGTATGGTCATTGACGGAGATAATATCCACAGGAAGTGAATTGACTGGCAGACTCCCCTTCTGTCCACTAGGTGTGATATTTAAGAAGCTCTTTTGTGATGGAGATTTATTCCTTAGAAGTGTGCGTTTACTATTCAGGATGCTAATGTACTGGTATTATTCAATGAATCAGTGCTTATTGGTTCATTAAAAATGCAAACTACACAGCAAAAGGCTCTTTCCTGAATAGAGTGTAAACTCGTTAATAAATATTAAAGTTTTGCAATACACAAGACAACCTTTGTACAGAATGGGCGATTTTGGCCATTTCAGCGGACTGTCGTTTGCAAAAATGGTGCAAATGATTGTTTGTGATGGCCAATGGCAATCTCTTGTCTGCCGAAAATGTACTCATCCACAATGGAAAATTACTGCATGCTTATGGCAAACTGAGCCAATTATTGCCATTGTTCTCAAGGACCAAGGAGCCAGGCAGTTTAAAAAAACACCCCCTGGTTAGCCAGTTTAGTCTGGCATGCTGCAGGGGGGACAGTTCATATGAAAGATCCCATGGACGACTAAGTGTTTGGCCAGCTTTAGTCTCACCACTGATCTTGGGGAACTGCCAGCAGGGTGGCATATATACCTACCACGTCGTGTGAGATATCACAACATATCTATCATATATATACATGTATATACACTTTTTTATAAACATTACTCAATTACTGTATGTAGCAACTTATTCAATATTTCCAGCTCTGTATCAACCTTACAAAACATGTTGTGGATCAAACTGTCCTCAGCCTTAAAATGTGTTTCATAATCTGAAAAACTAACTTTGGGGGAAATATAGTACATTTATGTGGCAATGCATTAAAATAATCTGCCTGCTCAAGAGCTCCTTTGAAATAATGCACCATATTTACATCTCAAGACACGCTGAATTCACAAAATAGCTCATCTATGTTTCTACTACTTCTGCCAAATGCTACGAGCTGACTTATTTTTTTCAGAGCCAAGTAGATTTCAGGCTTTAAACAGATTTCAGTTTCTTTCACCTATGAAAAATGGTAATTTGGTCTTTTTTGTCAAAGTAAATGTTTCTGCTGCCCACTTGGCATTTTTTGCATTTTGTTAGAAATGGATAAAAACACAGGAGTAGCAGTAATAGCAGGAAATATAATAGGAATAGGGCTGCAAAGCATTCAGTTATGTCCTCTATTTAGGCTCTAATCTAGCATTTGGCTAAAACCTGCTAAGTATTAACTTATAATAACCAATTTATATATAATTTAACAAACTTCTAGGAATATCGGGTCATTTATTAAGACCGGCGTTTTAGATGCCCATTTTAATAACCCCTATATCTGGCGGTGGATCGCTGAGGTTATGTGGAGGCCCAGCCTCTACATAACTTCAGCACATCCACCGCTAATTCTAAATGTAAGACAGCTTCCTTGCTGTCTTAAATTTAAATAATTTTCTATGCCTAAAACAGATGAAGATGATGAATGAGACAGGTCTGCCGTCTCATCCCCGCCACTCCCACTTTTTTAGACATGGCGGGAGTAGGGAAAAGTTGCAGATTGCGACGCAACTAAGCGTTCTAAAAATCATCTAAAATTATGCTGTTTTCTCTATTACCACTAGGCCTAATAATATGCAGAGGAATTCCTGTTGTGTACAGGTAGCTTTTCAGTAGTCATCCCATGATTATCACAGGTAGAATTACAATGAGAGATATCACCTATCTATAGATAACATAGGATCTACCATTCACAATATGTGATTTCACAGCTTATCTACTGCCTCCTGACCTTTGCATGGTTCACCATGCCTAGAAAAGTCTCTCATAGAAGTCAGTGAGGTCCTCTGTAATTAATACGTGGATGTTCTCAAAGAACAGGAAGCCTTGACATATTTTATGTCTAGTTGGCAGTGTGAAAATTGCATGATTTTAGGATTATTTTTTAATATAGATAAGGACATGGAAAATGTAAAAAAATAAAAAAAACACAAATTCGAGGAAAGCGTTCTATGCTAGTAATGAGCCTGTACTAGACTTCCAGGCTCATTACCTGTATATTACAATTCAATTGTAATATAGCGATTTCTGTATAGAATAATGAAGCAAATTCCATTATTCTATACAAATTGATGACTGCAAGTTGGGGTCCACTTGGGGACATAATAAAAGTAAAAGAAAGTTTTGAAAAATATAAAAAATTATAAAAATAAATAAATATTAAAAAAAATAACATTACCACCTGTAAAAACGCCTGTACTATGAAAATATACAAAAACTTATCCCATACGGTAAATGGAGTAATGGAAAAAAATAAATAAAAATGGCCGATTCAGAGAGTGGAAATACAACCAAATCTTTTGATCGCTTACATAATTGCACTCCATATTTCATCACGTTCATGCATGCTCATGCTTTAAGCATGATTCTATAACAAAGTGATATTTAATAGTAGATATATGGTTTATATGGTCTGTTCTGTTGACTTGAGATTGTGTCTCAAACCCTGTCATTGTGATATGTTTAATGTTGCAGGGGCACTAAAGAATAATTCCACCCTATAGTGAATATATTATCCATATACCATTAATTGATAAAAAAAGATAAAAAATAAGGTATAATCATAGTACTACAATAGATCAAATAAGTCCCATCTTTAATGGACCAATGTATCAATCAGAAAAATTCCCTTTCATATTCCCTTTCATTAAAAAAAACAAAACAAAAAAAAAAAAAACAAAAAAAAAAACACAAACATTGATTTGAAAGATTGAATTCTGTTCTTTCCATTCAGGCAGAACATAAGGAGTTAACACAATCTGATCAGGTGCATTGATTTGAAATATTGAATTCTGCTCTTTCCATTCAGGCAGAACATAAAGAGTTAACACAATCTGATCAGGTGAACATAGAGTTAACAGAGATGTCATTTTGATAGGTGCTATTGCCTGTCAATCTTGAGACTAGAAAAAGTCATTGACACATGCATGATGATAGGTTCTAATACCTGTCAATCTTCAGACTGGAAAATTCATTGGCCCATGCATGATGGACTGGGACTAAGGATATCACAAATAGGGATCTGGGATACCCCGCGTGTGCTATACCCACCCCCCTGACGAAGCCACGCACAGTGGTGAAACATGTTGGGATAGGGTGATAGACATCAGGTTTTAGACAGTTGGCAGCAAAGTCCTATTGTAGCTATTTATGGAGTGAGGCAAAGGTTTGTGCTAGCGCTGCTTAGGGGAAACAGCATACAGAGCGAGGCATTGTCCTGGCTGGCGCTGTACAGGGAGACAAACAAATCGCGGTGATCACGTATCACGTGACCGCACAGACCCGCGATCTCCCGGATACAGAGCCAGTTTGTAGTACCGATCTTTCACTGATCGGGGGAAAGGTGTCCCCGATCAGTTACACAGACGGTACCTAGCGTCGATCACATATCGCGCACTTGCAGGTTCACACGCAGGACAGGCTGACGGACAGTCCGGAGCGGTCACGCACCACGTGACTGTAACGCTCCAGTGTCCCTCAGTGGCATGCGAACCGCTATACAAGCCTGCTCTGTTGGGGAAGCAGCTCCCCGGTCTTATTAAAACATAGGCAGCATTATCAACACAACCATTGCTGCTGCACGACCAGCCTTTTCTAATAGAGGTTAGTAGTGAACTGTGAAAATAGCCTACATAGAGGGCTCTGACCTGAAATAAGGCAGACTCTCTCATACAGCCCAGGCATTGATCGCTGTGTGCATAGTGGCAGCACACAGCGATACAACGAACAGAAAGCCTGTTTGTAGTGCAATTATAACAAAAGTAACTATTATAGGCTCAACAGTTCTAAACCTCTATTATTAATGATACTATGTTCCAGAATTAAGGGCTATTACCATTCCCCAACTATATGTTGTCACATAGTATCTATAAAAATATATCCTCATAAAAAGGTGACTCCTGGCTACCTAATTATACCCACAACACGTGGGTGTTAGTATCAATAGGGCACAGCTGCCGGCTGACAGTTTTAATATTTTTGAGTGCAATATTTGTTATTTATACATTTCTAATAAAAGTTAAGTCTTATCTACATAATCCTAGGGAATCCCTAAAGGGGCAAATTTTGTTGATCAAAGGTGTGATCAAACTGGTTTTGTATATATAACCCTGTCAATCACGAGGAAGAGGAAGTGTCCATGAAAGCAGAGGAGATGAGGTATGGTGCACAGAGTTGCTAGGGCCTTCCCTAAGTGCACTTAAGCTCTAATTTGCATATTTTTAAAAAACATTTACCCTATACAGAGCAACGGATCAAGAAAGAAAGGTATATTTTTAATCAGCAGGGTTGGCCATACCAGGCATTATGGCTTGGTTGATGCTGCTGATCTTTAAAGGGACTCTTTCATTTTTTCATCACATTATACACTGCTCATTTCTAGGGGTGACCACCCGGCAATCCAGCAGTGGCCGTGCTTGCACAATATAGTGCCGGCCATCTCCCATAACCAAAGAATACGAGCAGTGTATAATGTGAAGGAAAAATGAATGAAGCCCGCAAAGAAGGCAGGATGGACAATCACAATACATTATTAAGTGCCTTGTATTAAAGGGGTTATCCAACCCCAAAAATGCCCCCCCCCATGCCCAGGCCCCTCACACATATTCTACTTACCTCATTCATCTGGATCAAAACATCTGGCTGGGGGGGCAGCCAATAGCAGGCCACGAGGGGGACGAGCCTCCCTAGTGTCACCTGAGAGATGCAGCAGCAGCTGTACGAGCAGTAGAAGTGGTGCGGATGCCGGGAAGTGAGGTGAGTACAATCTGTGTAAGTACTGTCTGGGGGGGGGGGGGGGAAATTTTTAGGGTTAACCCCTTTAACTTGTCTACATGATAAATGCCATTTGCTGAAGAGAGACAACTCATTTTGCAGTACAATGTACTGTATATTCCACCCACAAGTAATAAAGAAGGCCATGTTCTAGACTTATTTTGCAGTTTGCACTGCTGGAAAGGTAATGGATGGCATAAAATATGAAAATATATAGGATTTGAATTGTTTAATAGTCCCTGGCAGCTAAAAAGGAAGAGACAGGATGAACACATTCCCCCTCACAAGACTATCCTAGATTTTAATTTGAAAACCATAGGAGCCAAAACTCATAAGACTATAACAGTCTCAATGACAGCTCTGGTATAAAGCCAGTCTGTCCGGGAATCTGGCAGACACACAGCCTTGTGGTTACACAAGGTGTAATAAAGCGTTTGCTCCACCCAATCTATTTTGAAGGACAAAAATGCTTTGAAGTTCTTCCCAACTTTCTAAAGATGTTGAAGTTGTCATGTGATTAAGTTTTGTAGGAACCCGTTTGCTTAGCTCTGATGTACATGTAAATGTGTACGTGTTAAAGGGGCCGTTCTGTACTTGAATACTGTAGTTTTAATCTCTTTATTAATGACTATTTTAATGTCAGCTTTTGCTGCAGATGCAAAACTTTAAGGGGTTTCTGTCAAGGAGTTTCTGATTTATTTATTTTTTACACTATACATAGCCAATAGCAATTTTTTTTCAGTCTTTGGCAAAACTCAGCTTTGTACAATATTGCAGAAAAATCTAAATAAACTGTCAGTATGGGCAAGGCAGATGAAAGGATTCTTTACAGTAAGAGTAGTGAAACTATGGAATGCAGTACACCAAGAGGTAGTAATGGTGGATACTATGTCTGCATTTAAAAAAAAAGTCTAGATACTTATCAAATAACAACCGGCATTGAGGATTATAATTAATCTAACAATTATTGTTATAGAAATGATCTGAGAAAGGATCTAAATGATGAACCTGTGTAACTACGTGATATGCTACATATGTCATTATACTCTTATACAGACATATACGACATTTGCATTGCTGTGGTGCAGTATTCATAGTTTTTCTTGAATCAGGAAAATAATGAATGTGTTCCAGAGGTAGCCACATTTGGGAGTCATTTTCTCCTAACAGGTGCTTTCTGACATCTGCTAAGCAGTTGGAATATCCAGCTCACCGGCAAGTCAAGCAGTGTAGCATTAATCAATGTATGTTTCTCAGCATATCATGATGCAATATTGTAGACAGTCCAGAGACTTGACACTCTGCCAAGACGTTACCTGCCTTTCTAACTGGTATGTATGTGTGAAAATGTGTTAGCCGTCACATAGTGCCAATAAATGTAGTGTATTGCCCCTCATGTAAAAGGTAATACACTGTACAGCTCCCTGTCCATGCACTTAGACTGCTGCTTTGAATTTCCTGCTGTTTAAAGAAGAAATCTAGTAAAGGTGGCCATACATGTACAATAAATCTCGGGCACACACTCATTTGGGCGGCAGCTTTTCACCTGACCATCATAAACATGCCTGCCCAGGCAATATTGCATATCCATTATTAATTTATTGTGTGGTCATATATAGATCGGCAAAATACACTGTATGATAAAACAAGCAAACAACTGGTTTCTAATAGATCATAGTGACACACTTTATGTGTGGCAAACCTGGGAAACCATCAAAATTGTCCATTTAGGCTAGGGATGGCCAACCTGCGGCCCCCCAGCTTTTGTAAAACTACAACTCCCACCATGCCCTGCTGTAGGCTGATAGCAGTAAGCTGTCTGGGCACACTGGGAGTTGTAGTTTTGCAACAGCTGAAGGGCTGCAGGTTGAGCATCCCTGATTTAGGCTAATTAAAGTTTTTGGCCAGATTAATGCTTCAAGGGCAACAGGAAAGCGAATTTGTGATAATTCAGAATAGATAATATTTAAGGTATATATATAGCTCAAAAGATGCCAGAATTCCCATTTACTGTCAATATCACCAACTATCATTACAGTGAGAGACTGTGTAGAGGTGTAAAGGTCCTCATCGTTGGGTCTGCCATTGAATGAAGGACTGAGTGTAAAAATATAAGAAGGGACAACACCAGTGGTGCTTAGCACATTTGGTCAATTTATTATTTTTTTTTACAATAAGCCTTGCTTCTAATCCTGACCAATACCCATTGCGCCCAAGCAAACAGTAATGGTGCTGCCCCTACTGTAAGGATGCTCCCTTAGAGCTCCAAAACAGTAAGAATGCCCCCTTGGTGCCAGCTCACAACAGTGATGCTCTATAGTGCCCTCTAGACAGTTATGATGTCCCTTAGTGTCCATCAGACAGTAATCGTGCCCTTTAGTGCCACCACACAATATGATGTCCCTTTCATGTCCCCCGCATACAGTATGATTTCCCTTAGGGCCTCCTTACGCAGTATAATGTCCCCTAAGTGTCTCCCTTACTGCAGGATGATCCCTTGTGCTCCTACACAGTATGATACACCTTTAAGTTCCCCTTCACACAGTATGAGGTCCCCTGAATGCCCTCCCACAATATTCAATACCCTTAAGTGCCCACACATAGAGGGATTCCATCCAAGTGCCCTACACACACTAAGATGTCCCCATATGTGACCTCCATGCAGAGTGATGCCCCCTTAAATGCCCACACACAGTGATGCCCCTAAAAGGCCCCTACACAGAGTGATGCCCCCTTAAAGGGGTTCTCCGAGTTATATATATTGATGACCTATCCTCAGGATAGGTCATCAATATCAGATCGGCAGGGGTCCGACACCCGGCACCCCCGCCGATCAGCTGTTTGAAGAGGAGGCGCGCGCCGTATCAGCGCTGCCTCCTCTTCACTGTTTACATGCTGGCCGACACGGGGGTAGTGGTGAGTAGGTGTAATTACACCTCACCGCCCCATTCATTTGTATGGGAAGAATCGCTCCCATACAAGTCTATGGAAGTGATTCTATCCATAGAAATGAATGGGGCGGTGAGGTGTAATTACACCTACTCACCACTACCCCCGTGTCGGCCAGCATGTAAACAGTGAAGAGGAGGCAGCGCTGATACGGCGCGCCTCCTCTTCAAACAGCTGATCGGCGGGGGTGCCGGGTGTCGGACCCCTGTCGATCTGATATTGATGACCTATCCTGAGGATAGATCATCAATATTTATAACTCGGAGAACCCCTTTAAGTATTCCCCACACACAGAGATG
This sequence comes from Rhinella marina, assembly GCA_900303285.1. NCBI lineage: Eukaryota > Metazoa > Chordata > Amphibia > Anura > Bufonidae > Rhinella > Rhinella marina. Next base: position 140,913 of record ONZH01013642.1, read on the forward strand.
CCCTTTAAATGCCCCCACAAAGTATGATTTCCCTGTAAGTGCTCCCCATACAGTATGAGGCCCCTACACAGTGTAGGTTTTTCCATAGAATTCTCTATACAGAAAGAAACCGCCTTAAAAAAATTAAATAGTCTATATGGTCAACACCCTGGAAGTATGTAGGTGCCCAGTGGCAGGGCAGAACTTCACTGCACTCTGTAGTCACTTAACCAATGAAGATTCCATCACAGTTCAGGAGGTATAATCCCCAAAATATAATCAGCCAATGTTTTGCTTCTTCACGGACCTTGATGATGCTCTTATTAGTAACGGAAGATGGTGGTAGAACGGCTGGAGGATCCCTTGCTGGAATAATCAATAAAAGTATCTTCATCGATTAAGTGACAACATATTGCTGTGGTTTTCTATCCCTTCTTTGAACATAACATGATATGTTTGTGGACAGAGGAAAGAAATAAAGTCTGAAGTATTTCTACATAGCTCAGCTCATGGTCCATACCTCCCTTGAAGCATCCAGAGAACCTTAGCTTGTGGGCCACACCAAAGCACATAATATTTACTTTGTGAGTCAAGCCGGCTCACAGGAATGAAGGCGACTATTGAGAAGACGAAGGCAGCTCCAGCACAGGATGTTTCCTAGCTATTTTGGTTGGAATATCGTGGCACATCAGTCGACTGCATGAAAGCAAAAAGCTGACGACCATGTTTCCAGTGCTTGCTTTCCTGAAATATACTTTCAGGCCTAGACATACTTTATAAAGGTGTGTCTCCACCCAATGGCCTTCCAGATGACTAAGCTGATCAAACCTGTTTTCTACACTATGGATGACAAGCAGGTGCACGGCTTTATGCTCTCCTGTTGTAAAGCATTCATATTAATATTTTGTGACATTCATACCCTGTGACATTGTGGGCAATGCAGGAACACAAACCATATACCCTTTCTATGCAGAGTAGACCAATATGAAGATACCTCCAATATAAACAGGCCATCTTGATTGAAGATCCCACACAAAATCTCATGCGCAGTGATGTATGAGGTCACTACGCCGGCTGCGCGAGATTTCCCTCAGTGTGTTCAATCAGTATAGCCTTGGCGGCCTCATCACCCTCAAATAGTAACATAGTAACACAGTCTATATTACTATTTGAGGGTGATAAGGTATTTTTTTTAGCAGATTAACCCCTGAATGCCTCACTATTATTCTCAGATGTTGCGATCAGTGATGAATAAGGCAGCTGAGGGGTTCAATGACGGGGGCGGCGCAATCGTCATTCCCCATCATTGTGTCTGCTACTTACAAATAAATGAGCTTCCTGCCAAAGTAATTCATCTTAAAGCAAATTTCTTTGTGAAATTTGGCGAAGCAGCCGAATCAAATTTTTCAAAACTTCGCTCAACACTAGTTTTGAACTATATAAGGTTTTTTTTGTGGATAAATGTCTAAAGCTAAATTCAGAATTCTAACAGTTTTAATACAAACCAGCTTTCTTGTTCCAGTGTCTAAAATGAAAAAAGCAACTTTGCAATTAGTCTCATCTAAAAATGTCAGGACTTTCTGCCCACAGCTCCTATGGAGACCTATGTGTCTCCATGGTAACAGACTACAAACTAAGTGCAGTCTGATCCTGCACTCATACCACCTTTCATCTGTTCTCTATTTCTTGAGAATATATCAAAAGGAGATTACCAAAAGTATGTCAGTAGGAAGCAGAGGAAAGGTGGGAGACATCAGCCCATATTTACTAATGTGAGTACATCTAAACTTTGGCATAAACTGCATCAAAATGTGGTGCTGTTTGGTGCATCTAGATTTAGAGAAATTATCCATGCCTATTCCTACAAGGGGGTACAACCTAACAGAAAAGGAGTGTGGCCTACTAGATTAAGTCGCAAAGGAGAATCACAATTCTGGTGTAAAATTCTATATCAAACTAAGCCAACCATTGCTTGGTAGAATGTTAGACAAAAGTATCTTTTCCTGCTCCACATTTATCATCCAGCCTCAGCCCCTGTGATAGGTCAAGACAGCCTCTCTAAGCTTACGCCATCTACAGGTTTAGTAAATCTGCCCCAAGTTGCTGGAGAATCGGACTGCGCAGTGTTTGTAGTCTGTGGAGACACAATGTTCTGTATAGGAGCTGTAGACATAGAGGCCCCGATTTAAAAGAGTGTTTGTGCCTAGAAAGTGTCTAAAAAGTGGTGCAAATTAGTAGAACTTGGGTTTTTACGCTTTTTCCAATTTGTTTAAAAAGTGGCTGGGATTTAGCTGGAAGTGGCAGGCCTTCATTGAACAGGGAGCGGGTCTCAGGTGTGCTGTTTTGCACCAAAACTGTGCCACAATTCTGATGTAAAAAAGTAAGCCAACCAGTAGTTGGTATAGCTCTAGACAAAACTGTCTATCTCCGCGCTAACTTTGTTATCCAGTCTGAACCACTGATAAATCTGGTGCAGGTCTAGATATGTTCACATAAGCTCCAGCGTGGTCCGGCAGAGAGCAGCCTGCTGTATTTCGTCAGATCCGGCATTGCCAGATTCTACAGTTCACTGTCAGATCCCCATTGACTATAATAGGATCTGGTGGTGAACCGGCTGCTTTCCGGCACAAATGCCGGGTTTCAGCCGGACAAAGACCATTGCATGCAACAGTTTTTGTCCAGCCGACAGCCAGCATTTGTGCCAGATCAGGCATGCCACCGATGCGAACGTACCATAATTTCGCCATCTACAGATTTAGTAAGTCTAGACAAAAATTTTAGATTACATTTTGCATTTTCTTCACTTTTCATTTTGGATTAAATAAAAAAATGTAATTACGTTGGTGGCGAAAGTGGAACAATTTTCATGGGTTGTCAGGGATTAGAAAAACATGGATGCTTTCTTCCAAAACAGTGCCAGACCTGTCTACAGATTTTGTGTGGTACTGCAGCTCATCTCTATTGAGCTCTAAAACCAGACACAACCCATGGGCAGATGTGGCAGTGATTCTGGCAGAGAGGATGTCTACACTCTGCAAGTCACTCATTTTGTGACAATAATTAGCCAATGTGAAGGAAGTTGCAGGTGGTGTCCAGACGGATGGCCCTTGCAGCCATGGTGGGGGTCCACTCGCGGATTAGCTCCTTCTACTTATTGATGAGTGTTGCAGCCCATTCTACTATATTCAATGGAGCTAAACCACGAGCGGGTCTGCGGCATTCAAAGTGAACATCTGTGGCACTTTGTGCTGTGGAGTATGTGGCGGATTTTGACATCAAAACCCTTTCAGTAGATGGGATTCACTGGATGCAGTCCATGTCCGCTATGGGATGGGTCTGACACTGCAGTTATTTTGTTCTCTATAACAGAACAGAGAATGTGAATCCCGCCTAAGCTGCCATCTTTAAACCAAATCAAAAGAAATTGCACCATTCGACAGAACAGAGAGAACATCGGCCAGATGTCACACCGAATGCGACTCAGCAGCCTGCAATGTATGAGAATACTCGCAGTCTGCAGAAGACGAATAGAGTAAAGCCTTGTTCACACTTCAGTTTTTTGATCAGTTATTTTCATCAGTTATTGTGAGCCAAAACCAGGTGCGAGTCAAAAACACAGAACAGGTGTAGATCTTTTCATTATACCTGATCTCTGTTTAGTGTCCACTCCTGGTTTTGGCTCACAATAACTGATGGAAATAACTGATCAAATAACGGACGTGTGAACAAGCACTAAAGCTTTAACAAAATGCAAATATGTTTTCCTACATTCTCCATAGTTCTCACAGCAGAGCGATATTGGCATTTTTTATGTAATTAAAGTATTATTACATACATTTAAATATTTCATCAATGATTTCCATTTTGAAAGAAAATATGTTACATATATATTTTGTAGTGCAGATAACCTTTAGTTAACATACTTTGTGCCAATGGAGCACTTCAAGGACAGGTTCTTACAGATGTTTTATGTTATACATTTTACATTATGTTTATACATTTTCTGTAGGGACTACAAGTCTTGCCCTGTACACAACTTTTTCTGTTCCCAGCATTATACTGGTGGCATTCCTTTCATCAGACTGGAGCTGTCATTCAGTGCGTTCCCCACAGTGAGCAGTCATGTGAAGTCGGGAGAGCACACTTCAGTTGTGAGGGGGAGGTGTGCACACATTCCAAGTTCCAGAGAGGCTGCAGACAGCCCATTTACCGTCCCGGGCTCAGCAGCTCTCACCCTGTGGAGGGCACTTACTGACAGGTTTACCGAAGACCCTGCCTGCACGGCTACCTGGGCTGCTGCCACCCCTTCCTGAAACTCTGTGGACCAGTCCAGGCGCCGCGGCCAGTCCAGTGCCCACAGAGTAGTTTGGAGTTAGTGGAGGTTTTGCTCCCGGGGCACACGCTGGAAATACTATGTTACAGCGGGCACAGGGGAGCACACTGGCGGCTACACTGACTGCCAGCTGAAGAATGGTACTAGGGAGCACCAAGGGGCACTGACACGTCCTGAAGCATCGCTGGCTGGAACACAATGGAGGGGGAACAGGCAGAAGCCAGCAGCCAGGAACCTCAAGCGGAGGGCATAGTGTCTGACGCCTTCTCCAATCTCTGGACAGAGGTGATGGGAATGCTGGTGAGTGGGGGAGGGGGCTGTGGGATAATGACCCTCAGGAGGTTTCCATCCCAGGACATACTAATCAATAGACGTGTGTGGATTGTGCTGATAGATTAGTTCACCCTGTGCTATCTACCTGGTGGTGGGCAGAGGGGTATGCTGTATCAGTAGGTGAATAGGATAGATGTATTATACATATAATCTGTGATCACATGCTCTCAGACCATTAACATTGGGCTTAGCTGTATAAACACTTCGCCATGTGCTCCAGTGGTAGTCACCACACTTGTGTCACTGTCACAGCCAAATACCACTGCCCTGTAAATATCCTGCTGTTTTCCATGAGCTTTTCCCATTTTTATACAGCCGTGCTATACAGAGTGCCCCCGGGCTGACTTGTGGAGTATGTCCTTTAATGTCATGATAATATGTGGTTGCCAGCTTTGCCAGTGCTTGTAATTGGCACCTGTTGCAGGGACTGATGCACGTGTAAACAGTCATTGTACTGCGCTGTGGGATATGTTGGCGCTATATTTGTCTGCGGGAATGTTATTTTGTATTTTCATGCTTTTATCAGTAAGGAGAATCAGCAGCTCCTGAGAGGTCATCTGGTGTCTACAGAGCAGCACACAAGATGGTCAGCTTAGTCCTCATCCATGTGTGAACTGTAAACTGGGACTTCTCAGGGGTCGGTGACCAGATGCTGAAGGAATTGCATCTGGCTCCTCTCACCCTGGTGTCATGAAGTATTGACATAAGTATCAGTACTCCAGTGCTGCCTGGTTGTCTGCAGTCTTCTCATCTGTGTATGGGATGTTCTCTAGTGTGGAAGTATCTCCACCATGTGTCACTGCGGTGGAAGAAGAGTCTGTGGTGCCAGCATGTAGGACCAATATCGAGACGTCTGCAACAATATATATTGCCGCCTGTTCTAAGATTGTACGTATATACGACAAGTTTCAGATTGTCGTAAATGGTTTTACACATAAAATTATCTATCTATCTATCTATCTATCTATCTATCTATCTATCTATCTATCTATCTATCTATCTATCTATCTATCTCCTATCTATCTATTATGTATCTATTATCTATCTATCTATCTATCTATCTATCTATCTATCTATCTATCTATCTCATATCTATCTCATATCTATTATCTATCTCATATCTATCTATCTCATATCTATCTATCTATCTCTATCTATCTATCTATCTATCTATCTATCTATCTATCTATCTATCTATCTATCTCATATCTATCTAAAGAAAATAATTCCACGGCACTCCGAAAAATGTGCTTCATCTCTTTAGACTATTGAGTGCTCCATGGTTGTTTTTGACTAGGCATTGCTGTTGGCCTAGCCTCATCCTGTAAGACTGCCCCCTATTGACAGCGCTGGTATGTGCTTATACTATATCATCAGTAGGATCCATGAAGCCACAAGCTGAAAAGCATTCACTATGATACTGGATGCCGCAGATATGCCCTTCTCAGCCATGTTCTCTGGAAATACATTTGTGGCACCTGTATGAGTGAACCTTGTGTAATTTGACATTATTGTACAGTTTTGCTATTTTTTGTCTCAACCAGGCCAATTTGTGTTATTTTGAGCACTTGTCAGTGTTCGTTGTCCAAGTTGTCCAAGCTAAGCAAATTAGCTTCAAAGAAAGCTGTATACTGAAGTATATATGGTATCCAGACTTTCTATGAGAGGTATGCCAAAAGGACACTGACATCTGTAAAAGAGCAGGTGTCTCACTGTTTATGGTCTACCTTGTGTAGAAGATCATAGCATGGGTGAGGGACTCAACACAGAGCAGAGAATGCACATTGGTTTACAACATTTTGCGGTGCAAAACCACCACCAAATCAGAACATATTGCAATCTCTTTTGCGTCGCCTTCTGAGAAGGCCCAGGAGTCAGAGAGTCTATGACAAAAATGCTATTGCAGTCATTCAGTACTATCCAACTATATGCAAGTTAACGGCGCCTGGCATGAGGAAGCCATCAATTCACTGATAAGTTGTCTTATCCAGCTCTGCTACCATCCCCAGGGCTGTGAAAACAATCTCCAGACCTTTTGGTCATTCTAACTAAAATGTAAGGTCTTGACACTTGTAAACTGTATTTCTCAAATGCTTTTAAAACTTTGTGCAGCTGAAACTGAAAATGTTCCTGTTAAACTCAAAAATCACAATCACAATGATCTCCGTGGCTCTTCAGTAACACACTAGCATTACCGTTCTGGGGGAAACGCCCCATATTACCAGCCATGAAAGCATCATGGTATCTGTTGTAGTTCTTGTCTGAATATGTTGGAAAGTAATAGGAATCGTCAGTTGCAAAATTGTACAAGTAGTAGGAGAGAATATCCTTTAAAGGGGTTCTCTCACCGCTAAAACCACGGCCCATATGCCCAGTTAGCACTTATGGACATTAAAGATGTAGGTCTTTTACAGAGGATACCAAATGCTTCTGTGTATTACATGGGTGACCATTTATCTGTAATATGTGGCTAGCCATTACCACTGATTGTTGTTCTCTCAAGCATGCATTTTTATGGCTGAGGTTGGAGGAGCGGGTGTAGGCCAAACATACTTCAGTTGATGGCTGTCTTAAAGGGGTTCTTTGGTTGGGACATTAAACAGGTGTTTTTAAAGGGCCAAAGAAGAGATATTTACTTCAATGATCGCCTGCTGCCGCCATTCTGACACTTCCTGGGTCCCCGCTGATCTCACTTCCTGGTCCCTCTTGGAACACAGGAAATGACTGGTTACCCATTTACTGGCCACAGCAGTGACCAACCTCAGCCACAGGTTGACCAAGCAGTCGTTTCCTGTGTGTCCAGAGGGACCAGGAGATTGAGATCAGCAAGGATTTGGGAAGTGCTGGAATGGGAGCTGAGAGGGATTGGTGAGCAGGATCGGGACCTTGTCTTGTGCCACCAGGAATAGAAAGTTGGCCGTGCATGTGCCACTTTCTCCATTCACTTCTGTGAGACTTCTGGAAGTAGCTGAGTGTGCTTACTCCCAGAGGAGGGCTCACACCTATCGGACATTCATGGCATATCATGTGGATATACCATAAATGTCCAGATGGGATAATACCTTTGAGTTTCAGTGTATGGTCATGTTAAGTTATACATACTTTACCCCGTCTATGTGATGGAGCCGTCTTTCCATCATAAAACAAACATCTGGCAGGGTGAAGGGTCATGTAGGACTACAGTATTGTATAAGGCCTCATGCACACGACCGTATCTGATTTGCAGTCTTCAAACTGTGAATCTGCAAATAACGGAAACCGTCCATGTGCCACATGTGTGCTCTCTGCATCCGTTTGCCCGTTCTGCAAATTATAGAACATGTTTTATACTGGTGCGCAAAATGTGATCTATGGACCCATTGAAGTCAGCAGAGAAACACCAAAGCAAAGATTTCCCAAAAATAAATACACATTTTATGCTACTACCCAAATTACATAGAAGAAGAAGTCAATGGGTCCTTAGAAGAATATGGATGGAACATGGAAGGCTTCTGTGTTTTGGGGATATGCGGTTTATGGACCCAATCCTTTGTATTACAAGGCCTTACTAAAATTTCCAGGGCTAAAGCCCCGACTCCAACTCCTCAATTTCCCCTGACTCCCGACTCCCAATCCGACTCCCTCATACATGGAGCATGTTTAAGTGATAACTTTAAACAAACTTTGCATAAATCAATAGTATAGATATGTCATGACAAAAGGAGTTTGTGATAAATGTTACTAAATATCTTTACTCTGAACTTTCAGTATCAGGCTTCTCTGGATACAGCTCACTAAGGGCCTGATGTATGAAAACTGTCTAGGTCTAAGACTATTTGTTGCCCATAGCAACCAATCAGAGCTCCCCTTTCATTTCTCCACAGCACTATATGAAATTAAAGGGGAGCTTTAATTGGTTTCTATGGGCAACAAAGAAACTTCTACACCTAGACAGTTTTCATACATAAGGCCCGAGGTGTTTTGCATCAGAAGTATATAGAAGCCATGAGAGCAGCTAACCTCTCCAAACATGAGGTCAGAGGAAAAGCAAACTAAAACATAAAGCATACAGAGAGAACATGCACTGGACAACTGATTTATGCACAGTTTATTGAAAGTTTAGGTATACTAAGAAGTACTTGCCTCAAAGGGGTTTTCTCAGCACATTGATTCACTGGCTGACAGGCAGTTTGCACTTACTATGTCTCCTCAGACAGTAGCGGGGGGAGGTCTCCAGCTGTTATTAGCATATATTAACTTACTCTGACAGAGCAGGAGGTTGTGATCTCTAAGGCTACTTCCACACCTGCGGTGCGGGGCTCCGGCAGGCTGTTCTGATGTATTTTCGTTCCGGCCGCCTTTCAGCAGGGGTTGCCGTGCTGCGGCCAGATCCGCGGCCCGCCCGCATTATATTGAATGGGGCCTGAGCGCAGTTCCGGCCCCACACGTGCACCTGCGGCAGCACGGATCTGGCGGGCTGTTCGCCCACCGGAACAGCCTGCTGGAGCCCTGCGCCGCAGGTGTGAAAGGGGCCTAAAACAATTACAAGTAAAGCCATCCTTCTCAGTCCTCAACCCATTTTGCTTACTGAGGTCACTCCTGCTCTCAGCCAATCAGATAACAGTCTTTCTGGTCTGCAGGTTACCATAGAAACCTGTGTACAGTGAGAGACCTGCTAAATTGTCTATAGTTCATGACTAAAATCTACTGACCACTGTATTTAGAAAATGTCTTCTTTTAACTGCCCCTTTATGTTGAAAGTTAATCTTTGTAACTAGTGAGAAAACCCCTTTAATCCTATGTTTTCTCTAGTAGATCTGAGATGAGTGCAGCCATTCCTTCCCAGTGCCTTTTTCCTCTGATCTGTAGCGGAGGAGCTTCACTACTGAGCATCTACATAAAGGGCAGCACTGTCATCTCAACTGAAAGCCTAGATCCTTAGATCAGGAATAGAACAGACATTTATAGGACATTTCATTATGTTCCCAAATTCTTATGAAAATATATTCAGCACATACTGCACTGAACTAAATGTACCAATTTATTATATATTTTAGGAGTCGGTCCATTTCATACCGACTCCAACTCCGACTCCACCAAAATGGTCACCGACTCCGACTCCACAGCCCTGAAAATTTCTACTGCTGGCTGTTTGAAATTTGTAGATTAGCAGATAGGGAAGAAATTGTATTCCCCTGATTCTAGATATTTACCGACTTATCTCATTTGTGAAAATGTCATCAGGGGGTTAACAACATATATATGTTAGATATATGCTTGTGCTAGATTGTCTCCAGAAAGCCATTTAGAGGGTCAGCCCACTGGAGGTCATATAGAAAGCTCCAGTCTGTTCTATTCATAAAAATACAGTGGCCATTCTACCACGGGAGTCAAAGACAGATCAGCTCATTCAGAGAAGATAAAAACAAGATGTAGATGCGTCTTCTGAAATTCCCATCAGTGAACAGTCCAGTTATTGTCGTGGTTTGTCCTTACTGGAGTCAGTCATCTGCTTTTAAATGTAAAGTTTAATGGCAGTTATAGAAGAATCCAAGTCCATAGATGCTGGCACAGAGATCCTCTCATTATCCCGAAACATGTAACATAGCGCCATATCTGAACAATCCATTGTGCTGTCATTTCCTGTTCATACACTTGTAGGTCGGATTGCTCTGCCCAGGGGCCATCTATTGAGTATATGGTTAATCCAGCAGATCAGAAACAACTTGATATGAAGACAATCTAAACCTTGTTGTCAGAGATCAGACTTTGTGCGTTGTTGGCATCCCTCAATTACTTTTCCTGAAGCTTTCTTTGTGCATGTTTATACCATGCTTGAAAAGACTATGGGAGTCCATGAAGACACCCATTCATGCTGCTTATTTATAGCAATCTGAGATTAACGGTGAGTTTTCACTAGCTGCCTGCTGGACGTTTGTGACCCAGATCAGTGTTTTGCCCTACTTGTTTCAGGTTTGTTGGTGTGCTAGTTGTGTAGGTAGCAAACTGCACCAAAGTGAATCTGGTCTTTGCTTTTTTTACTTGGTTTGTTTGTCATTTATGATTGCATTTTATGTTTCTATCTACATGTGTATGGAAAGGATTAAAGGGGTTGTGCAAGAATGGGGGGTAGGGTTTGGCAGACCTTCCTACTTGGCCGCCCTGTAAAGGGAAGATTACTAACCTGCTTCCTGGTTCTGTCTCCTTCTCCAGACCTGAGATGCTCCACTGGGCTCCCTTTACTGAAAACATCTGGTTCGACACCCTCTGCAGCAAATCAATAGCTGTGTTGGCGACCGGATCCCTTTGTGCCATGTGACCATTTATCATGACGTAAGGGGAGCCTGTGACCGCCATGGCCAGTGATTGGTTGCAGGCATTGTCAAACCTGATGTTTTCAGCGAAGGAGTCCATCGGAGTATCACAGACATGGATGAGGAGAGGAAAGAAGGTAAGCATGCTTCGCTTTACAGGTCTGTCAATTTGTGGGTTTGGCAACTCCCACATTCTTTCACAACCCCTTTAAGATTGGCATTTCTTACGCCATGAATAGCAAACTCCTGCTGATGTACGATGTGCCAGAATTATTAGGAGGCAATAATTTACTCACATCGACAAGAGTTCCATTCAGCAGAAAAAGTCACCTACGCCAGCAAGTTCTTTAGGTGCACATGTTGTTAATGTGTTTGTCATATGTTAAAGAGGGTTTTCAGGACTTTGGAAATCCCTATAATATTTGCTATATAAAGATGAATCTTTGAAGGTAAGGCTTGGGAGGTCCTAATCCAAGTATTCAAGTTAAGTAAAAAGGTTAGGGCGGTATGGCCTAATTAAACCACAAAGCTCCTTCCTAAAGTCATTGGAATACAGCAAGGCGTTCTTAAACTGAAAAAAAGGTGACGGTGCAAAAAAAATAAAAATGGTGGCAGTGGGCTCAGAGTGTCTTAAAAACATAAAACAATCGCCAACCAAGTCCATGCTGTTTCTCTTATTCTTGGATCAGAACATGCAGAATGCTTCAGGAGCATCAGGAGAGCGCAAAACAATGCAAAACATATTGACCCACAATTTTCATACCTGATGAAGTCAAGGGGTTATTTCTTTATGGTGTGGATTTGTGCTGTGAGTACGGTACGTAAATGCCTTCTGTTATAGAGAGGACATTCTGTGATACCTTCTCCCCCAACACTTCCTTCATTTCTTCCATAAAGCAGTCTTGTCTTGAAATTACTGAACTCTGTAATAATTCGTTTTGTTGGCACATAGAAGCTGATTCTAATTAAAGATACACGAATATGTTTCAGATCTCTGCTAAATATTTCCAGATGCATCAGGCATACGGGTTGTGAACTATACATCTTGCATAACCTCTCCGAATTAAAGTCGGCCCACAGAATATACTGTGTGAAAAACCTTCCCTTCATCTCCATCTGTTATCATTCACTTGTGGAGACTTCTAATCCAAAACATCCACCGAGGGTCAGGAAGACACCCACCTCCCTCAGATCCTGTGTCTTCCACAATCTTCTGGCTTGGAATGTAAGGTTACAGTGATAAAGGCTCTCCATTAAGAAGCACAAGTTGTTTGTGCTTAATTACGTATTTTGTTTGTGAGACAGTAATCAGGAAATTGGTTGGATGTTTTCTTGCCGGTATTGACTTGAGGTTATTCTCTTATTTTTTTCCAGTTACACTTAAACTGTTCATTGGAAGGTGGTGTAGAGTGGTTTTCATCAGAGAATTCATGTCTTATCTCAAATTGTGAAATTATAGTCTTCTAAGTTATAGTGTAGCATCTTCCAAGAGGAGGATTGGAGCTTGTTTTTGTCATCTTCCACCCGCCTTATTTTCAGAATCGTATGGAAGCTTCCTGCTAGGTCTTTGTACTGTATGAATGATAGGAATGTAAAGCATTTTCAAAGAGACATTTTTCTTCTCAAAGCATAGGTTGCCTGGTAGATATACATCTTTTGTAAAATTGTCCAACAACTTTCTCCCTTCATTCCCCATTGCGAGATTTCACTCAGTATGGATTTATGATAAAACTGCTGAATGTTTCAACATTCCTGGTCTAATATCTTCCACTATGAAGTCATCTGCATCTAAGGTATTTTTTGTTGTCATCTAGCAGGGATAATTTTGTTCATCTGTAATACCATCTATTTTATGCCTGAGAAAAAGTACCTGCAACATATTGAGGCCTTCCATGTGGAACATAAGGACATGTTTTCAGGTTTGGAATGCTCCTGGAAATACTTTATCACTGAAGCTACAGAAGAGTATTGTGTTGTTCACTAGAAGTGCTTGATTTTTTATGGATACCATGCTCCTGAAGTGGGAGGTTTAAGGCCCTTTAGGCTACTTTCACACTAGCGTTTTTAAATTCCGGTATTGAGTTCCGTCAAAGGGGCTCAATACCGGAAAAAAACGCTTCAGTTTTGTCCCCATTCATTGTCAATGGGGACAAAACTGAACTGAAGACAACGGAATGCTCCTGAAAGCATTCCGTTCCGTCTTCAGACCGGAGAACAAACCGCAGCATGCTGCGGTTTGCTCTCCGGTCCAGGCATCCGCACCAAGACGGATCCGGAATGACCCCAATGGAAGTCAATAGGGACGGATCCGTTTGGTGTGGACACACCAGTAATCCGGATCTGTCCTCCATTGATTTCCAATGGGGGGTCATTCCGGATCCGGCATACATACACACAGACTACATACAAACAAACATACAGACATACATACAAACATACAGACATACATACATACTCACATACTCCCGGGACGCCGGCAGCAGGTCTTCACGCGCCTCCTGCACGCTGCGATGACGTTTCCCCACTGCGCCCAGCAGAGGGCGCTGTGGGGAATCGTCATCACTGCGCGCAGGAGGCGCGTGAAGACGTTCTGCCGGCATCCCGGGAGTATGTGAGTATGTATGTATGTCTGTATGTTTGTATGTATGTCTGTATGTTTGTTTGTATGTAGTCTGTGTGTTGTTTTAATGTGTGTCATGTGTGGGGCCGGAGCGCTGCTCCGGCTCCACACATGTATAGCGTTAGCACGGATCCGTCGGCACCCTTTAGGTGCCGGATCCGTGCTAACGCTAGTGTGAAAGTAGCTTACACATGCAGTTGATCAGGCCAGCAGATGGAAACAGATGTTGGTACGAACAGTCGTTCTCTATCATTGGCATGTGTAAATGTGCCAATGATTGGGTCATTTGTGCAAGCTTGAAAATCCTCGCTGGTCAGCAGTACGTGTCTCCATGTAAACAGGGGATGTGCAGCCAACGTAATGTGGAAGTATAATTGTAACTTTGCAAGTGTATCTTCAACAAAGAATAAAAATTTAGCATCCCTCTTAGGGGCTGTTGACATCTCGTTTTTTCTGTACGTCGGGTGGATACATTTAGACATCCAGGTTATTTATTGGGGTTATTTATTCTTTTTTTCAATGTATACATTTGACGAATGTGCATTCTATATGTAGCTTGGTATGCTACGTCATTCTATCCTGCAAAAAAACGTACAGAATTATAACCAATGACAAACTGAGTCTATAGTATGCACATTTTCCCATTTATAGTCTATGGCAGGGATCAGCAACCTCCGACATTCTAGATGTTGTGAAACTACATCTCCCATCATGCACGTTTGCTTGACTGTTCTCTGAACTTCCACAGAAGTGAAAGGAGCATGCTGGGAGTTGTAGTTTCACAACAGCTGGAGTGTCGAAGGTTGCTGATCCCTGGTCTGTGGATATGTTGAGCTATCTATCTATCTATCTATCTATCTATCTATCTATCTATCTATCTCATATCTGTCTATCTGTCTAGAAAAAATTAAAGGGCTGTAGTAATTTAAGTCTCCTCCTATGTTGCTCCAGTACCAGACAAAACAGCTTGTTATGTTTTTCAAAATCAACATTCTTATTTATTCAGACAAGCAGTTACAAGGATGTGCCAAAAGATATAGTTACAAGGGAGAAATTGTTTAATTGATGTCATTTGCTGGGTTAAAGGGGTTGTCCGGTTCCATGATACTGATTACCCGTCCTCAGGATATGTCATCAACAGAGGTTGCAATAATACCTGTACAAGTGTCAGAGATGCCTGTTCATGCCATTTTCTCACTGAAAAAAGTCTAAGACTTTTTGTCTCCCCTTCAAAAATCTTACTCTGAGATGAAACCTAATGGACCCCATTATAGTCTATGGGGTCCGTAGGCTCCGTTCGGCTCAGTTATGTGCTGAATCCATCCTATAATCGAGCAGGAGAATGGAAAGGCTGACCGCTGATGTGAACTCGGCCGAACACTGCTTTGCTGCTGCAGCGTTGACAGTTGCAGGTAAACACTGAAGAGGCGGCAGCTCTTGTATGAGTGCTGCAGCTCCTTCAAGCTGCTGATCAGCGGGTGTGCGGGAAGACAGAATCCTGGCAGTCATATATTAATGACCTATCCTGAGGATAGGTCATCAGTATCAGAAAACTAGACAACTCCTTTAACTTAGGCTACTTTCACACTAGCGGCAGCATGGATCCGGCACCTAAAGGGTGCCGACGGATCCGTACTGCCGCTGACACATGTGTGGAGCCGGAGCAGTGCTCCGGCTCCACACATGTTGACACATACACAGAGAACATACATACACACAAACACATACATACTTACATACTCCAGCCCGGGATGCCGGCAGCACGTCTTCACGCGCCTCCTGCGCACAGTGATGACGATTCCCCACAGCGCCCTCTGCTGGGCGCAGTGGGGAAACGTCATACCTGCGCGCAGGAGGTGCGTGAAGACATGCTGCCGGCGTCCCGGGCTGGAGTATGTAAGTATGTATGTATGTCTATGTATGTCTGTCTGTCTGTATGTTTCTCTGTAGCCAGATCCGGAATGACCCCCCATTGCAAGTCAATGGAGGACAGATCCGGATTACTGGTGTGTCACACCAAACGGATCCGTCCCCATTGACTTGCATTGGGGGTCATTCCGGATCCGTCTTGGTGCGGATGCCTGGACCGGAGAGCAAACCGCATCATGCTGCGGTTTGTTCTCCGGTCTGAAGACGGAACGGAATGCTTTCAGGAGCATTCCGTTGTCTTCAGTTCAGTTTTGTCCCCGTTGACAATGAATGGGGGTAAAACTGAAGCGTTTTTTTCCGGTATTGAGCCCCTATGACGGAACTCAGTACCGGAATTTAAAAACGCTAGTGTGAAAGTAGCCTTAGCTAGTGACATCAATTCAACAATTTGTCCCTTGTAACAATATCTTTTTTTTACATCCTTGAAGTTGCTTATCTAAATAAGGCTACTTTCACACTAGCGGCAGGGGTGTCCGGCAGGCTCTTCTGGCAGGTGAACAGCCTGCCGGATCCATACTGCCGCTAACGCACATCTGGATAGGTCTGGATATAATACAGGAGGGCCAGAGTTCCGGCCGCAGCACGGCAAACATGCTGAGAGGCAGCTGGACTAAAACTACGACATGTCCTAGTTTTAGTCATGTTGCCGTGCTGCAGCTGGAACTCCAGCCCACCCTCATTGGTCCCCAGTGAATGGGGACAGAGCGTAGATCCGGCCGCAAACGTGCACTAGCGGCAGCACAGATTTGGCAGACTATTCACCTGCCTGAACAGCCTGCCAGACACCCCTGCCGCTAGTGTTAAAGTAGCCTTAGAATGCTGATTTTGAGAAACTTAACATGAAATGCTGTTTTGTCTGGTATTCCCTGCTAATTGATACTTTCATGAGGTTCTCGCTAACATATGGCAGTCGGTAAGAAAAAGTAAACTTGTCACGGCTGACTTATTACCTCTTCCCTGTGAAAATTCATATGGAAGATATATCGGCAATGGACATGTTATGGTGCAATCAGTAGCTGGTTTATAGAAGTGATTACACTGCAGTGAATCTAGCAGTGTTTGCCAGTAGTCACCATGAGATGCAGCTTAGCAGGAAAAGTTCTTCTCGATGAGAGAGCCCAAATTCTAATTGAGAAGTTTTTATTTGTTCCACTACTATAGGGCTTGAAATACAGTGATCCCTCAAGTTACAATATTAATTGGTTCCAGGACAACCATTGTATCTTGAAACCATTCTAAGTTGAGTAATTGGTTCCAAAGCCCAAAATGTCATCCAAGATAAGAAAATGAAGATTTAAGAAAAATAAGCAGATAACTAAGACAGATAAAACAAATCCTTACATATAACATCCAGGTAGAGCTGGGCGATATGGCCAAAATTTTTTTTTTTTAAATTTTGGACGATTCACGATTAAATCTCGATTTTCTTATGTTAATAAAAATATAAAAAAATAAATAAAAAAAGCCTACTATACCCCCATCAGACCTCAGATCAGCCCACTGTGCCCTCATCTGACCTCAGATCAGCCCACTGTGCCCCCAATCAGACCTTAGATCAGCCCACTGTGCCCTCATCTGACCTCAGATCAGCCCACTGTGCCCCATCAGACCTCAGATCAGCCCACTGTGCCCCCATCAGACCTCAGATCAGCCCACTGTGCCCCCATCAGACCTCAGATCAGTCCACTGTGCCCCCATCAGACCTCAGATCAGTCCACTGTGCCCCCACTCAGACCCTCCCCAGATCAGCCCACTGTGCCCCATCAGACCTCAGATCAGCCCACTGTGCCCCCATCAGACCTCAGATCAGCCCACTGTGCCCCCATCAGACCTCAGATCAGCCCACTGTGCCCCCATCAGACCTCAGATCAGCCCATTGTGCCCCCATCAGACCTCACATCAGCCCATTGTGCCCCATCAGACCCCACATCAGCCCATTGGGCCCCATCAGACCCCACATCAGCCCATTGTGCCCCATCAGACCCCACATCAGCCCACTGTGCCCCATCAGACCCCACATCAGCCCACTGTGCCCCATCAGACCCCAGATCAGCCCACTGTGCCCCATCAGACCTCAGATTAGCCCACTGTGCCCCATCAGACCTCAGATTAGCCCACTGTGCCCCATCAGACCTCAGATTAGCCCACTGTGCCCCATCAGACCTCAGAGCAGCCCAAAGTGCCCCCTCAGACCTCAGAGCAGCCCAAAGTGCCCCCTTCCAGACCTCAGAGCAGCCCAAAGTGCCCCCTCCAGACCTCAGAGCAGCCCAAAGTGCCCCCTCCAGACCTCAGAGCAGCCCAAAGTGCCCCCTCCAGACCTCAGAGCAGCCCAAAGTGCCCCCTCCAGACCTCAGAGCAGCCCAAAGTGCCCCCTCCAGACCTCAGAGCAGCCCAAAGTGCCCCCTCCAGACCTCAGAGCAGCCAAGGCCCTCAGACCCAGAGCAGCCAATGCCCCTTCAGACCTCAGAGCAGCCCAAAGTGCCCCCTCCAGACCTCAGAGCAGCCCAAAGTGCCCCCTCCAGACCTCAGAGCAGCCACCATCATAATAATAAAAAAAAAAATCTCTCACCTGTCCTGCGCCGCGGCTCCGCTCCACGTCCGTCGCCCCTCTTCTTCTCCCGGTGCTGCATTACGTACGCGGTCAGGACAGTGCAGCGCAGCCCCGGAAAAGAAGAGGAGCGCCGGACACCGGAGCGGAGCCACGGTGCAGGACAGGTGAGAGTTTTTTTTATTTAATATGTCGAATTCACGATTTTGCTAAAAAATAAAATCGTGAGGCTTGCAATGGGCGAATTAATCGAATTAATTCGATTAATCGCCCAGCCCTACATCCAGGAATAGCTGGTAACTAGGAACTAATCCAGCTATTTTACCAGAGAAGTGGCCTTCATTGGTTGGATCTGAGTCTGAGATATTGCATGTTGAGTCTATTTTCAACTTACGATGGGTCAGAAAAGACCATTGTATGTTGAAAATATTGTATCCTAAGGCCATTGTATCTTGAGGAATCACTGTATCAGTATTTTTCATGTTATAGCTCTAAGAAAGTAATTAATAAGTTTCTAATGCCAATTCTATGGCTAGTGCCTTGTGGTAAATGTTACTGTATATTCATAGGCAAATAGCGTCCTCTGTTTAATGGTTGCAGAGCTAATCCTGCCCCAAGACAATATCTGGTGGTAGGGTGAAATGTGGAGAAGTATGACCCATATGGTATGCAGATATTCTTCTGGTGGTAAGGTGAGATGTGTCACCCAGGCAGTATGCAGATATTCTCCTTGTGGTAGGATGAGATGTGGAGACGTATCACACAGGTGGTAAGCAGATATTCTCCTTTTGGTAGGGTGAGATGTGGAGACGTATCACTCAGGTGGCAAGCAGATATTCTCCTGGTGGTGGGGTGAGATGTGGAGAAGTGTGACCCAGGCGGTAAGCAGATATTCTCCTGGTGGTAAGGTGAGATGTGGAGAAGTGTGACCCAGGCAGTATGCAGATATTCTCTTTGTGGTAGGGTGAGATGTGGAGACGCATCACTCAGGTGGCAAGCAGATATTCTCCTGGTGGTGGGGTGAGATGTGGGGAAGTGTGACCCAGGCGGTAAGTGGATATTCTCCTGGTGGTAGGGTGAGATGTGGAGAAGTGTGACCCAGGCAGTATGCAGATATTCTCTTTGTGGTAGGGTGAGATGTGGAGATGTATCACCAGGTGTAAGCAGATATTCTCTGGTGGGGGTGAGACAGGTGGTAAGCAGATATTCTTCTGGTGTGGGTGAGATGTGGAGACATATCACACAGGTGGCAAGCAGATATTCTCCTGGTGGTGGGGTGAGATGTGGAGAAATGTGACCCAGGCAGTATACAGATATTCTCCTTTTGGTAGGGTAAGATGTGGAGACATATCACTCAGGTGGCAAGCAGATATTCTCCTGGTGGTGGGGTGAGATGTGGAGATGTGTCACCCAGGCGATAAGCAGATATAGTTAGTGCTGCCTATGCTGCAGAATTCTCATGTAGCTTGTGAATACTGTTACAGTCACAAGGGCTCTGCCTGTAGATCTTGTAATAAGAATTTGCGGTTTCTAAGGCAAGGAACTCACATCATGTGATTTCTCTTGTAGACTATGGCTATACATTATACACATGGGAATAGATATGTTCATACGGCTGATGTGATGCTTGAATGGTCAGCTAGATGAATAATGTGGGTTCTCCTGGTGGGGTGAATGTGGAAGGTGACCAGGGTAGCAGATATTCCTGGGTAGGTGAGATGGAGTGTGACCCAGGCAGTATGCAGATATTCTCTTTGGTAGGGTGAGATGTGGAGACGTATCACTCAGGTGGTAAGCAGATATTCTTCTGGTGGTGGGGTGAGATGTGGAGACGTATCACACAGGTGGTAAGCAGATATTCTCCTTTTGGTAGGGTAAGATGTGGAGACATATCACTCAGGTGGCAAGCAGATATTCTCCTGGTGGAGGGGTGAGATGTGGAGAAGTGTGACCCAGGCAGTATACAGATATTCTCTTTGTGGTAGGGTGAGATGTGGAGAAGTGTGACCCAGGCAGTATGCAGATATTCTCTTTGTGGTAGGGTGAGATGTGGAGACGTATCACTCAGGTGGTAAGCAGATATTCTTCTGGTGGTGGGGTGAGATGTGGAGTCGTATCACACAGGTGGTAAGCAGATATTCTCCTTTTGGTAGGGTAAGATGTGGAGACATATCACTCAGGTGGCAAGCAGATATTCTCCTGGTGGTGGGGTGAGATATGGAGAAGTGTGACCCAGGCAGTAACAGATATTCTCCTTTTGGTAGGGTAAGATGTGGAGACATATCACTCAGGTGGTAAACAGATATTCTCCTGGTGGTGGGGTGAGATGTGGAGATGTGTCACCCAGGCAATAAGCAGATATAGGTAGTGCTGCCTATGCTGCAGAATTCTCATGTAGCTTGTGAATACTGTTACAGTCACAAGGGCTCTGCCTGTAGATCTTGTAATAAGAATTTGCGGTTTCTAAGGCAAGGAACTCACATCATGTGATTTCTCTTGTAGACTATGGCTATACATTATACACATGGGAATAGATATGTTCATACGGCTGATGTGATGCTTGAATGGTCAGCTAGATGAATAATGTGGGTTAACGATTTGCATTTACATTTTTTTAAACAAATTTTTATTCACCAACTTGAGAAATATTTTACTTTTGAATACTGTATTACTGCTCATCATAACTTGATTTGGGTTATGTTTGTAGTTTTGCGTTAGCATTTGATATGGAGTCTGTCTAAATGATGACCTTTGGTTATTTGTGGACCTGTCTGTGACCCCCTTTGTTTTCGTACAGCTTTGGTCTGGGGTGACTCCTTGTTATCCCTTGCTGTGCACAGACCTCTTTGTTCATTTGAAGGCTGTTCACATAATACTGTACAGAGATGACTGTTACACAACGGCGCTCATTAAGGATGTGAGGGATAGAGGTTGTGAGGAACAATACTAGCCATTGTCATTGTAATTAGACACAAAAGACTCTGTATGTTTTCACTCTGCAAGCTGCTCTGGGTAGAGGTCTCCTGGTTGAAGAACTACATTTCTATTCCCTTGTTGTTTGTTTTCAATTCATCTTTTTTGAATAGAGTAGAATTATTACATACAATATTACATAAAGCATATGAGGCGCACCACATACTCGAGTGCCACTTGAAATAGTCATATTTACTCCTTGATAGATTTCATGAATTGGCAGAAGTCTTCTGTGAAGCACTCTAAGCACCTACACATGGTCAAGGCAACTATCTGATGGACAGAGATTGGGCGCATCCATCCATTAAATGGAAAACTTCTATTTCTAAAAAAAAAAAAAAAACCTACTGAGTACACAAGATGGTTGATTTAAAAGCAGCAACTGTTTAGCAATTTTTACTATATTTTCTTTGATGGTGAAAAGTATTTCTTGTAGAATTCCAGGATTTTATCCTCAGGATAGGCCATCCATAACTGAGTGGCCGTTATCTGAGCCACCCGCCGCCCTGCCAATCAGCTGTTCTGCCTTAGCTCTGGCACCAGATCTACATAGCTCCATCCTTTGTGTACCGGACGGAGCTGGCCATACACATTAGAGTACTGTCCACAGAATTCCCTGATTTAGGTAAGAACTGTGGACTAATGTAAATGATTGTCAGAAGAAATTAAGAAGGATCGGGATGCTGGATAACAACATGCCTAATCCTTTTGTTCTCAGGAGAGATAAGCCACCAAAGATGGACATAGTGGTGGCATGGACATAGTGGTGGCCAAGTGAGTGTTTGGATGACTGCAGTCTAAAGTGTATGGCTATATATATATATATATATATATATATATATATATATATATATATATACTGAGGTCTAGATTCAACTGTGATAGACAAAGCTGATATCAAATCATAGGATGCCTGACTGCAGTTCTCATCACATGAATTCTTTAAATAACGCACATAAATAATTCTAAAACTTTGTTTAAATCTGCTTCCTCAGGTTCCCATGGTCTATGATGACATTTGGTCTAAAGATCAGTAATCAATCATTGTGTTAGAAATGCAGTAATTGTACAAGTCAACTTTTATTTTTGGTCACTTGGTTTTGTTTTATTTTTTGTTGTTTTTTGTATGCCAGCAGTTTTATGGTTAAGGATTTGAGTAGACCAAACAGATTAGAGGCTTTCTTACATGTATTAATGTAGAACTAAGGGAGAAATCTGAATTTCCTGAGGAAATCCTGAACTGGGCGAGTAAAGCTGTATGTATGCCTTTATTACGCACATACCTTTTACTGGTCAAAAGGCAGGAAATATTTTTTTTTCTTACACCAAGTCTGTGTCGGAGTAGTACAAATGACTTTAGCCACCAGTACTTTAGTCATTTCCCATCCTATTTAAAGGCTGAAGAGAAGGAAACTGTAGGAAGGAAGGTCTAGTCATAATGGAATCGCAAATTAAAGCATACCTCCCGTTTTTATGTGTTTAAAGAGGAGATTTTGGCAAAGTAAGTCTGCCATATGGTTGATTACTGGTTTGCAGCCCATACTGCATATCTGGGTAAACTCTTAAAGTGGTTGTACAAGATTTAAAAAAAAATCACTATACCCCAATCCCATAGTACCCCCCACTCTCCGCTCGGTATGATTTTAAATAAATTGTGGATCCTACCGGTCCGTTTACTTCAGGCCGAAGGACGTACTCTTCGGTGCAAAAATAATGAGATGTATCCTACATATTTTCAAGTGCTGTAACTCACAGGTTCTTGAAAAGGAAAAATCAGGAAAGTCAAGACACCTGTTGCCATCATTTACCCATACAGATGTATTGGTTTTATTTCTGATGTTTAATTTAGCAGTTTTTTTTAGATGTAAAATGTTTTGGCCTAAAATGGTTATTATGGATAGTCACAACCTTGTTGAAACGGTCTTTATCAGTAGAAATGTATTGAATTATGAAGTTGTCAATGTCTTTGAAATGCAGGCTTCTGCAACACAGACAGCCATGTGCAGTGGTTGCCAGAACAATCCAGTGGCTCAGACTTGGTTGGTGACCTTGGTTGGCCCAGCAACTGAACTTCTTTTTTAATTTGTTGGAATTAGGTACTATAGTAAATAAAATGTCCGTTCCGTGGCCCCGCAAAAAAGATAGATTATTTCTGTCCATTTTGTGGACAAAAATAGGCATTGTTACAATGGTTTTGAGAAAAGTGCAGGCTACACATGGACCACATCTGTATTTTGCATATCTGCGATTTGTGCACTGCAAAACTGATACGGCCATGTGAATTGGACCTAAACATGGATATTTATGGTTGCATTTAGGTTATAGCCTATAAGAATTTTAACTTCATTGTAGGTGTTTAACAGTTCAGCTGGTTTTCCGGTTTCGACTACCCATTTTCAGATACCCATTGAATTCTGTGTTAGGCTACGTTCACATCGGTGCTGTGAACTCTGGGATTCTGTTCCAGCAGATGAATAGACTGCCAGAGTTCACTGTATCCGACATAGCCAGATCCCACCATGCACCTCTGGATCCCCATTCACCATAATGGGATCCAGTGGCTTGTCGGCATATATACCGAATACAGTGACTGGATCACAGTGCCAGAGTTCCCAACGCAGATGTGAACCCGGCCTTAACAGAAGGAGTCCACTGCTCAGGAGAGTGGTAACAGAAAGTGTGTCTTGCTGTGGAGGACCTGCCATTCATTACACAGGCAACCATTCATTTGAATAGGCTTTGTGTAATGTCTCCTGTGCTGTTGCTGCAGGGTAAGCTTATGGCCAGGTTTGTCCTCAGGATACAGATGATTGATGGAGGTCCTAGAAGGGGGACCCTTTTTCATAGCTTATTGTCAAAAGACTCTTATATCAAATAGAGATTCTGTCATTTTTTGAATGCAGTAGGAAAGGGGGTGATTCGATTGGTCTCTGTTGTCATGCAGTTGTTTGCTGGAGAGTTTTGCCCATGTGTTTTTTTAGGAACTAGATATTCGTGATCTATCATTAGGATAGGCCATCAGTATGAAATCGGTGAGGGTCCAGCTTGTGAACCTCTCCTGTTTAAAGGGGTGACAGAGATTGGGTGAAGTCTGCAGCTTCTTCTTCGGTGAACTTTTTTTGGTTACATTCAGGAGAATGGGACTGAGCTGCAACACCTGGCACAGCCGCTCTACAATGTACGGCGCTGTACCGTGAAGCGGCTGCATTGCCCACCCATTTGCCACAGCTCCTCCAAACAGCTTAGGCTACATTCACACTTGCGTTGTAAGGATCCGTTTGTGAGATCCGTCACAGGCTCTCATAAACGGTCCAAAACTGATCAGTTTTGTCCTAATGCATTCTGAATGGAAAAGGATCCGTTCAGAATGCATCAGTTTTGCTTCAGTTCAGTCTCCATTCCGTTTTGGAGGCGGACACTAAAATGCTGCTTGCTGCGTTTTGGTATCCGCATGAAGAAACTGATCCAGACGGATCCGTCATGACTCACAATGTAAGTCAATGGGGACGGATTTGTTTTCTCAGACACAATAGAAAGCGGATTCGTCCCCCAATGACTTTCAATGGAGTTCATGACGGATCTGTCTTGGTTATTTAACCACTTCAGATCTGGGCCATTTCCCCCCTTCCTGACCAGGCCTAATTTTGCAAATCTGACATGTCACTTCATGTGGTAATAACTTTGGAACGCTTTTACTTATCCAAGCGATTCTGAGATTGTTTTCTCTTGACACATTGTACTTCAAGTTAATGGTAAATTTGAGTCGATAAGTTTTAATTTTATTTATAAAAAATCCAAAATGTAACGAAAATTTGAAAAAATTCACTGTTTTCTAAATTTGAATCTCTGCTTTTAAGACAGACAGTGATGCCCCATAAAATCCTTTTTAATTTACATTCCCCATATGTCTACTTTATGTTGGCATCATTTTGGTAGTGTCATTTTATTTTTTTAGGACAGTAGAAGGTTTAGAATTTTAGACGCAATTTTTGCAAATTTGCAAAAACAACTTTTTTAAGGACCAGTTCAGTTCTGAAGTCAGTTTGTGGGCTTACATTATAGAAACCACCCATAAATGACCCCATTTTAGAAACTACACCCCTCAAACTATTCAAAACTGGTTTTAGAAATGTTGTTAACCCTTTGAGTATTCCACAGGAATTAAAGCAAAATAGATGTGAAATTTCAAAATTTCACTTTTTTTGCAGATTTTCCATTTTAATCATTTTTTTCCTGTAACACATCAAGGGTTAACAACAAAACAAAACTCAATATTTATTACCCCGATTTTGCAGTTTGCAGAAACACCCAACATGTGGTCGTAAACTGTTATTTTGGGATACGCCAGGGCTCAGAAGGGGAGGAGCAGCATCTGCATTTTCTAACATGGAATTTTTTTGTCATGGTTTGTAAGAGTGATAACTTTTTTAATTTTTTTGTGGACTGAGCTGCGTGAGGTCTTTTTTTTTGTGGGACAAGCTGTGCTTTTTATTGGCACCATTTTGGGGTACATATGGCTTTCTGATCACTTTTTAATCTAATTTTTGGGAGGTTAAAAAAAAAAAAAGCAGTTTAGGGGCATTTTTCTATATTTTTTTTTAACACCGTTCACTTGATGGGGTAGATCATGTGATTATTTTGTAGAGCCAGTTGTTACGGACGCAACGATACCAAATATGTCAATTTTTTTTTTAACGTTTTACACAATAAGAGCATTTTTAGAAAAAAAATCACGTTTTTGTGTTGCAATTTTTTAAGAGCCTTTTTTTCATTTTTCGGGCTATGATCTTGTGTGGGGGCTCATTTTTTGCGGGATGAGGTGACGTTTTTATTGCTATCATTTTGGGATGCATACGACTTTTTGATTGTTTGATATTATGTTTTTTGGTAGGTGATGCGACAAAAAAAGCTGTTTTGGCATAATTTTTATTAGATTTTTTTTACGCAGTTCACTTGATGGGGTAGATCATGTGATATTTTTAGAGAGCCGGTTGTTTTGGACGCGGTGATACCAAATATGTCTATCTTATTTATTTATTTTTATTTGTAACTTTTTTCATGAAATATTTGGGGGGAAATTATTTTATATATATATATATATATATATATATATATATACGTGAATTTTTTTTTTTTTTTACACTTTGTGTCCCCCATAAGGTCATACAAGACCTCAGGGGGACATTTACCTTCACTTATTTATTTATTTATTTATTTTTTTTACACTTGATTTCTCCTGTAACTGGAGCTGACATAGTGGCCCCAGTTACAGGGGAATACATTCCCAGAGAGGCTGTACAGCATAATACTATGCTGCACAGCCTCAGTGCAGGGCTGATCGAGTCTATGAGAGACCCGGCAGCTCCTGCACTCTACCGGCCCCGGCGATCACGTGACCGCCGGGCCGGAACTGATCTGTATATACAGCGATCTACAAGGCAGGGACCCCCCTGAAAACCCCTTTTTAATGTTCTTAGTCGTTCCATTTTAGCATTGTACATGGTTACACACCAGCTCTCTCTTCTAAAACCCTGATTTGCTGGTGACGTTTTTTCTGTGGCAGTGTGAAACAATTGGTTCTTTCATTTGTCCTTCTCCAGTGCTGTATCAGTCAATTACCTTCATGTCCTAGCATTCAGTATGACAAGTGTGGCAAATAATGTGTTAGATTACGAACCTAGGATCTGTTAATAGAGATGAATGTCCTCTCTAGTAGTCTTGTGCCCTCTGGCGCTCTATTAATGAACGCAGCGTATCCGTTGACCCTAGCCAGGCTCTTTAATGAAATGCTGGTGCTAGCAGGGATTCATTATGTATTATAGTAGCCGTCAAGTCTCATAGACAAATAAAAGTACAGGATTTAGAGGCATATGACATAGTGGGGACCCAAGCATATTAATACTGTCTGAGCAGACGTTATCTTTTCATGCAGTTGGAGGTGAGTTATAAAATATTACTTTATTAACAAATGAAAAGGATTTTCTCAGATACTTGTTCCTGGTGCGGCATATGTAAATGCACATAGGAAGGTGCACAAATATTTGCTCAGAAGGTTGTTTTTTTCTTCAATTATATGTGCAGTAGAAAATGGCACGTGCTTATATGCACTTTGCACTTATGTAAATAGTTTCATGTCCAAACTGAATTGGAGGGATAATCTAGAGACTTCCAGGAAAGCTTTCCATTGTGACTGTTCATTAGGGAGTTCCTTCTTTTAGACCAAAAAAATGGATGTGGATGTTTCTTAGCAGCACATGCTATGAAAGTGTTGAACTTGGGGGTGCACAGTCAGACAGCAACATGGCTCCACTTTTAAAGGGAATCTGTCACCAATTTTATGGTGTCCTAACTGAGCAACATAAACTAGTGACAGATCCAAAATGTTGCATCACTTTCTTTAATGGACCCAGCCGTTTTGCCAAAATCTTGTATACAACAGCCCCAGCACATGCCAATGAATCCCTATATTCATGAGCTTCTGGCTCTCCCCACCCACCTGCTGCTGAGTCATAGGGAAAAAAACCTGTCAAGCAGAGGCAGGTGGGCGGGGAGAGCGGTGACCTCATGAATATAGGGATTTATTGGCATGTGCTGGAGCTGTTAGAACCTAATATAAATCTGGTGACAGATTTCCTTTAAAGGGTTATTCTCATTTTAGACAATGGGGGCATATCGCTAGGATATGCCCCCATTGTCTTATAGGTGCGGGTCCTACCGCTGGGACCCGCACCTATTTCCAGAACGGAGCCCCCGAAGTGAATGAGGGCGCACTGCGCTTGCGCAGCCGCCCTCCATTCATTTCTATGGGGCCGCCGAAAATAGCCGAGCGCTGGCTCGGCTACTTCCGTCGGCTCCATAGAAATGAATGGGAGCGCACCGCGCATGCACGGCCCGGCTCCCATTCATTTCTGTGAGCGGTGCGGGGAGCTGCGCCTGGTGGTGGCCGGACCCCCGGAAACCAGGGGTCCTCCAGGCGCAGCGCTCCCCGCTCCGCTCTGGATATAGGGGCGGGTCCCAGCAGTGGGACCCGCACCTATAAGACAATGGGGGCATATCCTAGCGATATGCCCCCATTGTCTAAGATGAGAATACCCCTTTAAGGGGCTTTACCATTAAAAAAAAATCACATATTTATAGCCTATATATTCTATGTCATTTTTGTTTGCAAAAAATGGATGATTTTCTATTTTCTAGTTTTTCAAAGCACTCCATGTATCTACTTCATGACCTGGCACCTGGATCTGAATACTTTTGTAATTGCATGTAATAAAAAATTTAGTATAGCTACTTATTCAATAAAAGTTATCTGTATAGCGCCACCTGCTGATTGTTTCATCTTTCTGTCTCCTGAGCTGTGATAGGGAGAGCATGGACACGCCCCCTTAGCTGCAGCAGAAATGGCTCTCCCCTTAGCTTTCAGCTTGAAATAAATCTATCCGAGCAATAAATGGTTATATCTCTGGATCCATGTGAGGTCTTTGTTAGAAAGAGATGGTCATGCAGTATATGATATCTGAGTTTCATTTTTTACATTAGTCATGGGATACCCCCTTTAAAGGGGTTGTGCAGCGCTAGTATATTGATGACCTATCCTCAGGATAGGTCACAAGTATCAGATCGGGGGGTCCTTCTTCCAGCACCCCACTGATAAGCTGCAGCGCTTGTGCCAGCTCTTTCGGCTCCCGGCCCTGTACGATCCCGAAATCCCGCGCCTGCGCACTGCCGTAGTACATCCGCGCACGAAGGAGCCGGGACCCGGGCGGCCGCCGGCTCTCAGCGCGCGTGCGCGGATGTAGTACCGCAGTGCGCAGCCGCGGGATTTCGGGATCGTACAGGGCCGGGAGCCGAAAGAGCTGGCTGCCCGGCCCTGTCAATCAGCGCTACGGAGGCGTGGTAAGAGGCGTTATTACGGCCTCTCCTAGGTGCAGGTTCACGCCTACTGCACCTAGGGGAGGTCATTTGCATATTATAAAAACCTATTTTTTGTCTAAACTGCTGGACAGAGAAATAGGAGACTAACATTACTGTCATCAAGTGTCATTTGCTCATTGCAAATGACACTTGGTTTAATAGGGTGATTTCTGGTGACAGAAACCCTTTAACTCCACGCTGTCTAACTTGTAGCAGTGGTGTAATTGCTCATCCCTTTCAAGTGAATGGGACGAGCGGCTATAATTAAACTGTACCGCGTCTACAAAGAAGATGACGTTCAGGTAATTTTGAAGAGGAAACAGATGATCAGTGGGGGTGCCGGGAAACCGACCCCCGCCGATCTGACCTATCCTGAGGACAGATCTTCAGTATAAAGCCATTGCAGAACCCCTTTGAGAAGAAATTTAGTATCTAAGTGTATGCTGGATTGAGCGGAGTTATACGTGTGGATTCATGGCTTTTCACTTCCACATGGTTTAAAGAATATGAATAAGCTGGAGATTTGACACTCGCATTGTTCCTTAAGTGGATTACTTAGTCTGTGCACTAACTACTCGGTGACCTTTGGAACCATTAACAGCTTTCTGAAAGCATAAGTTTAGGTGATAAGTGCTGCCTAGAGGGTGGATAAGAATCCAGCCATATAATCAGGAGCATGTGGCAGCTACATATTACTTCACTACCAAGCAAGAATTGGATATTTTATGTACAAAACTGTAGGAATTGTCCCCGTTTAAAGGGGACAAGTAATTTTTTTAATCGAGGACACAAAATTGCAGCATCTACGTGAAAAAGACCCAGTGTTCTTATATAACTTATCTTGTCTGTATACACACTGATCAGCCATAACATTAAAGGGCTTTTCCAACCAAAAAGGCAATTATATTATGCCCTGGATGTCATCTACATAAAGTAAAAATATGCACTCACCTGCTCCCTGCAGCTCTGTTCCAGCGCCGAGGGTCCAATCCATTCTCTGTCTAGTCCCCGGAGTGTGACTTTCCAGTTCAATTGAGGAGCGCTGGTGAAGTAATTCACTGGCCTCAGTGGTGAACATATCCTTAAAGGGGTATTCCCATCTCACAAATGTAGTTTGTATAGTTAGATATAGCCATACCAATATTATTACTAATAGAATGTATTTATATAAAATGTACCATTTAGAAGATTTTCCTATTTGTATATCAATTGTCCCACACACATCAGTCAGGCCGTTGCCCCTAGTTACGGCCACCGCAGCCATGTAGTATTGGTGGCCGGCTTGCTCCTTTTCAAACCCGCTCTGAGGTAACTGCTGTATTGTGAACGCACATTACATGAGCATGCGCAGACACATCTTAGGGTACTTTCACATCTGCGTTTTGGACGCTACCAGCCCATAACGCAATGGTCAGGATCCATCCAAAACGCAGACTTTATTAATGGATCATGCTCCATAGAGATGAATTGATCTTGGAACAGGATCCGTTTCTCTGCGTTTTGGAAGCGCAGACAAAAATGCTACAACCCTAAGATGTGTCTCCGCATGCTCATGTAATATGCGTTCACAATACAGCAGTTACCTCAGAGAGGGTTTGAATAACAGCAAGCCGGCCACCACTACTACATGGCCACTGTGGCCGTAACTAGGGGCAACGGCCTGACTGATGTGTGTGGGACAATGGATATACAAATAGGAAAATCTAAACAGTACATTTTATACAAATACATTCTATTAGTAATAATATTAGTATGGCTAATCTAACTGTACAAAACTACATTTGTGAGATGGGAATACCCCTTTAAGTGGCATGTGATCCAGCAATGATGGGCCACCTGGGACATGTCACTTCTGAGGCCTATGAATGGTTGCATTGGTGCACATGACCCTGTCCATAAGTTTACACTCTGGGGACCAGAAGGTACTGGACACTGTAACAAAGCGGCGAGGAGCAGAGTATTTTTTACTTTATGTAGAACACCTTTTGGGGAAATTAAAATTGGCTTGGAGTTTGAAAGCCTCTTTAGAGCCTCCAGCTTAAAGGGGTTGTCCAGGTTCAGAGCTGAACCGGACATACCCAGGATTTCACCCAGGCAGCCTGCCTGACAACAGCATCGGAGCAGCACTTCATGCTCCGATGCGCTCCCTTGCCCTGAGCTGGATCGCACAGGGCAAGGGCTCTTTTATTTACATAATACACACTGCCGGGCAGAGGCTTCTGCCCAGCAGTGTGTTCGGTGACGTCACCGGCTCTGATGGGCCGGCTTTAGAGCTGCTCTAGCCGTTTTACTGGCTAGGGCAGCGCTAAAGCCCGCCCATCAGTGCCAGTGATGTCACCGAGCTCAATGCTGGGCGGAAACCTCCTCCTGGCAGAGCTCGGTTTGTCACCGGATCTGGGCAAAATGCCGTTGCCCTGTGCGATTTAGCGCAGGGCAGAGGGGAGCATCAGAGCATGACATGCTCCGATGCTCTTGTCAGGCAGGCTGCCTGGGTTAAATTCTGGGTATGTCCGGGTTCACCTCTGAACCCGGACAACCCCTTTAATATTGTGTAGGTCCCACTCATGCTGCCAAAACAGCACTGACCTATTGAGGTATGAACTCAACAAGTCCTTAGAAACTAACCACTGTATACCAGAAACCACAAGAACTGCTGTTATGGAGATACTGCCAGCCGGCCGTCTAACTTTCACAATTTGGCCCTTTTCAGCTTTTACTCAGACTGACCATTTTACCTGCTTTCAACACTTTCTCTTGCTGTATAATATATCCTATTCCTTGGCAGGTGCCATTGTCATGAGATAATGCATATTTTCCACTTCACCTATCAGTGGTTTAAATGTTATGGCAGATCAGTCTATATTACAAAGTGTATTGAGCCATGGAGAAAGCTGCAATTCATAATGGAGAATCTCCTTCTTGTGGGTTCATTTATAAAATACTCTATGCAGGTTGAGTGTTTAATTTCCCGTCACCAACATTTTCTGTTCGCTGCTTATAGGATGGTTCACTGGGAAACATTGACGACCTTGCTGAACAGTACGCTGACTACTACAACACCTGCTTCACAGACGTGTGCGAGAGGATGGAGGAACTGCGCAAGCGCCATGTCTCCCAGGATCTTGATGAGGTAAGGCACCAAATAGTGTTTTACATCAGTTTACAGACATTGAAATGCCCTCAAAGTGAACCTTAAAGGGGTATTCCGGTAAAGTAACTTAATTTTTGAAAACCTACATTAAGGCTGCAAGCTGTAACTCAGCCAAAACCCATACCTATACATATAACCAGAGCTTCATTTTACCTTGCAATCCATGTGTCTAGCTCCTGTGTGAGCCTGCAACACACTGAGAGTATCATGGCTTCTGATCTTCCCTCACAAAACTACAATTCCCCCAATCCCTAGCTTTCCTGCTGTGAGTGTTGATGTTTATTGATTGGCTGCCTGATATACAGTCTGGTCACGCCCCCTCTGCTCAGTAGAGAATTGATAGCAACACACTGAGCATGCTCGACCTGACAAAGGCTCAGAACTACAGGTCGATGCCATGGTAACTTATGAGGAAACGCAGTGGGTAGAAGAGGAAGAAAACTACTTATAACTAGTGAATGGTAAATATGTGAAAATTACATTATATTAGGTAATGATTGATGATGATGAACTTGTCTAAACATAAGTTATATTTATGGTAACCGGAATACCCCTTTAAGACAGCTTGAGACACATGACAAAGGATCAATATCCTTATATCAGCCTGCACATTCTCTACTTGAGAAGTACTGTATGACTTTCCCTAAATGGAGAAATTGGACTCTATACACAACAATGTCCAGCATGTAACTTAAATCTACCCATCCAAATTATATTTCTACATGGATGCAGCATATTTTTCAGGATAAGGCTGCAAGTGTACTTTGGAGTATGGATATTTGTGGACATTTACTTCTGTTGCTGCTATGCAAAGTCATCAACCCCTACTTTATTGCACTTTGAAGGGTTTGCTTGCACTGTGATCTATGCCAGGGGTAGGCAACCTCTGGCATGCCAGCTGTTGTGAAAATACAACTCCCAGCATGCATACTTGCTGTGCACCTCTCAGAACTCTCATATAAATGAATGGAGCATGCTGGGAATTGTAGTTTCACAACAGCTGTAGTGACAAAAGTTGCTGATCCCTGATCTATGCAGTTGTGTACATAAACTTAAAGCAACCCATCCAAATGATACTTTTACTTGGATGCAGTCAGCATATTTTTCAGGAT
The DNA here is from genome assembly GCA_900303285.1 of Rhinella marina. Classification (NCBI taxonomy): domain Eukaryota; kingdom Metazoa; phylum Chordata; class Amphibia; order Anura; family Bufonidae; genus Rhinella; species Rhinella marina. The sequence goes on from ONZH01013642.1 coordinate 174,095, forward strand.
AATGCTTTTAAATGTGTGGGACAATTGCAATGCCCTGGAGCACTACTTTGTTGTATGGATATTTGTGGACAGTTGCTCCTAGTGCTGCTATACAACATCATCAACATCTATTTTATTGCACTTTGAAGGGTTTGCTTGCACTATGATTTATGCAGTTGTGTGCACTGATACAGCCTGCCGGATATCTTGCTGCATTTGTGAAATTAGCCTGAGTCATTCCCATTGACTTTTACTGAGGCACAAAACAACTCTATGGCAGCCGAGAACTACAACATTGTTTCTGTTAGGCTGTGATTCTGCAGCTTCACCCTTCCCAGTAGAAAGTTCTAGATCAGTTTGAAACTGTATAAAAGTAGAGCCGTCAGTACCCCTAGTTGTCTGCAGATAGTAGGAGAGAGTCTTCCAGACTTCAGAAGTGATCAGAAGAAGACGCTGAGATGGGGAAACCCTGCCCCACAACTGAGCCACAGACTCTGGGCTTTCAGCCAGGGTGCCAGCCTTCTGAGAGACAGAGAGGGATGGCTCTTCCTTCTTCTGCCAGTTAGTAGACTGCAGAAGCCAGTGCATTGTCTCTATTCTTCAGTTCCGTTTACTGCAAATCCTGACTTCTTGTCTTACCATCCCCTCCAGAAAGCAGCAACACGTGATCACCTCAACGGTGTCCAGGGCATCCAGCGTAGGGCAACCTCAAACCTGAACATTGCAAAATCATACTACAACACTTTGTGATCCCGACTGGACAGAAGTTTTGGTTAGGCAGAGGTAAAAGTTCTTTTTTGAAAATTGCACATATTGAAGTTAATTTGGAGGATACATTTTAAGTATTGGAAGACAGAGTATATGGTACAGTGTAATGGCGGTATTCTCAGACCACTTCAGTGTTATCAGCGATGGGAAAACACACAGAGGAAGAGGTTTTAAAGCAGAATTTTCAGCTTTCAGAAGAGAAAGCAATTTGTGTAAATCGCTGACGACATTTAAATGTTCAAACATTAGGATTGTAATTAAGCTCCTGCTCGTCTGAGGGATGATTTGTTCTTACAACCTGTTCCGTTGCATTCACATTTGGAAGCCGCAGATAGTGCCTCTGGCTGCCCGCTCTTCAGAGCAGAGAAACTTACTTACAGATAAGTGAAATAAAAGAAGTCTATAAATCAGGGCTGGCCAGGCCTGATTTATAGCTTGCTTCATAGAAGGAGGCAGCCGATCTGGGATGCTGCGGTATGTGCACTGCATTGTTCTGTATGCTGCGCCTATGGTAGCCTATGGCCGATCTCTTCTTGATATATTTGCATCGTGGCTATATTTACTGTCTCAAGCATTGTAAGGCAAATACATATAATGGGGAAAGCTTAAGTTAGAGGACGGACAGCAGAGAGTAGTTGCCATTTGGAGTACCCAGCACGTCCATTCAAATCAATGAACGGCCCACTGGATTCAATGAGTTGCATTGTTATACTTCTTCTCCCCTGCCCCTGAGTGCTGAGTTCCCCTGCTGATCACTGGGGTTCCCATCAGGCATAATTCTCTGTATACAAAGGAAATACAATAGGGTTAGGAACTTTTTGACCAAGGCGGTAACTATAATTCATAAGGTCGCATTGCAAAATAAGATGGAAAATAACATAAATGGCAAAAATTAAAGGTATATATAATTGCAGCAAATCAGAAAACCCACATTATACCAAAAATCCTCCATATTGTCATTCCCCACATGAAGATACAATGTTCCTGCACCTGATTGGGCCCTCCCAACCTCTGGGCCCCATAGCAAATTCCATGGATGGAACCCCACTTTAATAACGGTACATCATTGTATTCTCCTGACTTGCTGTATTTATTGCTAGCCTCTTACTTTCATGGTTGCTCTTGAGGCTATGGATATATCGGCTCCATCCAGACAGTGCAGACAACTTGTAAGGACACAGGATTACTGCCATTGACAGTGGACAGTGTTGATCTGATCTGCACATACACCAGTTGGGGATTTTTCCTTTCTATATTGGTTTTAGATTGCTTGGAGGGTTGAACTTGACTGGCATATGTATTTTTGTAGCCCCCTGTGTGTTTACTTGTGTTATAACTAAAGCTAGCCATACCCATTAGATTAAAGGGGTTGTCCGGGACTATGTTATAAAATAATATTCAATTCAACCCACGGAAAGAAGATGCTTTACTATTTACTTTCCCCTCCACCGTTTCTTCTATCTGCCGCTGCAGTCACGGTATGTCTCCAGTGATATTTTTGGCACTTCCTGTGACATAGTGTTATGGATGCTGTCCATGCAATGTGTAGGCCTCATCACGGATGTCATGATGACTTCATGGTAGGAAACGTGGGCCAGGCGTAGCTAACGCTGGGACAGATGCCAGAGCTAGGCATACTAGGTTTTTAAACCCACCTTGAAACTTCTGAAACTGGCATAAAGGCCCCCGGGAGGATGATTCTCATGACAGAAGAGTATTATTATCGTCCGAAAAAGGGGGATAAATATGCAACATTAGTGACTAGGTGAGCTGGTAAAAAATGCATTATGGTACTGGAGATCCCCGAATCTGCTGAGTTTGGCAGGACTGGCCAACCATCTAATTTGTCCTAACTTCAATGTGCGTGATCCTTTTGTTCTCAGGTAGATATGTCAATTTCTCCCCTCTCCGCATTTAGTCAGGTCGAACATGCATGTATATGGAGTGTTGGGAGGGATAGCTGGTTGACCACTGTCTAAAGAGGATACAAGTAAATGTTAGTAGCTTAGACTCATAGAAGGCAGTGGCTGATGGAGGACATGTGACAGTAAATGGAATATTTCTTTAGCTGATGGATGGGTAAACTTGGCACATACCTCATTGTGGTGGTGACATTTTTTTCTTCTACGTAACCCTGGAACAATTAGTGTCTTCTGTCTGTGAGGAGGATTTCTTCCCGCCAGTTGATTGCTTATATGCTCAGTGCCAAATGCTGCTTGTTATGCTGTAATGTAATTTGCTCAGCGGGAGTTACATTTTTATTTACACTTCCATATTTATTGGAAGCTATTACTGTTCACTTTAGTACATCAGCACCAACTAGAACTGCTCTACTGGTTTTTGCCTACCGATGCTTTTGTTAGCTTTGCAAGGCATGAATTCCATTAATGTAATTGTGCTGTATTTGATTCCCTAGGAATTGTAAAGTTATGTACTAGTTGTGGTTTTCAGCATCGCACGGGTGAGAATGGGAGAAACGGCTAAATTACCATTTTTATATGAAAGCAGATTAAAGCTTTTAAAGGGATTGTCCAGGCCTTTACAAGTGATTGTCTATCCCCTGATCGGCAGAGCTGTCCTGCAGTAGCTCCGTTTGTTGTGCAGTGGATGAATCTTGTTACAGCGCAACGGTTGGAGCTGTGTAGTTCTGCATGTGTCGGATTAACAGTGAGGGCGTGGAGTATCAGACCTTTGAAGATCAGATGGTAATGGCCTATCCTAGGTATAGGCCATTGCAAGTAAAGGGTTTAGCCGCCATAGACGTTAGATAGTTGTTGGGTAAATGATCAAGCACCTGACAGCTATCACCCCTGACTCCACGCTCTGTCCCCGGCAGAACATATATGAGAAGTCAGTAGAGCACAATGTAATAAGGGACTCCTGCTGGGCATCTCTGGTACTGTAGGATAAGACTTGTCAGCCCCCATATTTATTAGATTACGGGCACATGACATTGTGTAGGCTGGCGCTGGCCATATACTTCAAGTAGCTGTCAGCCCAAAGCTCATTCACAACTATCTTTACCCCATACACATTAGATGTTTGGCTGGGCCCAGCAAAATCAGCAGATGCCATTTGTATGTTTTTAAGGGGTACTATCTCTCCTTGGGGACAGCACCTTAATCAGCGTGAGGAGACTTATAGGCCATACATGTTCCTCTGGAATTCTGGAAAGAAAGGGATGCAAATAGCAATCACCCTGAAACAGCTGGCTGCAGATGAGATGCTGGCTTATTTAATATACAAGTCATGCCTATACTTATAGCATAGCTGCCTTACATCTGGTAGAATTAGGAGCAGAGCTCATTGAGAGCTCATTTGCATCCCTTTCTTCCCAGGCAGTGTTTTACCACAGGTGGGATGCTAAAGAAGCCAGGGAGTGCAGCCATATTTGCAGGTTAACCTCAAGCTAAACATAATGTCATTACAGTGTGGTTTATGCGGTTAGTCATATCAGTCAGGCAGATTTCCTCTTACCCTGCATAGAAGAAAATGGAGCTTAACACATCCATTTTTCTTATGTGGGGGAGGTATGGCTCCTGAATAGGTAAAACACCCAATATTCTCTATTTTAGTCATTAGAGAGTAGTTATGCATGTCCAATCCCCCTCCTTTCTAGTCTGTACAGCGGTGTACACAGGACCCTCATCCTAGTGGTCGGGATTGTTAGGCTGGGCAGCAGGGCGAGCTCTCGTCAGTGTATAGATGCTGTTATTCTATCAGTATGTGATGAGGACATGGTCTGAATGCGCACTTACACAGCAGGAGGCCTTCAGCTACAGATCCAGTGGTTGTACACGGCATGAGCTCCTCCAATTTACAGCAATCAGCGCTAGTCGTACATTTCTGCCAGCTCTTCAGCAACCCTGCGTTTAACATGAATTTTAATGTGCTATCTGTGATGCATAGGTAACACTTGCTGCTGTGGATATATCGCATATTGCAATCTTGGAAGCGTTTGCTTCTTTGTGCCTGGTCCAAGGAAGAGCTTCATACCATTTACTATTTACTGGCTGGAAAAGTATTCCATGTGCAGGGCTCCCAGCGAGGGTCCATCCATCACAATTCTGACCATGTGAATGTCTGATCCATCACAGCCTCTGACAGGAACGCTTTTGGTTACATCCAGAGGCTGGAAACCAGTCCTGATCACATCTGACTGAAAGCTTTGGGGCTGGTTTAGTATATTAGAGCTGTCTCTTTTAGCCAGCCTTTTACAATGACATTGGTAGTAGACAGAGAAGTAATTGAACTTTTTTGTACAATTAGTAAGCTTTTACATAAAATCAGATATCTCAGGCTACACTTAGGATTTTTTCTTTATCCTCCAATGATCAGATGGGTTATTGGACCCCTGCGGCTTCTGTTCCCAGGGAGGAAAGTAACTGGCCATGTTGAAATTTGCCCAGCATTAGGCTACATTCACATGACCATATTTTTGGTCCACATCCAATCTGCATTTTTTGAGGATCACGCACAGACCCATTCATTTATGGGGCCACCACGTGTAGATAGCCCATCCATGCAGCCACGGTGACTATGTTTTCAGAGAATTTCAGTCATCTTCCAAGAACTTTCCTTACATGACATACTTTAAAGAAGTGGATACAACCAAACCATCAAACTTGTTCTCCTTTCCATGTACATAGCATGTGAGCTGACTGTCTCTTCTCTATTCTCCCTTCTGCTTTCTGACAGACTCAGGACCTAGACAGGAGAAGCTAAATTATGGAGGAGGAACCAGTTTTCTCATACAGTAGTCACTGACTAATGCAATTTATTGTCTTTTTAAAGAAGGGTCATTAAGAACTCTTTTCTAGGAGTGGCGAGGATAAGATGTTGGTACAGGTTGTGCCTTCTTTATTGTAATACTTTGGGGTTGGGTAAGTTAAAATGATTTCGTAATTTCACCATGACAGTATAAAAATGAAGCCAGAATGCTTCTGTGGAATGGTCCTGGCATGTAGCAAGTGGGATCTCCGTGCGCTGGACAGAAAAGTGACCCCTTAGACAGCAGGAGGCCAGCTCCATTACTAATCGCTTATACTTTGCAGGTTCGACTGACATCTAATGTGTGTGGGGAGCTTCCGACTCTTCCCCGACTGATGATGATGTCCGAGAAAGAGATCTGGCAATGTGAATATTTTCACCTGGTTTTTTTTTGTTCTCCTGGTATATGAGTGGCCACCAGAAGCGTCTGGCAGCAGCTTTCTCCTGTCTTCCCATTAAATACACTTACACGTTCTGCCAAACCAAGCATTAGTGTGTGTATAGGGGAGTCAGAAGGAGAGGTGGCTGTCGGATGACACCTATTGAATGTGTTTTGTCGGCTTTAGTCAGTAATGGGAATGGAGGTCATTTTAGAGCCACACAGCCTATAATATTCATACTAATACATTAGTATTATTGTCAGGAGCTGAGGAGCCAACCATGAGGCGTTTTTTTATCATAAGAAGGACAAGTTGATTCCTACAGAACCAATAACTTTAAAATTTGAATGAGTAGAGATAGCGGCATCTTTACGTTTCATCACGAATGCAGGAAATAAAGGTGCGACATTATTGTGTCTTATTCCTCATTTACACTGCCCAATTATCCAGCAGATTATAAGGAGCAAATGTAAGAACGCACGTTACCAAATATCTGCCAGATCACCCGATGGTGGAATGATTGTTGATGTGGACACCTCAGTCATCATTTCTGAGCAGCAGATTGTGATGTCTGAATAGCACTCCTCTGCCCAGAAACAATTCGGCTGTATAAAGAGGGGTCATAGCCATCTGTCATCCCAGTACTGTGGAGGTGATTGCTGCATGTGCATGCAGCTCCTCGCCTCCACCAACGAGCAGACAATTACCAGGAAGAACACTTCCTTCCCGACAATCAACTACTCATCCATTCTCCTCTGCAAGTTAGTTAATCATAGTTCTTGGTTTTTGTGAGTTTTCTTACCGTCTGCAGGCAGCCTTTTAAGGGTGTATCTTTCAGTCGCTCACTAAATATAAAAGTCTTTGTTAATTCAGGTTAAAATTCATTAAGTTGTTCTGTGCATATATAACCTGTCTTATAGAGAGGCGTAATGTAATCTATTCTGAAGTGTACCTTTTCTATTGACTGAAATGTAAGCAGATTTGATCCAGAGGACAGGAAGGAAATATCTGCGGAATAAGTGCGTGCTATAAACCGTCATGTAAAGGAGTCATGCTGTCTTCTTGTGATTCACCAGATCTGTCCAGAGCAATCCCAGATGAAGACGTTCAACAAGTTCCTAAGATTATCCAGCACAATGTATAGCCATTGGCCCAGTCAGTATTTGGGGTACGTTATAGAACTTACACCATGAGATGAATCAGACATGGCACATAGTGATTATAATGATAAGATGCCCGTACCATAGTTCACATACTGTGTACAGTCAGGACAGTAGAGATGTCCCATCGGGTGGGTCATGGGTGCCTAATGTCTTGCCTGGTGATGAATGAGCCCAGTCTGAATGTGGGCACTGGAGACCTTACTGATGTGTCAGGCAGCATTGTATTCACATGTACTCCCAGGAAAACTGCAGTTCACAAGATAACACATTAGGAAACTGGAGCTGCCCAATTGTGTACATAGTAATGGATTTAGTTATAGGAGATTTATGGTTGTGCAGAATGTCTATACCTACCTAATTCTCTGGAATGCTACTTAGTCCTTTCCTTCCGCTGCATCTTTTCCTACTAATTCATGTCATATAGTCACAGCCCATTGATGTCAGGCCACTTTACCAGAGCTGTTCCCTGCTATTAGGCCATACCTTCATCTTTTGTACTGTAAGTGGGTATTCTGTTGGGCGTACGATTGACACGAGGGCCCTGGATGCAGGAGGAGGTGCTATCTAAATGATAAACTAATGTCTAGGGGTGGTAGTGCACGTTGTTAGGGTGAGACATTCCTGATAAATGATCGCTGTAGCTTTTTTATGTTACATATGGTGGATAGGTGATGGATGAGATACATACATATTATGCTTTTTATTATCTTTATGGTTGTCTGACATCTTTTTACTTCACGTGCCCCAGGAGCACTGCTTGGAGTCACACCGGTATGTAGGTACACAGTCATTGGTTATGGATCATGGATGATGAGGATGGAATCCTTGCTTTCTAACCGCTGAGAAGATTAAACATTGTAGCATGTGAGACAGTAGTGATGAAAAAAATCTGCCCAACGTAGAAACATAAGTATAGAATTTCTCCTAGAATCCAGATCTGATAGACACACTCATGTCCTTTTGTTCTCCGTTCAAAATTGATGTACGCTATGAAGCTTCAGAATATGATTGCATTTCCTTCATGCATTAAAATTCATGACATGGTCCTGTCTCTCCTTGAAAGCTCGGAACGGATTGTTACATTTTCTGTTCCCTTTGATATTGAGACTATCAGCAGATGAGTTGTATTAATAGAGAAAAAAGTTCCTAAACTGATTAAAATTTTTGTCACCACAACAGATGAGCCGATAAGATTTTTTGATCTAACAGGTTATCTGCCACAAATGTAAATGCCATTGCTACAAACATTTGTGTCTCTCACAGAATTGGTGATACAATCATTGCCTTTGACTAAAAAGGGTTTTTTGTATATTGAAATCCGGATGAAAATCAGACATATAGTTCATTACCATCTCTTTCTAGTATCTCATATGGATCCAGAGATCTCCCCATTCATTGCTTTAATTTTTTAGGCTTTTTTTAGGCAATTTTGACCATGCTAAACTGTTGACAGCACTAGGTTAAGCCTGGACCGAGCAGTATAAACATAATGTTGTGAAGTTTTTCTCATCAGGAGTAGTGTGACATTGAAGTTTTATTCTGCCAGATTCTGCTATTTAAGTGCACTGCAGGTGGAGCTTCACTGTAAAGTGCTCTCTGTATTGAGCTGCTTCGCATCCTCTCCACACATTTCTTATTAACAGCTGTGGTGGTCTTTAGGTTGGATACTATGGGGAGGGGCTGAGAAGTAGCTCAGTGCATAGAACAGTTCAGAGTGAAGCACCACCTCCACTGCACTTGCAGGAGCAGAGTCTGGTAGAATAGAACATATTCACACTACTCATAATAACAGCTCCACAAAAAGTATCTTTATACTGTGCTCTACCTAGTGTTGTAGAAGTGTAGCGCCTCTGCCTTCTAGGCATCCATATTAAAGATTCCCCTGCTCCACAGTAACTGGGAGAAGAAATTGGACACAATGGCATTTGTAATGAGAACCTTATCTTCTCCAGTCAACCATACCTGGTAAGTTTTGAGGTTCCTAAAATGTTGTAAATCTGGAGAGTTGTTAATATTCCAGTCATCCGCATCTCTTTGTCCTGTGAACCCCCCACTGCATGCAGCTGATTTGATAGGAATAAAATGTGATGGAGAAATAAATGGATAAACGCTTGTTGCATAAGTAACGTGTTTTCATATATTGTCCCAGAACCCCGCAGTCATTTTATTGAACTGTGAATGGATGGATAAGTTTTCTATATTAAAAGAAAGCGAGCGGACACAGAATTGATCTGTCTGCTTATCATCCTCATTTCATTTCCAGTTTATGAGTTCTTAGGATTAGGAGATGTACTTTCTGCCCGGCTATAAAATATTGCAGTTTTCCATTTCCCTAGGAAAGAAAACAACCATTTTCCCTCCTATCTGTACAATATTCAAATAAACCTAGCCGTGCATGAAAATCTCTTCTGTGCAGTTAGAAAAGCTGCCGTTTTCCCCGTGTTCCCTTAAACCTTCATTCTCTCCTATTATTTCCACAATGCTTCCTCATTACTTCCACAAATTTACATTAAAATGAAAAGCAAAACCAGAATAAAAAGGCCACAACCCTGGATGCAGAGCTCAGCAGTGTCACCTATGTTTTTTCCTGCCAGTTAAAACCAGATAATGACACATATCTTTCTTTTATTCTAATCTATTTTCATTTTCTAATTGAAGATTTTTTAAATTCTGTTTCCAGAACATGATTATGGGGCAGCCATCTTGGCTGAGCATTTAGACGTATGCTTTACTGCAGCCACCATGGGCCATAGACACAACAAACAGGAGCTGTCCTCATTGACTTCTATCAGAGAGTTTTCTAGACATGCTCTGTGCCCTGTGTAGAAGTCAGGAATGAGCAGGGGAACTGTGATATTATGGTGGATCTATATGTAGGTGATATCTGGCATTTTAATCCTGCATGTAATGATATGCAGATAACTGCAGACCAAGAATTGACACCTGTTATTAGATGTAGTGGCCAGTGCGAAAACTGCAGGATTTTAGGATTTTTTTTTAAAACTATGGATAATAACATGTACAATTAAATATAACATCAACAAAAATTATTTAAAAATATCTTTAACACAAAATTTGATTTAAACAATAGGTCATTTTCTGATGAAACCTTCCTTTTAAAGGGGTTCAGCTCTGAACCCGGACATACCCAGAATTTCACCCAGGCAGCCTGCCTGACAAGAGGATTTTATGCTCCGATGCTCTCCTTTGCCCTAAGCTAAATCACGGCATCAAAGGCATTTGGCCCAGTTCCAGTGACAAACCAAGCTCTGCCAGGCGGAGGCTTCCGCCCAGTAGTGAGCCTGGTGACGTCACCAGCACTGATGGGCAGGCTTTAGCACAGCCCTAGCCAGTAAAACGGCTAGGGCAGCACTAAAGCTGGCCCATTAGAGCCGGTGACATCACCGAACACACTGCTGGACGGAAGTGTGTGTTTGCAAATAAGAAAGCCCTTGCCCTGCGCAATCTAGCTCAGGGCAAGGGAGGGCATCTGAGCATAAAATGCTCCGATGCTGTTGTCAGGCAGGCTGCCTGGGTGAAATCCTGGGTATGTCCGGGTACAACTCTGAACCCGGACAACCCCTTTAACCGTTAGTGTATTGAATAAGAACATCTCTTGAATGTGTGTCTCTTACATGTGAGTGGCCAGAGGTCGCAATAACGCATAAAAATGCGTCATAGACGCGTTTTCAAGCAATTTTACTCCCTGAAAAAAGTCTTAGGCGTACCACTACGCCTTAGACTTTTCCCAGTTTTTCATCAGCGCAGTGAGCGCTGTGAACGGCACAAGCAGCACAGCAATGCTGCCTGTGCCTGAAATAACAGTAATGTCTAAATCCCATACCGTAAAGGGACCTCCTGACGTCACACTATCACGTGACCTTACTAGGTCACGTGGGTCGGCAGCCGGCGCGCTCTGCTATCAGAGAAGGAAAGTCATGGATGGCTGCTCAGCAGAGTCTGTAGCAGTGAGACTAGAGGATCTGTCTGCCTGAGAGGTAGACGTGAATCCTATGGAGGGGCTGACAACTCTATGAGGTGGGATTCTGAGTTAGACTGTAAGACTGAGTTAGCCTGTCATGTGATTGTATGGAGGAGGGGTGGGCCGATGTGTGTGACTGAATGGTAATGTCTAAATCCCATACCGTAAAGGGACCTCCCTTCAAGTGAGTGATTTTCCCCCTCCACCAACCATGTTTCTGTCCAGTCTCCCAGTTCTCTGCTCCCCCTCCTCCTGTCACCCCACTAATAACCCAGTTCTCCCCCTCTAGTGACCCTGCTCCCCCTGTCGCCCCACTAGTGACCCTGCTCCCCCTGTCGCCCCACTAGTGACCCTGCTCCCCCTGTCGCCCCACTAGTGACCCTGCTCCCCCTGTCGCCCCACTAGTGACCCTGCTCCCCTGTCGCCCCACTAGTGACCCTGCTCCCCCTGTCGCCCCACTAGTGACCCTGCTCCCCCTGTCGCCCCACTAGTGACCGTGCTCCCCCTCCTTCTGTCACCCCACAGGGAAGCTGAACAGACTCCACCGACTACAATGGCATCCGTTCAGTTTCCATTTGCGATCTGTCTTTTTACCAGACAAAAAACTCCTGCATACAAGGCTTTTTTGTCTGGTCTTTCAACAGAATCTGCAACAGAGGCTCCAAATGCAAATGCAAATCCAACACAGATGTGAGCAAGTGCAGGCCTGCGTATTATGTATTTTAATTACCGCAGATTTCGTACTCCTCCTCGGATAAAAATACTCCTCAAAAATGGTCAGAGGACTCCGATCGCTGTTGGAGATGTGGCGTGGAGGAAGGTACCTTACTCCACATATGGTGGAAATGCCCGATTTTACGCAACTTCTGGGACTCCATCCACAAAGCCATATGTGAAATAACGAGTATCCCATTCCCGAACTCCCCTGAAGCTTTCCTACTATATGTTTTTGATCTGAATATTCCTGCATACAAAAAATCTCTCTTAAAATACCTTATCCAGGCGGCTAAGACGGTAATCCCTCGCCATTGGAAAGAAACAACCCCACCTGCTGTGGAGGAGTGGTTTGAGGAGGTTATGTTACATCAGAGAATGGAGGAACTGATCATACATAACCCTCTGGAGTTAGATCACTTTCTGAAAGTTTGGGGCCCCTGGGACTCTTTCCGCTCCTCGGGCGCATACCAAAACATATGATCTGCTGTGTCGTGTTCCTCAAACCACTTTTCCTCAGTTACCCGTGCTCCACTCTTACACACCTGTTTTTTCCTTCTCCCTTCCTTCCTTCCCCCCCTTTTTTTTTTTTTTTTTTTTTTTTTTTGTGTGTGTGTTTTGCTCTTTGTTTGGTGCTGATAGGCCACTAATAGGTTGGCAATTGTCGACTTTATTATTTGTACTTCATTGGGTTTCATATGAATTCACTGTCGTATTTACTCTTGTATCTACTATACTTAATGTCAAGTATTTCGTTTGACCTTTTTACAAGTATACTTTCCAAAGAAGACACGTATGTCTCTGTTTTGTTGGAAAAAAGCTTTATTCATTGGCTTTGTATGTTCATATACATGTTGGAAAAAATTTTCTTAAAAAACTTAATAAAACATTTGAATCAAAAAAAAAAATGGTTAGAGGAGTATTTTTACTCTTCTGAAAAAAACGTATCGCGACCTCTGTGAGTGGCTGTTGTATGGGTGTATCTCTTGCATATACAAGTTTCTTTACATGGTAGGTAGCCAGTATACTCAGAGATGGCTAACTGGAGGTTATTTGTATTGTGTCTATGGGGGTTCCAGTGTAATGTCAGAAGAAGTGTATCGTCCTGGTTCCTCCATTATAATGCACTTTCATCTCTGCTGAACGTGCATGTTATTTCAGTAGTATGCAGCCATGTTTATCTCTGGGGGAAGACTCCATCTTGTCCATTAGGGAACTCTCTTACAGCACCATATTCATCAAACACAGATCTAATGCATGTAGCCACCAGGAGAAGTATTTTTACGTGTGCCAGTCTCATCTTGTATACATGTGGGAGGTTCATGGAGGCAGCTCTTTATATATAGATATGTCTGTAGAGAAGAAGCAGCATCAGATCCTTACAGAGCTATCACTAGTGTCCAGCATAGAGCCCTGATACTTTTACTATAGTGATTCTTTAAAGGAATCGATCAACTACACTCTTCTGATGAAAACCATATAGTATTACTTTTTTCTAATAGGTTTTTATTTTTTGATTCTACATTTTAAATTTCATTTTGTACATGATCATCGGGCGGCCATCTTGACTGAACTTGACTGAACACTAGGCAGGCTTAGTTAAACTCGTGAATTAGTGGGTGTCTTTCTATGTCGGAAGTCCCATATGTGGATTTTCATGTCAGACTGTAGTAAAATGCATTCATTATATTACCGACTCCCTTGTGATCCTGGCATAATATAATCTCGCTCAGTCTGTGCTTTGTTGACATCTATTTCTGATCCTGATAGCATTAATACCCCATAACCCTGCTTTCATATTTCATCCTCCCGAGTTATTATCTGTTTACTTCATATTTCAGAAAACCAGACCTGTGTGACTGCTAATCTCCTTTCCCTTTCTTCAGTCAAATCCTTCAAGTTTATGAAAAAATGCATCAGGGGCTTCTAAGGCATATACAGTGTATGTAGACTTTCCTGGCTGTGACCATCAGTGGTTGGTCCTCTCTAGTAGCTAGCAGAATTAACTATTGACATATTAGACAGTATGACTGGCAGTATTGGTGCCTAAGAGCCACCAGTTCACACCAATGTAAGGCATTACAGAAATATTTCAGTAGTTTCATTGAATCCCTTTGATAATATATCAATTGTAGCAAATGTATTCATAAAGCAAAATAGTTATAACTGTGTACACTGTGAGATATTTATTTGCAATACTACGCAACGCTTCGGAACACACGGCCGGGCACCCCATTGAAAATGCCTATACTTGTCCGCTGTTGAGGACAAGTATAGGACATGTTTTATTTTTTTATGCGGAGCCACGGCACTGAGCTGGCTCCACACCGCGGCTACCCGCTCTCATAGAGGTGAATGGGGCTGCATCTGTTCCGCAATATTGCAAAATAGATGCGGACCCATTCACATGGTTGTGTGAAAGGGCCCTAAGTGTCCCACTGACCACTTTTTGAAAAAGTGGACGGTATGGGGGGTTGGCAATAGCCTGTTTATTATAATGTGCACCAAGAACTGGCATAGATTTTACAGGGAATCTACACCAGCTTCATTGCACCTAATATTTAATAATCTCTTAATAAATGCCCCCCAGTATTTGTACACCATTGGGGAATACATCTGTGGGACGTATTTGAACAGTTGCCAATTTACTCACAAAACATTTAGGAAGGTTGTGTCGTGACAAACATTGTACATTTTCAAACCAGCACCTGGACCTGAATACTTTTGTAATTTGATGTAATGAAAAATTTAATATAGTCACTGAGCTATTCAATAAGATATATCTGTATAGCGCCACCTGCTGTTTGTTTTTTTTCCTTATTTCTCTGTGCACCACAGTGAGGGGGTCGCAAATGTATCAGAACAGTTGGAGCAATGATTAAAGAGATCTCTGGATCCATGTGAGGTACAGGGCTGGTTCTAGCTTTGTTAGAAAGAGATGGTCATGTAGTATATGATATCTGATTTTCATTTTTTACATCAGTCATGGCATAACCCCATAGATTGATTTATGGCATAGTGTACATTGAAAGGCAATTAATAAAAGTGCACCCTGTGTTTCGGTTGCATTCACACTGGTGCCATGACTTCCATTTTTACAGGATCCGTAATGGATATAACAGGTGTATTGTGATCTGTGATTTGAGATGTCCATTTTGATCTTCGTTCCTCAGTGACTTATAATGTTTTTTGGGATAGAATGGTGCAGCAGCCTTTGATATTAGCTCCAGCAGCAGAAAACTGACGGTGAAGCTGGCCATACACATCCAATAGCCATAGTTCAACCTATGTGTACAACATATATTTATATGATTATGATCAGGGGCGGATTGGGAACTTAAAGTGGCCCTGGAAAAAATACTAAAAGTGGCCCCATTTTGTAGTCAGGTACAAATTGATGGAAGGCAGGGCCAGTAATACCATATTGTGGCACATTATACCACTCCAACAGAACCAAATGCCACAGTCCATCACAAAATACATCCCCAAAAACTTCCACTGGCCGGCCGAGAGGAGGGCTCAGGCGGCCCCCTGGGCATCGGCCCACCGGGAAATTTCCCTGTAAGGTCTATGGCCAATCCGCCCCCGATTATGATGACTAAACGTTCCTAAATTCCTATGAAAGTACATATTCAGCAAGCTATGCATTTAATAATTCTACAAAGCTATTATTTGATTTATATCTTTATTTTGAAGTTGGATTTGAATTTGGTACATTGCTACCGACACTGGCTCCGACTTTACAGCTCTGCTGTCAGGGGCGGAC
This sequence comes from Rhinella marina, assembly GCA_900303285.1. NCBI lineage: Eukaryota > Metazoa > Chordata > Amphibia > Anura > Bufonidae > Rhinella > Rhinella marina. The sequence continues at coordinate 189,617 of ONZH01013642.1, forward strand.
TGGGAATTTAAAGTGGCCCTGGAAAAAATACTAAAAGTGGCCCCGTTTTGTAGTTGGGTCCAAACTGATGGAAGACAGGGCCAGCAATACAGTATTGTTGCACATTATACCAGCACAATACAGCCAAATACCACAGTCCATCACAGAATACTGCCAGCAGCACAAAATACATCCACAAAAACTTCAAATGGCAAGTCAGGAGGAGGGCTCAGGTGGCCCCTGGGCATCGGCCCACCGGGAAATTTTCCTGTAAAATCTATACCCATTCTGCCCCTGTCTGCTGTATACTGTATTATTATTGAGTTAAAGGGAATCAGTAATTTGCATGTTGATATTCGCCCCCATTCCCTTGCCCTCCTGTGCGCCCACAAACCATCTGTGGAGTGCACTGAGAGGCATCCTGTGTGTGCGCACATAAGGGAGAGGACTCCTGGAGATGTCCTCTCCATGCATTCAACGGCCAGTTTGTGGGTGAATAGGGTATTACTCATCTGGAGCCAGCACAGGTGTTCTATACATGAATTTAATGTACTTAATAGGGTTTGCCGGAGGTGAAACATTCATTAAATGGGTTGAATAAAAGGCTGGTGCTTACTAGAATAGGCACTGGAGTCCTTATCTAGCACTGGTATCATGGATGAATGATTTCTCCCTTATGCAAGCTTCGATCATGTAAAGCATCAATTTGACTCTTGCATTAGACAAGAAATATGCCATCGAGAGCCATGGCTCTTCTGTTAACAGATATTCCTATTGATCTCCCTTTTGTATGACTCGGTATTGTCTAGTTCTTCTGCCCTCATTGCCTTTTCTTGGCAACCTTTCACCTATGGGCAGAGGTGTTCAATACTTTATTAATTTACTTTGAAAGTGTACTATGAATTTCCCCTGTGAAGAATTTTGTCTTAAGGCTTTTTTTGTAGATAAAGATTTTTTGCAGATCTGGCTCTAGACCATGGGAACATCTACCGCCTTTCAGCCTGGAGATTTATGTAGACGATAAATGTCCTGAGGTACGGCCATAAATAAAACCATCAATGTGAATGTTACAGGGTTTTGCTATGGGATTTAACCTCTTACTAAGATCCACTGAAACATTTTTTTTTTTTTTCAGATTATTCTGTGCCACACTTCTACAAATAACAGGGTTTAGAGCTTGGATGTCGGTTTACAAGTTTTGTCTTGTCTCTCTGCTTGTCAAAATATGAAATAAAGGGAGGCGTACACAAGGATCGAAATATGTATTCCTCAAACTACTGCAATTTGGCTCCTCTTTTCCTAGCTTCACGGCTGACAAGTCAGGCCTTGATCTATAATTCCTGAAAACTGCTATCATTTCAGAAGTGAGGGCTCCTGTGGGCCTTTTACAGTTTGTCCTAGGATTATTGCTGGATTAAGTTCCTACTTCTGTTTCCAACTGAAAATTCTTCCTGCTGTTATCATATTATTAGATATTTGGAAAAAAATGCTTTCACCAAAAGTAAATTTAATAACTCATTCAGTGGATCTGTGCAAGGGCCACATTGTCAGATTTACCACTGCCAAGAGTCACAATAAAACTTGAAGGTATTTTTTGGTGTATCAACAGTTTGTCATAAATGTTAAATGCTGGGACTTCCACTTCCAGGACTCTTTTAGAGAAGAGATGAGGCAGCTGCACATGCATACCACTAGCTGAAATGTAAATTATTGAACCTCAGCCACCTCTCCACCTCATCTCCTTTTCTCTGGAGTATGGAAAAGATCAAACATTTATGGTATATCCTGTGGATATGCCATAAATGTCTCAAATAGTAGTACCCCTAGTAGCAATCTGGGTGAAACTAATTCACAGTCTTACACTTAGTGCAGAGCTTGAAGGGTTATACATCTTATGCTTAGGATAGCCAATCAATATTAGAATGGTGGGGGCCTCTACTGGTACCCCTGATGATTGGCTGCTTAAATGGGTCACACAACTTTCATGAGTGGTGCAGCCACCTCATTATGTACAGCGATTAAGGTAACTGTTTGAACTGTGCTACACAGTACCATACTGTTGGTAGTGGCTGTGCAGTGTATTCCAGATCTGTTCCATTCACAGTAAAGGACTGTGGCCCTTTAAAACAGCTGATTGGCAAGTGTGCTGAGAGCTGGACCCACCACCAATTTAATATTGGTGACCCAAGGGTAGGCCAATTAATAATAACCCCTTTAAGCGAGCTGTGAATAATACAGGGATTCAGAGAGCACCAAAGACAATACCAGTCATTGTCTGCACTTGGGACATTAACAGTTTTGCCTGGATTGCTCCATGCTCAAGTAAAACTTGCCTAGCCCAACAATTTTCCCCATAACAATGCCCGCCACTCATTGCCCCCCATAACAGTGTCAGCACCACAGTACAGCATTAGTACTGAGCTGTCCCTGCCCCAGCATGGTGTTTCTCTCCTCACCTCACCACTCCACTTTTATCTGACTTGAAAGATACAGTCACTAGAAGGCACTCATGAATATCTTCCAGGTCGTGCACTCAAATCTGTGATCCTCCAGGAAAGAAAAAACTGAGCTGCTATCTAATGTCTGCACTTCGCTCTCGGTTCAGAAAGACATCTCTGTCAAAAGACAGCCACATCCTACCGATGACACACGGAAGGCATCACGGTCTGCAGATTGTGCACTCTTAAGGTGGACTTTTTTTATTGGAAAAGTTGGGAATTTTTCAACTTTTTTGGCCCATCATAACCAGTGTCTGGCAGAACTCCTATTGTCCAAAAGTTCTAAACATTCTTTAGTTTTCCCATTTTTGCTTGCAGATTGCTTTTGGTTGAGTTATTCTTTGTTTTGTCTGTACTACATATTTAAGACTGCCTGCAGATTTTCAGTAATATTCAATTTAAAGGGGTTCTCCAGGATTTAAGAAAATGAAAATACTTAAATATTACTTTATAATAAATATATTACCAAATACCAAATGGCCACCGTCCTATTAGTCCACACAAAACCTGTCCTAATCAAACAGCAGGACAATTTACTTCACATCACTGAGGTAAAGAGCTGCCTCATCCACCTGTCTGCTCTATTTGTCAGGGCTTATGATCCTGAATATAGATGATAAGATCTTCAGCTGAATCTCTGTAGGAATTGAGTTCATGAGCAGATGTGGCTGATGAGCAGCAGTACTTGTATGCAGTCTCCATTACCACATTCTGTCCTGTCCGTCCTCTCTGTACTTCATGTCTCCTCATGAACTCCATTCCTACAGAGATTCAGCTAAATGTCATATTAAACTGTATTCAGGATCATAATTCATGACAAGTAGAGAGGAGGATAAGGCAGCTCTTTATGTTAGTGTTGTGAAGTAACTTCATGCTGTGTCATTAGGACAGGTTTTGTGTGGACTAATAGGACGGCGGCCATTTTGTTTCTCCTAATGATTGCTCCCTAGACAAAATGAGCTATTATAACTAATGAAAGGTATTTAGGAATATATTTATCATAAAGTCATATTTACGTATTTTCATTTTCTTAATTCCTGGAGAACCCCTTTAAGGACCGTGAAGGCCATTCTAAATCCTTGACATATAGTTGCTTATGAATTATGTTTTGGAGCATTGTCTATTATCTGTTTTCTGTGTTTTGAGCGTTAGTTTATTAACTAGATGTGGGGCGTTGTTGACATTGAGTAAAATACGTGTCCGTCTGAAGCATACAGAACCCCACGTACAATATCCTTATCCCAGAATGAGAGGTAAAGTTATCAGGGCAAGGTCTCTTGTTTTGTAAATACTCGCTGCCGGGCGGGTACTTCCGCCCGGCAGTGAGTTCGGTGACGTCACCGGCCTTAATGGCCGGCTTTAGCGCTGCCCTAGCCGTTTTACTGGCTAGGGCAGCGCTGAAGCCTGTCCATCAGCGCCGATGACGTCACCGACTCACTGCCGGGCGGAAGCCTCTGCCCGGCAGGGACCGGTACGTCACCGGAACCCGGCGAAATTCCTTTGCCCTGCGCTAATTAGCGCAGGGCAAAGGAGGGCATCGGAGCATAGGATGCTCCGATGCCCTCTTCAGGCGGGCTGCCTGGGTGAAATTGCAGGTATGTCCGGGTTCTTCTCTGAACCCGGACAACCCCTTTAATCTTGTTGAACAAGTAAATGAACCCTAACTGTGTAGGAATGGACTCTAAACACTTGTGACTGATAGGCATAATTATCGCCTCTAATATTGTATCTTCTATCATTAACATTGGTGTACAACTACAGTATATATATATATATATATATATATATATATATATATATACACTGAAAGGATTCTGGATATTTATTTTTTTGACCGACCACATGTCCATTAAAGGGGTTTTATGGGAGTAGAATATTGATCATCTATCCTTAGAATAGGTCATCAACATCTAATAGGTGGGGGTCTGACAGCTACCACCACCACTGATCAACTGTTTGAAGAGGCTACGCATGCTCTGGTTAAGGCCTCTTTCACACGAACGTTGTGTTTTGCGGTCCGCAAATTGCGGATCCGCAAAAAAAACGGATGGCGTCCGTATGGCATCCGTATTTTTTGCGGATCCACTGTAACATTGCCTATCCTTGTCCGCAAAACGGACAAGAATAGGACATGCTCTATTTTTTTTTGCGGGCCACGGAACGGAGCAACGGATGCGGACAGCACACGGTGTGCTGTCCGCATTTTTTGCGGGCCCATAGAAATGAATGGGTCCGCATTTTTCATGTGAAAAATGCGGATCGGAGCCCGCAAAAACAACGTTCGTGTGAAAGAGGCCTAACACTGCGGCCATACTTACTGCATATCAAGAACAGCGCTGGACATTGTATATTGTCTGTGCTTGATATTGCAGCCCAAGCTCATTCACATAGCATATTGGCAAAGCGACCAATGAACGTGATGTCATTGGCTTAGGAAGAGGCCAGCCCAGCGTCTCTTCAAACACCCCAGTAGGGGAGTCGGGATTTGGACCACCACCAAACTGATTGTGCTCACCAGTCCTAATGATGACCATCACTCTACTGCCGGAAAACCACTTTAATGTTAGAATTATTTTACAGAAAAAAAAATCATTTAACCCTTTCACGACCGGAGCTTTTTTCGGTTCTGCATTTTCGTTTTGCGCTCCCTGCCTTCAAACAGCCATAACTCTTTTATTTTTCTGTTCACATAGCTGTATGAGGGCTTGTTGTTTGCGGGACAAGTTGTACTTTCCAACGCCACCATTTAATATTGCATACGGTGTAGTGGGAAGCGGGAAAAAAATTCCAAACCGGGTGAAATTGCAAAGAAAACGCTATTCCGCTTCAGTTCTACGGGTTTCTATTTACAGCATTCGATGTGCATTAAAACTGATCCGTTACTTTCATTCTACTGGTCAGTACGAATCCGGCAATACCTAATATGTATAGTTTTTCCTGCGTTTAGATGGTGATAAAATAATTAGAAAGTTGCCCTTTTTTTTTTTTTTTTTCCTTGTCATATATTGACCCCTATAACTTTTTGGTATTTATGTGTACAGAGCTGTATGGGGGCTCATTTTTGCGGGGCGGTCTGAAGTTTTTATTGATACCATTCTGGGGTGTGTATGACTTTTTGATCACTTTTTATTTAATTTTTTTTTAGAAAAAAAAAGGGACAAAAAACTGCGAATTGCCATTTGGACGCTTTTTTCCGCCACACAATTCGCCGTATTGAAAATTTTTTTTTATATTTTAAAAGTACGGGCGTTTTCGGTCACGGTGATACCCATGATGTCTATATTTATTGTTATTTAGGTATTTATTTTTTACTTATACGGAAAGGGGGGTGATTTGAACTTTTATATCTTTTTTATTTTTTATATATTTTTTAACATTTTTTTTAATTTTTCTGTGATTATTTTAAAGCTCAAATATCATCTGATCTATTGTGTTTTGTTTTTTTTCTTTATGAGCAATCATGGATTTACTAGATGCAGTTAAAACCATGAATTGCTCATTTCTTATCCTGGCCTGCCATCTAGTGGCCAGAATAAGAATTGCAGTTTGAAAACTGTAATCCTCACCAGCGAGGATTACAGTTTTCATATGGTGTACAGACACCCCGATTGGCCAATCGGGGCGTCTGTACACCACCCGGAAGCGTGGGCTTCCGGGTTCAGACGCATCCTGATGCCGTGATCACGTGTGATCACAGGCATCAGAAGGCCCTGGAAGTCTCCGAAGACGGAGGTAAGATGCGGCAAGTCTCTGCTGTTAGAAACAGCAGAGACTTGCCTCTAAACCAGGGATGCCCAACCTGCGGCCCTCCAGCTGTTGTAAAACTACAACTCCCACCATGTCCTGCTGTAGGCTCATAGCAGTAGGCTGTCTGGGCATGCAGGGAAGTGTAGTTTTGCAACAGCTGGAGGGCCACAGGTTGGGCATTCCTGACTTAAACTAAATGAATTCTTTTAGGTCTCATGCACAGGGTCATATCGTGGCTCCCTTCAACCTTCTTAAATTGTAAGGTTCTCATTGACTTACGTGAGACCCTACTGTGTTTGTGTATCTGATAGCATGTTCCATCAGATACTGTTACAGAGCTGTTCTCTTATATAAGTGTATCGTAGAACACCATTGGACGCCACACGGCCAACATTCACACAACTTTGCCATGTACGTGAGGTATATATCGGACATGTAGTTTGTCAGTTTGCCACATCTGATACTGTGGGCAGTTGCACTCTAATTGAGCTGTATAACCTTCCTTAAAGTTAATCCCTCGCCCTGATCATTTGATAAACTCTGCAGTTTCTATTAGCACAGGATTAACACACGTAAATTAAACCTGGACATGTTTTTTGCAAGAATACAATATTGCTGTTCAAAGTGGCTGGATGAACTCCAGGAGCCAGAAAATCAATGCACTCCTTTATAACTTAATATTTTTTACATTTGTCTGTTTTTTTTCTTGTTCAGGTTTTTTTTTCCCATTACTGGCAGATAAAGCTCCAGTAAATAGATTCCTTGTAGAAGTGACTCTGTGATAGAACATACTCATCTTTAAATTGTCCATTCTGCATCCTGCCGGGATCTCAGAACGAAGTAAATCCCTCTTGGATGTCTTCCTTGTGCTTTAGTTTAACAGTGTTTTTTCTAGTCTTGCAGCAGCTGGCCAAGGCAGTATCCCTTCCCTAAAATTTATGGATGTGTTTCCTCTGCAGGCATATTTCCTGCCTTGAATAATAGGTCCAACTTTGTGAACTTTAACCTTTCTTGAAGTAGCAGTATACGCCATAGGCTGTGAGATGCCCCTCGTTGTTTGTCTTCCAGTAAAAATATTTTTGTGCATTCTATTTAATTTTGCTTCAGGAAATCAAGAACTTCTCTCTCTTTGTCTACAGCTGAGTGGTTGACTTCATGTATAAACTTTTATTGTGTCACAAACTCAAGAACAAAATAATGTTGGATTTCTACCATCAAAAGTTTGATGAGTGAAATGTTTTTCATTTGTAATTGCATTAAAGAAGCATTGCCTATATAGTGCTGAATAGGCCTCTATTAAAGTCAGAGGCTTTGGTGTATGCCTTGTGTATACCTGTTTTTATGTGCAGTTTGTGAGTTGTCTGCCATCTTGAATCCTTCTTCCCCTCAGATTTGGTTTTCCTAATGAATCCTACATTTCCAACTTTGTCTGAGATAGAGGGGACGGAGTCTCACCACACCGTACTGCTTTGTGTGAGGACATCCATAACAGATCAATGACACAAAACTGCTGTCCCCTCACACTGCAGGGTCCCCATGTTTTCTTATGTGCCCTGTCATCTCTTTCTCCCGGTCAGCTCTCACATGCAGAAGGCAGGGAGACCAGTGTGAACCTATATGCCATAGAATTACACTGGAGAGTCAGAACACACAGATCATACAAACAGGCATTGTGAGTCAGGAGGTTTATATAACTGCAGCTTATCACTATATACACATAACTACTATATATCTGCGCTCCTGCTGTTTAGATAGTGAAGACATTATATCTTCAACAGAACACAATGCAAAAAATAGTTAGACCACCACCTCCAAACTATATAAAGGAAATGCAAAAACAAACAAGCACTACAAGTAGCAGCACACTGCATTATGCACAGACACATGCAAGCATTGAAAACCTGAATAAATTTAATTACATTACTGCTATACTGACTATATGAAAATTATAAGCTCTTTGCGCGTATTTTTGATTAAGAATATGCCGGGCCTATCTACCAGTGACAAGGTGGCTTCTAACAGACAGGACCTATTCTAACAGTTTTGCCTCTCTTGGGCTTTTGGCCTACAAGTTTCAGGGCAAAGTAGAATCCAGCTATGGGACAGAACACAGGCAAATACAGAAAAACATGGAGGGAGGGGCGGGCCTGAGAGCTGCCAGGAGGGATTTGATTGGTGATGTCATCCAGGATGACCAGGTTCCTATAATGAAAAGGTTCAAAATGTATATGGATGCAACTAAGTTAGTGAGTGCTTCTTTAAATATGGCATTTTGAAAATATTTTGTTCATACAGATTGTTTTGCTGTATACAGCTACAGTGTAGCTCGGGGTTCCAAGTTTTTTAAGTTATTCCCTATACACAGGATAGGAGATAACTAGCTGATCTAATAGGGGTCCGACCTCTGGGACCCCCACTGATCCTGAGATCAGAGCTCCTGTCCACCCTTTCTGATGATGCTGGAGGTTGCGCACTACAGCTCCATACATTTTCTATGGGTTTGCTGTATTCTCCTGAGATTACAACAGGCTGGCTTTGAGTAGTGTCATTTTTTGGCATAAAAAAGTGAAAAATATTTCACACAGCAGCCAGAAGAGATGTCTGAAACAGCATTTAGTGTACATAGAGCTTGGGATCTTTGAACATCTTATTTCTGGGTAGAGCCATGAGTTTTTGAGCCTAAAGTTGCAGTAATGTTTTCTGTTCTGAATTTTGTCCAGTATAGTCCATCATAGAGACTTCACCTCAATGTGAAACATATACACATAAGGCTTCATTCACACGACCGTATGTGTTTTGCGGTCCGCAAATTGCGGATCCGCAAAAAAAACGGATGACGTTCCGTATGGCATCCGTGTTTCCGTTTTTTTTGCGGATCCATTGTAACAATGCCTATCCTTGTCAGCAAAACGGACAAGAATAGGACATGTTCTATCTTTTTTGCGGAACGGAAATACGGACATACGGAAACGGAATGCATACGGAGTACCTTCCGTTTTTTTTTTGCGGACCCATTGAAATGAATGGTTCCGCATACGGTCCACAAAAAAAATGGAACGGACACGGAAAAAAAATACGGTCGTGTGAATGAAGCCTAACTCATAGCGTTGATGTAAACATTGATGTGAAATTCAGAATGGGAATGTTATGAGAATACCAAAGCTCAGCAGCCTCAGGCTTCAGGCCTATAACGTAACTAATAACTCAGTAAAGGCTCTTTTACACAAGAAAACCATCGATGAATGAACAGAGGTGCATCAGGAATACAAGGCACTGATGGCACTTGCAAGAGGTGTGAACTTGGAAACAATGCCTGTTGTAAATGTTGGCACGAGTGGCAGTTACATTTACTGATTGTGTTGCCAATATCACTAAATTTTATGAATTGATGTTGGAGGGCAGGGATGCTCAACCTGCGGCCCCCCAGCTGTTGCAAAACTAAAACTCCCAGCCTGCCTGGACAGCCTACACCTACTGGGAATGCTGGGAGTTGTAGTTTTGCAACAGCTGGAGAGCCATAGGTTGAACATCCCTGTTGTAGGGTATCCATGAAATACAGAAACATTTAGCACATGAATACCCCTCAAATAAAAATGCTAGATATTTTCAAAGTCAGTAGAAAGGCCTTGAGAGAATTTCAGACCAGTTCCCTGTTTCCGAGGGACTGCCAGTCAAGAGCACGCATGCATAATGAATTGGCTTATTTAATTAGACTGTGATATTTCCATAAAGAATTTTTGTTATCAGACTAACATGGATGGGTTTTGTGAGTTCTTCAGTTACACTATGCATCCAAATTCATGCCAATCCCTGTATGCCTAAATTGGCATTCAGTATGGATGCTTGGTAAAGTGTTAAACAAATTTATGAGAGCAGGGGGGATTACTTCTCTCCCTCACTTGATAAAAATAATTGAAGCTTGCCTGATTAAATGCTTCCACATGTAGAGAAAATCTTTTATTCCAGTCATGTCCCTCTTATCAAGCCGCAGCGCCGTTCTTCTGACAATCATTCTGCAGTACATCAGAAGAATTGTGAGTTACTCCAAGACCCACAAGAACAGCAAATTAAAGAGCTGTACTGAAATTGCAGAACTTTCTTGCAAGACAGTGTGTACTTTTCTACTGGAGTCTATAAGGGTCTCCGTATGAGAAGTATATTCCAGAAGAAAAAAATCTGCGCATTCACAGCAGAATTTATGTCAAAATTTGCACATTTTATAAGTGGATTTACCTTGTGCATGGTCATCAACAGCTACTGTTCCAGTTCATTATGAAGAAATATGTTCTTCGTATTTACTGAACTTATCAAACTCTGAACATTTAGGCAAAGAAAGTCATTTCAATTATACCCTTTCAAGGCTTTCTACAATTATTATTGGTCTGTTTCTTTTATAGTAGCTTCCTTACTATAATACCATTTAGGGCTCGTTCACATCACCGTTAGGGCTTCCGTTCAGGCTTTCCGTTATAACATCGTTATAACGGAAAGAAACGGAATCCCTAGGACGGACATCAAAACGGACACCTTTAAGAGGCATTCCGTTTTGATCCGTCATAATAGAAACCTATGGCCCTGCATAACGGATCCGTCTGGATGCCGTTATGCTGGACGGAAAACAAAGTCCTGTCGACAGTGGAGTGGATCCTCTCTTAGGCTACTTTCACACTAGCGTTTTAAAATTCCGGTATTGAGTTCCGTCATAGGGGCTCAATACCGGAATAAAACGCTTCAGTTTTGTCCCCATTCATTGTCAATGGGGACAAAACTGAACTGAAGACAACGGAATGCTCCTGAAAGCATTCCGTTCCGTCTTCAGACCGGAGAACAAACCGCAGCATGCGGAGGGCGCTGTGGGGAATCGTGACCTGTGTGAGCCGTCCTGACGCTCCGAAGACCTGCCGGGGAGCATGTAAGTATGTATGTTTGTTTGTATGTCTATATGTGTGTGTATGTTTATGTGTATGTATATGTATGTACTGTGTGACATGTGTGGGGCCGGAGCGCGGTTCCGGCTCCACACATGTCACTGCGGCAGGCCTGATCCGGCAGCACCCTTCACCTGCCGGATCAGGCCTGCCGCCAGTGTGAAAGTAGCCTTATCTATACACAGAGGTGATATCTGTCGTTCTAATCCTGACTGTAATGATAAGCAGATAAAGTAATCTGAACAAACCAATAAGGGGTGCCTGTTATTAGGCTTAGTGGCCAGTGCGAGAACTGCAGGACTTTGTTTTTTGTTTAAATATAGATACTGACATGGAAAATAAAAAATAACATCACCAAAAATTCTTTAAAATATGGTTAAGATAAAACCATGATTTCAAGTTTTTTCATAGTTTTTTTCCCGATGACACATTCCCTTTAAGCGATGTTTTAGACAAGTCTAGTTTGTAGTCTTGCTTATTACATTGAGCATATAGGTTTTGTACTGTGCCCGACTTTTTTTTAAATCTTTGTTCCTGTATGTCAGTGGCTGATGTATGATTTATAGCCTTTTACAGTCACTTAGTCACTTGTATTTTATGGATTTCACTGAGGAAGGTTCGGTGAGGGTCAGGGTTTTGTAAGGCAGGATGCATCTGGATATGTCTGTGCTATAGATACAAAACATGCACAACTCAGCCATGACAGGGCCAACCTCATGCTTCCAGGATACCCCTCAATTCTGTGTGCCGTCCTAGCTAACTACATCCAGAGAGCCTCCTCAGTCATAGTGATGGAGAACAGCAGCTCATTCCATAGTAAGTAGTTATTTAACCATCTTGCATATTTACTGTGGATATTTCAAGGGGCGACTCCTGTCTGCATGGCCCCAGTGCATGGTGCTGGACAAGGACCCTGACAATTGGATAGCTTATTGATTCTAACCTCTCAGTGCTCAGCATCTTATAGAGGACCCATTGTTGTAGGATACATACAATGTATATAATTATCAGGGCATACACTTTTTTTTCTTATACTCTTGTTGCTTTTTCTGTTCTCTACATACTTCTGTTTATAAAGAAGTGATGCCGAAACTACATTCCCCCTATACATTTGTAGATATATATTGTATATTATCGTGTCTATTATACATATATTATTAGAAAGTATGTTATCCTTGTGTATTACTTTATCATGATGATTTCAGATACTAAGGACCTCAAATAATTCACATCTTCTGAAGAGAAACAGGGTATCACTTAATGCCTAAATCTGATATTTAACCCACATACAGTGTCCTTGAGACATGTATAGTCTTCAAGTGAATCAATGCAGAATATTCAATATCTTACTTTTGGTTGACTTGTGCTATGTTACTATGTAATGTATGTTCACATCACGTTTTATGACTCAGTTTGATGTATACGTTTCAAAAAAAGGATACAAAAACGCAACACACCACGTTCTTGTATCCTGCATAGTCTGGTAAAAAAAAAAAATGGTAAAAAAAGTATATATATATATATTTTTTTACAATGGAACTCTATGGTGATGGATGCCACTGTATGGCATTAGTCTGAGGCATCCGTTTAACATATACGTTTTTTGTATACATTAAGCGGAAAAACGTGATGTGAACCCAGCCTAATTCATTAATACTATATTACATTCATGGAACAATGCCGCTCATTGGAAATGTATCCTATGAATGTGCTGGCATTTCCGGGTTTACCATACCACCTTCGTGGCACTTCTGTTACCTTCATTCTCACTATGTACCTAAGTAAGAGTGAGTTCTGTTGCCTGGCAAACGGCGCGGTAAATGTTACATTATTAGAAGGCAGAATTAATGATGTGTATTTTATCATTTCCTGCGAAAAATCCCTTGGTTAAGTTACCGAAAAGGAAGTGGTTTATTGGAAGTGGGCATGGCTTGGACGGCTCCAGACACAGTTTGCATCGCGGAGTAACCCAATTTGCTCAAATTTCCTGTGCATAATGTTGGCAACCTTTCAGAAAACAGAAGAAATCTTTCATTCAGACGTGACCCTGAGATATGAGTGGTCCCAGTATAACCTTTTTTGTCTGTGCTGGAATTTTCCATATATGTTTCAATGAGTGGATGGTTATGACTGTGCAGCAGAAGATGTTAGGAAATTGCCTAAATAGCAATTGATCTGAATCATTTCCCTTGCTTATAGAGATCTGCCAACAAGCAGGAGGTTTCATCTTCCTTACAGGTCTTCTGCCAGTGTGTGCCCATTATACTGCCATAACCAGATGTTTCTCATATGATCAGATTAGTCCTGCTTGGAAGAACTGTCATGTTTTCTAATATGTTTCTACCGGTAGCATGCTTACTTTTATTATATCATTCACCCTTTCTTTTGACTTGTATCTGATTGTATACAGAACAGTCATAGTAAAATCTACATATATACCAGTATGCCTAATAATATCTGAAATTAAAGTCTGCAGACTTCTTAGATGGAAATTGCTTCACTGAAATACAATTCATGGCAAGCTGGGAGTATCAGGAAAGAGTTACTGGACGCTGTCATATGTAATATGTGGCTCCCCTGAAAATCACAGTATGCCTCAGCTGAAAGCAGTCGGTTAGGAGTTGAGCACATTATGGTTTTCATTTTCTACATTTATGTACAGTACATGTAGTGCTTTATCTTGGTAAAATGATGTCTGCGCTCCCTCTAATGTGCCACGTTTCTAGATGGATTGTGACTAAACCACATATGTTTTGTTTTAGGAGAAATCTGATGCCGGCTTCACATCATTACAGCTGCGATCCCCCCAAAGTGAAGTAAGTACAATACTTATTAATTTTGATGTACTTTCTAAAGATTTTATTTTAATTACAATTATTATGTAACTCTCCACTCTACTTTACCTCGCCACTGACTTAGACCAGGTTCACATGATGTTTTTGTCTTACATTTACATAGGGGGTCATTTATTATGCAATCTGCGACTTCTCCACATTCACGCCATGTCTAAAAAAGTGGGTGTGGTGTGGGTGGGGAAAGGGGATGGACCGGTATGCCCGTCTCATTTACCATTTTCTGCACCTTTTTGAGGAGTTGAAAAAGATCTAAATGTAAGAAAGCAAGGAAGTTGTCTTACATATAGAACTGGTGGAGGATCTTCCAAAGTTATGAAGAGGATGGCGCCTCTTCATAACTTCAACGGATTCATCGCCAGCTTAGGGTTTTATTAACACTGGCATCACCATAAAGCTCCACGTTACCATGCTTTTTTTTACTGGACTCTACAGGATGGAAACATGTAGTGTACACTTTTGTTTCCTTTTTCTTCCCAACATATACGTTAAACGTACAGCAAAAACGTGATGTGAACCCAGCCTTAAAGTAGCTAAATCCATATTTCTTTTGTAGGATTCTGCTGGATTCAGTAGCACATTATCAACACCAGAGACTGAAAGAAAGTAAGTTGCCTTTATCTTCATTAACTGGGATAATAAATATTTATTTTTAAATCACAATTTCTAGCATTAAATTTGAAAGATCTTTTCTTTTATGCATAACATTGCTAGTTGGATAATCATTGCACATAGCTAACTAAGGGCTACTCTGAAACGTTTATGCCATATCCACATAAATGCTATATTTGTCTGTTAGATGTGGGTCCCACCTCTCTAGAATACAGTTTGCCCCCAAGCTGTGTCTCACCTGATTCCATCCTGCTGGCTGCCATGTCCAGGCTTTGAGAGGTGGCCAGATTTATGGAAACAGCCGAGCTTGCAGCGCTACGCTTTTTCTGTAACTTCTAGCAAGCTGTTTCCATAAAGCACTGCTGGCCAGATGCAGTGGCCAGGAGGACAGGTGAGGCAGGAAGCGATTGGGGAACCTCTGTTTCAGAGATAGGTGGGTCCCACATGAAATCATTTATCGCATATCCTGTGAATATGCCAGAAGTGTCTGAAATAAGAATATCTCTTGAAGAAAAATCCCAACAGGGAGGTATTGGAGAAGAATTATCAATAGTATTGTAAGATGCCTGCATTTACAAATCATCAAGAAGGGTGCACATTTGCTAAATTTCTATGTAGCATCATTCATTTAACATCGTTAGGTGGGTTAGACGATTCTCTCTTTGTTATACTGGCATTCATTTTTATTAATGTTTTCTGCCAAAAATAGTAACTGTAGTTAATAAATCTGATGCATTTTACAATTACATTTAGCCTGACCCATTAAACTTTTTATGTTGGCATTCAGTGGAATGGAGTAAAAAAAAATCAGCAAAAAAGCTTGATGCAACTGCACTTCAGAAACGGTATTATAAGCAATTTTATAAATGTCTTGTAGGCTGAGGTCATATCTCCATCAAGGAGATCTAGATGACTGATCCGGCACAAATGTTGGCCATAGGCCGGACAAAAAAAACGTTGCATGCAGCGGCTTTTGTCTGACCAAACCCCAGCATTTATGCCGGAAAAAGGCCGTATCACCTCTGGACCTCATTACAGTCAATGGTGATCTGATGGTGAAGTAGAGAATCCAACAATACTGGATCCTGCGAAGATCTTCTTGACGGAGTTGTGAAGTCAGGCTAAGCAGTCACTATTAAAATACTCCCCCCTAAGAGGGAGATTTATGATCTCCCTTGTGTCAGAAAAGTGGCTTTAAAAAGTCGCAAGCTTGTGTGTTTGTGACTTTGTAAATGAGCCTTTTTTTGTTTTAAAAAGTCATGAGTGCCTTTTTTTTACGCCACCCTTGCCACTTTTCCAAAGCATTTGGCAGCTCTGAGTTGTTGTAGATTTCTGTGTAGGCGTGTGGACTGCACGAGGATGTCTAATTTATGATAAGGCATGGGCCTCGTCATAAATTAGGCAGGTCCTCCGGTGGTACAGGGGATATCAAGACCAGTGCAGAAAGCACCACTCTTGATAAATCCCCCCCTAAGGCCCCTTTCACACGACAGTATTTTTTGCGGGCTCCGATCCGCATTTTTCACATGAAAATTCATTTCTATGGGTCCGCAAAAAATACTGAGAGCATACGGTGTGCTGTCCGCACCCGTATGCCCGTTCCGTAGCCCCGCAAAAAAGATAGAACCTGTCCTATTCTTGTCCGCAAAACGGACAAGGATAGGCATTGTTACAATGGATCCGCAAAAAAAACGGATGCCATACGGACGGCATCCGTTTTATTTGCGGACCGCATAACACAACGCTCGTGTGTAAGAGGCCTAAAAGTTTACATTTGTGGACTCTCATATCCACTTTTGCACCTTGTATTCAAGTGACTTCCCCTTGTATTAGAATACTAAACTCACAAAAAATATGAAAATACACAAAAAATATTCCAGCATGTCCTCCCTTAATCTTCTCATCTCCCTTGGTTCTATGTTGTCTCATATTACAATTAAAACGGAGGAATAAACATACAGTTATCTTATGACATGACATCTTCTCCTCTTTAAAGTCTCCACTCCGCAGTATCCACTCATGGCGTGGGGCGTACTGTACCGGGAGGCTTCCATACCACTGCACACACCATAGTGCCCATGCAATGTTTATTTCCAATGTGAGGGAACTGAACACTTGTTACTCTGCTCCCCTGCAGATTATGACTGTCAGTCTTGGCAGTGGTGCACCCTGTGAATAGCTTACTTTCAGAAGACCCTTCTAAAAAATGAGATTTTAAAGGGAGACAAGCAATTGGAAGGTGTTGTCTTATCACAGCAATCCGTGTCCGTATTACCCAGTTAGAGCAAACAAATGTCATAGATGGGGGTCCTCTCCTCAAGACCCAACCCTAATGTAAATGTATGCTGATCACATTCCCAGCTTCTTTTTAAAAAGGGGTTATCTTCATGAGACAACCCAACATGATCTATAAAGATGTAGATTGTACTCCAAAGATTTGTTCAGGTAAGGCTTTGTTCACATTTGATGGAGGCTCCTTTTGAAACTGCCAGTGGTAATGTGAGCAGAGCCTAAAGAAGCACAGGACAGTGTGTACAGAACAAATTGTATGGACCGTTGACTCATTAGGGTGTTCCTGGATATTTAAGTATTAGCAGGAGAAAGGGATGAGACTCGGAAATAAGGATTTTCAGCCTATTTAAATAACAATATTGTGTGCTAACGAGAAGCTTCTCCAGCTTCATAATTATTGTTGTTCTTGAAGTTCCACAAAATGTTATAAATAGTATTTACTCAGCTATTTCTACTAACTGAGGATATACTTAAACATATTTGACATGTCACGCTCCAAATATTTTTTTTTGAAGGACATTATTAAGGATAGAGCAGACTTTGGTAATCTCTGTAATCTTAAAGGAATGTGGAGTGGAATGTTAAAAAGGATTACTGAAGTATTTTAATGTCAATTGTGGATTCATATTTTTTGTCTAGCATTGTTTATGGATGTGGTATTTAATGGAGTAGCTGAATGTTTGATACTTCCACCCTTTCAGATCAGTGAGGATTAGGTAAGCGAAGTGCTTTTCCCTGCATGTTTCCTGAAGCTGGCCATACACATTAGCCTTTATTCACATGACCATATTTTTGGTCCGATCTGTATTTTTTGCATACTGCATGTGGACATTCATTTCTAAGGGAAAAAGCACATCCAAGTGCTGCCCCATCCGTGCTGCTGTGCATGTTCTATTCTTCTAGGCCATTTTGCGGACAAGAATAGGCATTTTGATCATGGAGCCTGATAAATCTGCGGGAGGCAAATGGCCATTTCGCAGATTGCAAAACAGATATGGCTGTTTGAGAAATGTCTGAACCTACCGATTTTAGCAGGACTAGCTGACCATCTGACATGTATTGGGGGTTCACGATTCTCCCTCAATGTCAGGATAGATAAGGATTTGAACTTCCTGATCCTTTTGTGTCTGACAGTGGCTTTTCCACTCCCTGTTCAAGTGTAAACCGATGTGCATGTTTAGCAACCCTAAGGTCAAAGCAGCACCACAAAGGACACCATTGGAGTTCCTGGAACTGCAGGAAACCAAACTCCTAGACCCCTTTAACTGTGACTGTGGTTTATGAGTGCGTTTCTTTTCCATTAAAGTTAATGAGGAAAAACAAAATCAATATTCACCAATATCTGGCTGCCCCAGTTTAGCCACTGCAGCCAAATAAAGAAAAATGCAATGTGTGAACACGGTCTTTAAAGAGGTATTCCCAGTATAATGGGAAATGCCATTAATATCAGATAGGTACGGGTCACACCTATGGGTACAGGGCCCCCGAAGTGAAGGTGAGCACACTGCTCATGCACGGCGTGCTCTTCATTTACTGCTATAGTCCCATATCGGTGGATGGAAAGTGCACGGCACAAGCACAGCCGCCTCCGTATTCACTGCTATGGGACTGCTGGGAATAGCCAAGCCAGCTCTTGGCTATTTTTGAACACCCTATAGCAATGAACAGAGGGTGGCTGCACATGCACAGCTGCTCTCCCTTCACTTAAGGGGCCCGTTCTGGAGATAGGTGTGGGTCCCACCCCTGGGATCCACTACTATCTGACATTTGATGGCAAATTCTAGAGATGTCTGAGATGGGAAAACCCTTTAAATTTCAAGTAAAATCATTTCACTAAATTAATTATCTTAAGAAACATATCAAACATTGTCCAGATTGCATAATGAATTATTTCATACATTTCAGCCATAATGCGAGACTAAGGCACACTTCCTGTCTGGCTGAAAAACCTAAACTAAACTGGGACAAGTTGAGGTTATGGTTTCTCATCCAACTTCTGTGTTGAAAAATGTCATTTCAAGGTAGATCAAGAGCTGGAATGCAGAACTGCAAATTCCTTCAGTGTTTCTCATAGCTATTAAGAATGAATTAGTTCACCTTTAGCTAGCCTAACTTGTACAATGTGTGAAATTAGTAGCTTCTCAGAGAACGTGTCTGCTACAAAAACTAATTATTTTATACAGTACCACATAGTCTACCATAAAATACTGGATTATCACAAGCCTTAAAAGAAATAGGTCTCCAAACCAGATAGCAACACATATCCTTTTTTCTAATTTGTTTTTATTTTCTGATTGCAAACTTTTTTTAATTCTATTTTCTGAACATGATTATGGGGGCAGTCATCTTGCCTGAGCTGTTCCTTGACAGCATTTAAAAGCATTAAAAAAATTGGACCTATGGACCATACACACTGTGGTCTGGAGGGGACCATATTGGCTTCTATGGGCATGCTCTGTGACCTGTGCAGAGGTCATTGTACAAGGAAAGAATGGATAAGCTTGGATAATTGCCTATTGTTAATGGTGGATCCTGCCTTATCTATACACAGAGGTGATACCATTACAGGCAGGATTAGAATAACAGCTGAGCAGATTACTGCAGTAAAGAGATCTGTACACTTTACAGTGGCCAGTGTGAAAATTGCAGGAATTTTCTTTTTGTTTAAAGAGGCTCTGTCACCAGTTTTCAACCTATGGAATTAGTTATATAATCAAATAGTGCTCTTAATCCTTTCCCCACACATACCTTTATTTAGCAGAAGGAATAAGCGTTTAGCCACCAAAACGTTCTTTTAGAAATATGCTAATGAGTCTTCGGAGCACCAAGAGGCTTGCTCTTGTCTTCTGAGCACCGCATCTGCGACGCCCTTCTAGCTCCTAACACCGCCCTTCATCAGATAAACCCGCCCCCTGCTTCTTGATGGACAGCTAAATTCTTTTAGAAATATGCTAATGAGTCTTCGGAGCACCGAGAGGCGTGCTCTTCTCTTCTGAGCACTGCATCTGCGAAACCCTTCTAGCTCCTAACACCGCCCTTCATCAGATAAACCTGCCCCCTGCTTCTTGATGGACAGCGCTAGACCACCTGCGCACTGATCCGATGTACGGCGCATGCGCACTAGGCTTGCAGCGCCGAGCTCTGCAAGCCTTTTCTCTGTAGTGCGCACGCGCCGTCACGTCACTGAACCCGGAAGCCTAGTGCGCACGCGCCGTACATCGGATCAGTGCGCAGGCGCTGGATTTCAGCGCTAGACCGCAGGGTCTAGCGCTGTCCATCAAGAAGCAGGGGGACGGGTTTATCTGATGAAGGGCGGTGTTAGGAGCTAGAACGGCGTCGCAGATGCGGTGCTCAGAAGACAAGAGCACGCCTCTCGGTGCTCCGAAGACTCATTAGCATGCTAAACGCTTATTCCTTCAGCTAAATAAAGGTATGTGTGGGGAAAGGATTAAGAGCACTATTTGATTATATAACTAATTCCATAGGTTGAAAACTGGTGACAGAGCCTCTTTAAATTGATACTGACATGGAAAATTAAAAATAACATCAACAAAAATTCTTTATAAAAATGTTAAACATAAAAAGTGATTTAGACAATAAGTTATTTTCTGGAACATTTTTTCCAGGAATAAAGACTGCCTTGTACATACTTACCTGCTCCCTATTGATCAACGGTTACTGACAGACCACTGTGAGGGTACGCCTCAAAAAATAATGCAGAGTGGTAATAGAAGATGACATCCAAGGCCCACTGAAAACTCCATCCCACCACAGATGTGACTATACACATGAACTAAACACACTGCCCACTGAAGCAGGTCAAAGAAGCTGGCATTTCTTATTTCCTGTAGCTCACTTGTCAGCTGCACAGTATTTAGTGTTATAGGATGATGAGAATCATTTCATTAGGGATGGATGTGTTAATGATGGCTCAGTTGCACTGCCTAAATTAGGTAGGATAGCAGCATAGTACATGCAGATGAGGCCCTGTATTCACCCTGCTGGACACTTCATCACTTCCTGGAGACTCTTAGGCCCCATTCACACGACTGTATGTATTCCGTGATCCGTATAAAAATGGAACGGAAGACATACGGAAAGTCTTCCGTAGTGTTCCGTAATTTTGCGGACCCATTGACTTTAATGGGGCTATGGACGTGTTTTGCGGACCCATTGACTTTAATGGGGCTACGGACGTATAAAAAATATATTTAATTTTTTTTGCGGGAGAACTTCCGTAATATGGGGCTGTGAATGGGGCCTTAAAAGCAGAGTCAGATGTGGAGTATTTTTCCACAGGAGATTTCATAGCAGCGAATCCACTGACTGTGTACAGAGATATCTGTCGATCACTGATAGGACCGTCTCTGTGACTTCATAGCCCAGATCTTTTCCCATAAAACGATATATCAATCTGCTCAGCTCTTCCTGCTATAACATGATGTTTTCAGCCCAAATGTTCAATGTGACAGATTCCTTTTAAATATACTCTTAGTCAATAGCATTTTTTGAGTAAATACTATTTCTAACTTTTTGTGAAACATCAAGAACAATAATTATGAAGCTGATGAAGTCAAAGAAGCTTCTGGTGAGCACACAATATTGCTGTTTACATGAGCTGATAACCATTATTTCCAAGTGTCTCATCTGCTAAGGCTACTAGCACTACCAAGTGTCTCATCTGCTAAGGCTACTAGCGTTTTATAATTCCGGTATTGAGTTCCGTTATAGGGGCTCAATACCGGAATAAAACGCTTCAGTTTTGTCCCCATTCATTGTCAATGGGGACAAAACTGAACTGAAGACAACAGAATGTTCCTAAAAGCATTCCGTTCAGTCTTCAGACCGGAGAGCAAACCGCAACATGCTGCAGTTTTCTCTCCGGTCTGGGCATCCGCACCAAGACAGATCCGTCATGACCCCCAATGCAAGTCAATGGGGACGGATCCATTCGGTGTGACACACTAGTAAACGGATCCGTCCTCCATTGACTTTCAATGGAGTTCATGATGAATCCGTCACCTTTCACTTTTCCTTCTCAGCCGGCCTCATCTCTGGAGGTCCAGCAGGGGGGCGCTGTGCAGGCTGCGCTGCGCTGGAATCTTCACATTGTCACTCTGGGTTCCGCTTCCCTTCCTGCACTATTCTCCCGCGGACACTGGGACCAGACTCCAGGTAAGTCTCGGCAGCTCTCTGGCAGCGGCGGGGGACACGAAATCTTCACTAGTGAATGGGGCCGTAGCGCGGTTCCGGCCCCACACATGCACCTGCAGCAGCACGGATCCGGCGGGCCCCTTCACCCGCCAGATCCGTGCTGCCGCTAGTGTGAAAGTAGCCTAACACTGAAATATCCAGGAGCACGCTAATGAGTCAATATACAACTTGTTCTTTACATTATGTCCTTTATCTAGGTGACAGAGTGCATGTCTCTTTATTCATTACAAGAGGTGGAATCCACATCAAAATTTAACTACACCTTAATATGGACTCTTCCAAGATGGATTTATTGTCAGTTGATCCCCATTCATTTCAGCTGCCATAAAGGGCATGTACCCCGTTGTGTTCCCTTTTCAGAAATACACGAAGGCAGTGTGTGTCTCTGATGTGGCTGCTCCCAGGAAAGGTGTATATAAAAAAGGGTTTTCCAAGATTTTTTACTGATGACCTATCCTCAGGATAGGTCGTCGATATCTGATCTGTGGGAGTCTGCCAATCAGCTGTTTTGAGAAGGCAGGGGCACTAATGTGAGTGCCGTGGCCTTCTCTCTGCTTTTCCTAGGCCAGTGGTCCAGTGGTGACACGTTGATCAGTCACATTGCGTAGGAACAGCTTAGCCCAAAGGATATGTCATCAGAAAAAAAATCTTGGAAAACCCTTTTAAGTCTTCAGCGTTTTATTGAGTGTGAAAGACACCTGTGTGTAACAAGTCAGATAGGCAGGGAGATGGACAGTGATGGGCACATGTATACAGTCAGACACTGGGGTAGTGACAATAGGCAGGCTGAAAGCCTCTGTATGATACACACAGGCATCTTTAGCACTCAGTAGTCGTGAAGAAAGACTCTCCTTAGCAGTGCTCAGTTAGAGCTTTGCAAAGTAAAATCTGTACACCCTGTTTTCTAGTACAAAGAAACATATTTCTCTAATGAAGTATATTACAAAAATACTCAACACCCTTGTCCCTATACTATATCAAAATAAACTGAAAAGACAGTTATAGTTTAAGTTCTCTTCCAGTATCTGTAATATATTTTCTTCTTCTTTTTTCCTGTAAATGTAACCTAAATCTTAGTTTAGGTTTAATGCTTAATTTTAAAATCTATTAAATTCCAGCTTTTAGATATTGTCGATAACGAAAAGTACTGAATAAAATTCCATTAAGCCAAAGTTCCACTAACTCTATCCTGTAAATTTGTTTTATCTCCCAGTTGGGAGCAGGAAAAGCAAATACTGATATGATTCCATTTGGCCTCCTCTTTTATCACAACTTGACTTTTATTACAGTGAGTAGCAGATTATACAATATAAATATGTATGAGACCTTCTCAGCATGGTCCATATTAAAGTGTAGTTAAATTCTTTGTAAACTAGATTTCCAGCTCTGCAGGGTATTGACTTCTCCCACAGTGCACACTTAGGAACTGTTGTGCTCACCATTTGCTAGTAATCACTAATAGTGTACACCTTTGCTTCTGGGCTTGGGATTTTATGTGTGATTATTATCCAGTGTTGGGTGCGGTATCCATATTTGCTTGAGTAACTCTGCTTTTAAATATCCATTACATTTTTAATGTAGTACTGTTTGTTACAGGCAGTGGGTGTGGACCCACTGTACCAACTAACTGGTTTGACTTTAGACTGACTCTATGGGCGTTGTCCTGGCAGTCCCCTGGTTTTCATCCTTTAACCCCTGTCCTTTAACCCCTTTAACCACTAACTCTTGAGATAGTCCTGGTGTAGTTGGCAGCTGATCACAGAGGTCAGAGACACCGGTGAGAAGCACTGAGGGGGTCTGGCAATATTTGTAGTCTAGTAAGAGGCTGAGGTCAGGGCGCACAGCATACAGTGGATCTGAGAAACAAGCTTAGGCCAGGCAGGTGACTAGGAGTCGAAGTCGGAAGTTATGCTGGAGTTCTGTACAGGGATAGTCAGAGACAGAATAACATCTTTGTTGGTAACTAGGGACTAGGTAAGCTAATGCTCAGTCACCCTCCCACTGGGGAGGTTGACATAAATACACAGGGACACCCAACCATCGTCTGGGGCAGGATTTGGACATGTGTACACTCGCCCTTTAAGAGGCCAAGAGTTAGCGCACGTCCTATGGAACAGGCCTGGGAGGCCTCTGGACCAGATGTGCAGGCTGCAGCCTGCAGAGGACACCGGTGGCTGGAACAACCAAAGCTGAAGGATGAGGAGCAGGGCGGGAATGCGGCTATGGTGTGTAGCATGGAGCCTGTGCCCTAAGGAAGGAGCGAGGCAGCGGCGTGCACGTGGTGCCAGAGCAATACTGTTACAGTGGAGCTTTAAGTGTACATTAAAATTTTAGTGCAAGGCATATGAGTATCTGGGCCTGTTCATGTGTTAGAGGGAGGTTGCTGATTTGGGACTCACCTTTATTTCCTCTACAGTGAGAATGAGTGAGGACTGCAGCTTCCCTAGGCTATAACAGCTGATCACTGGAAGGATAGTGAAGCCAGGCTCTTGGCGGTCAGGACTGCACAGATGACACAACCATTTTAATGTTATAATTGAACAGGAAATTATGGGGGGCATGTATCCTCTCCTCTGTACTAGTAAAGTGGTGCCAAAACCCAAACCTTGTCCTCCGAACTTGAAGCATAAGTTCACTCATCCCTACTCAACAATCTTCTGCCATCACATTCTGATGCTTTCCAGTCCCCCACCAGCCTCTACTTCCTGGTCCCTTTCAATTTCGACACGAAAAATGAGTGTTCAGCCAAACATTGTTCACAGTGGTGACCCGCCCAAGTCAGTGATTGGTTGAGTATGCACATTTCTGTGTCACTGGGGACCAGAAAAAGAAACTGGTGGGGAAGGCATTGAATGGGATGGGGAGACTTATTATTTTGTTTTTCACTATCCTCTGCCTGGACAGTCCCTGTAGGATGTGGTTTTACTCACAGCTTTGTGTGTCATTTTTTATGCAGTTTTTTGAGTCAAAGCCAGAAGTTGGCTGTAAGGGATCCTTCGGGATCCACTTCTGGCCTTAAACTACCACAGGACTCCACCCTTGCAACTTTATCTACTGCACCTATTGTACACGACAAATTACAACAAAAACTATCTGCCATGGTACAAGCCTGGCATTGTTTCTGATTTACAGGGAGAATAGCTTAATAGATGTAGTTGCTATGGTAATGACTTTGTTTATATAACTTGGATTTCAGGATATCCAGGTCGTTCCCTGTATAAATCTGTGCCTTGTTACATCCTGACTCCCATCCTGTTTTACATTGTTGTTTATGTGTTTTACACATGTGCCCACTTCATTAGTAATGGGCTGATTTTTTTTATGTTGAAGGCTAAAATAAGCTAATTTTTCATATTGTACCTGGGGACTGTACGTAGATGTCCTGAGATACTGCTCATACAGTTTATGTTCCAAATTTTGTACAGTTTTTCCCTTGTACAATGGTGGTTTAGTTCTAGTTTCATTTCTTAAAACAGCTATTTCACAGTTATGGAAAAAACAGCAAAGGAGTAGTCAGCAGACATATTGGTAATGAGGAGAAAACCTGATTTTACTGTGTAGTCATAAAGTGATTGGACAGTGCTGCATGTTTAGGGATATTCATTGTATTGACATAACACACTCATTCAGTCCAGTCTAAGTTTTTCTTAAAGGGGTTGGCCACTTTCTGGATACTGTTCATCTGTGTGTTTGTAAAATGACTATATGGCACTTACTAATATAGCCTTTGTTCAAGTTCTGTGTCATTTTCTATATTTCATAAGGAATGCCCCCTTGTTTGCCAAGTCTTTTGTGCTGTCCACACAAAGGACCTGTCCATTTAAAGGTAGCTGATAGAGGGTCATGTGACCAGGCAAAAATAATTCCAGATACATCACCAAGTCTTCTCCATTCAAGTACACTGCACCTGCCATCTACACTTTCACCATTGGGAGTTTAGTGCAGGTGCTATGTGTTTGACTAGAGAAGGGTGAGTTATGTCTGGTCACATGACCCTTCATCAGCGGCCATCTTGTGGACAGGGACTCAATGCACAGAAGATTTGCCCAACAAAGGGGCATGGGTTATAAAATGTAGCAAAGAGCACAGAATATCAACAAGGGCTTTATAATAAGTGCCATATAATCATGTTACCTACACATTGGTCAACAGTAGGCAGACGCTGGCCAAACCCTTTAACTGTCCACAGTTACACTGGTTGCCTATATACAATGCCAACTCTGTTACTAGCTAGCCCACCAGAGTGTGTCCATTCCCAGTATCATCATAATGGCAGTGCTTCTCAGCATTGTTGGCTTATTCTTCACATAAAATTGTTGTCCTGCTGTGTAGACAGTGGGTTACTGGACCTATCACTGTAAAAACTAGATACATTCTAGAAATATGTTCCTGTTATGTTTAATGCGTTAATTCCACTCACCAAGAAAGTCACATATCAGTAATCATCTGGAATTTCACGGCAGCTTAACATTCCTGGAATAGAGACACCATGCGATGTGCAACGTGTGTTTTGGAAGTTTAGTATCAGCTGCTGAGCAGGAGGACTGTGACAAATCTGCTGTAATTTGCCTTCTCTCAAGTTCTAGGCTAGGTTATTTGGAGAGGCAGATCATACACAATGCAGCTGTGTTTTGGTCACTCAGTTCTTCTGGTATTTGGCAAAGATTATGGAAATATTTTCACATTTTGATAGTATCCAAGCCAATTTCAGGTTATGGTATAATTACTAGTTATTCACAGAAAAGTCTGCTGAGAAATGACTGGAAGCCAGAGGAGCATCAAGCACAATAAGTGGTGAATGAGTGGTGTCATCATACGTGGGCATGTACAAGGCCTAATAATTCTACATAATGGGACTTCCATTTATTATCATGTTACTATGAATTATATATGAATGATCACCAGCAAATTTGTGGGCATGCTTTGGGCCCCATTTTTAAAGGGGGTGAGACAACCATTTTAAAGGGTCCTTAGGATAGGCTATCAATGTTATACAGGTGGGGATTTAGTTGTTGGTAGCTCTACCGATCAGCTGTTGGAAGGAACCACGGCACATTGTTAACAACTGCATCCCCTTCATTGTTTACTAGCTGCAGCTCCATACTTTTACTAGTGGCTGTGTCTGGTATTACAGCTTACTACAGCTTTATCCCATTCAGGTGAATAGGACTGAGTTGTAATACTTGATGCAGCCCCTACTAAAAAGCTCTGGTAAACATTGAAGGGAATACAGCACTTGCTCCTTCAAACAGCTGATCGGTAGGGTTCTAACAATTGCACCCCTGTTGATGACCTGTCATAAGACTATTTCATCAGTCCTTGATAACCCCTAAGTGTTTGACCAGTATTTTTCTATGAATGGCCTATCCTCAAGATGTCAGATCAGTGGGAATCAGAAACTCCACCCCTGGTGATTGGCTGCTTATTTGTAGCTCCAGAGAAGGAACTATACAGCCCCATTCATTATGTAGTGAACAAGGCTTGTAACTGCAGAGTTGTTCCCTTTCACATCCGTGGAAGCAGGGCTGCAGTTACCAGCTCTGTCCACTACACAATGGATGGAGCGGTGCAGTTCCAGCTGATGGGCGGAGGTGCAGGGTATAACCCCCATCCCCCCCACCAATCTAATATTGATGGCCCACCAATATAAAAATCCTAGGTAACTGCTGTAGAGATGGGAGAGTAGAGCGGCTGCTGGACAATTCGGAAACAATCAATATTAGAGATGAAAGGTTTAACTGTGTGGATTCCCATGCGGAAAAACCACAGCATATTACAGTACCAGCAAAGTGTATGGAATTACACAAATCTCATGTACACTTGTGCAGATTTTTTCTGTGCGGAAATTGACCTGCATTGTGGTTTTAAAATTTAATAGCATGTCAATTATGTTTGCGGTTTTACCTGTGGATTTCACCATTTTCAATGGAAGGGTGAGATCTGCAGCAAGACCGCATCAAATCCGTACCAAAGAACGAATTATACATTGCAGATATTGTTGCGGATAGGCTGCAGAAATGCAATAAATCTGCATGGAAATTTGTGCTGATCTTAAGTTTGCCCACACCCGTGTGCTGGTAGCCTTAGGGTGTCGAACAACCTGACAAAAAAAGGGGGACTTTCCACTATTGAGCTCCAGCACTGATTTTAGTGGTGATTCATGCTCCTTTGCACGGTCCACATTCTGAGCTCACACGACACCCCTGTGGTTGTCAGCACCTTGCATGGACAGCCGCTGACATGGTAAAATGTTTGCGTTTACTGAGAAAGTTGTGACCTGCTCCTAGGACCGTCTCCATGGGAACCTGACGAGGAGATAATTGAATGAACCTATTTTGCGATCCATCCCTTTCTCACATGGATGCCAACAAGGTCAAAACTTTGCCGTCTTAAAGTTCCTTTCAGCCTCATGCTAATGTGATAAGACTGAGGAGCCATTTGTCTCTCAGTACCGGCCCCCATTTAGATAAATGAAAGTGTATTCATCCCCCAGCGTTTATAGGAGAATTTAGCTTTCACACTAATTATTTGACTAGGTCGCCTCTAACCAAGTTGCTTGCTTGTTCTGCATGCTAATTCCCCTCCCCCTCTTATTGATTACTCGCTCATGTTGGGGGGCAGTTGCACATGTGTGAACTTTAGACATGATAGCCTGCTCTGATATCTGAGGTTTACTCCAGTGTAATGACCTTTACCTTATTCTATGTTTCACAGTTTGCAATTAGCCCTCCACCTCATATTTAGTACCATGACAAGTAAAAATCCCGTTTTGATTACTGATAAGAGCAATAACCAACAGTAAGAATCTAAGGCTACTTTCACAGCTCCGATGTGAATTCTGTCAGGCTGCCTGCTGGAATTCACCAGATCCAGCACTGCCGAATGCGGACGGAATGTCCACCGGCCCTATTAAAGGGGTTCTCCGGGAATTGAGAAAATGAAAATACTTAAATATTACTTCATTGTAAATATATTCCCAAATACCTTACATTTGTTATATTGGAGCGTTTTGTCTGGGGGGAAATCATCAGGGGAAACAAAATGGCCGCTGTCCTATTAGTACACATAAAACCTGTCCTAATCACACAGGAGGACAAGTTACTTCACAACACTTAGATATAGAGCTGCCTCATCCTCCTCTCTGCTCTACTTGCAAGGAATTATGATCCTGAATACAGATGATAAGATCTTTAGCTGAATCTCTGAGTCCTTGAGCAGATGTGACTAATGAGCCGCAGCACTTGTAATCAGTCTCCATTACCACAGTCTGTCCTGTCTGTCCTCTCTGTACTTAATGTCTCCTCATGAACTCAATTCCCACAAAGATTCAGCTAAAAATCATATTAAACTGTATTCAGAATCCTAATTCCTGACAAGTAGAGCAGAGAGGAGGATGAGGCAGCTCTTTAGCTCAGTGTTGTGAAGTAACTTGTCCTCCTGTGTGATTAGGACAGGTTTTGTGTGAACTAATAAGACGGCGGCCATTTTATTTCCCCTAATGATTGCTCCCCAGACAAAATGAACCATTCTAACTAATGAAAGGTATTTGGGAATATATTTATAATAAAGTAATATTTAGGTATTTTCATTTTCCTAATTCCTGGAGAACCCCTTTAAGTATAATGGGGTCCAGCGGAGATCCATATGCATTTCAGCAGATGAGTGGAGAACCGGTCGGACACAAACCGCTGCATTCTGCGGTTTGGGTCCAGCCGATTCTCCGCTTGTCTGCTCTAACAGAGTTTCACACTGGAGGTGTCCTAATGATTGCTCCCTAGGCAAAATAAGCCATTCTAACTAATGAAAGGTATTTGGGAATATATTTATGATAAAGTCATATTCAGGTATTTTCATCTTCTTAATTCCCGGAGAACCCCTTTAATGTTGGTTTATGCAGTGGCATGCTGTTACTAGTACAGAGCTGAACCCGGACATATCCCCTTCTTCTCCGAGGCAGCTCCCTGAGTGGAGCATTGGAGCATTTCATGCTCCGATGCTCTGCCTTGTCCTGTGCCGCATCGCTCAGTGTAAGGGCTGTTTTGCAGGTATACGTTATATTTTTTTTTGTGGTATGGAATAGCTTAGTAGACTTTACTATTCCATACAATACTATACAGTAAAAATGCCACATAAGTTATGAATGTCTCACTGTATGCTTGCTCAGTGGGATATGTCACAACCTTCCATTGGAGACTTTTGGGTGAGCAGATTGGATACTCTGCTCACCCAAAAGTTAAAATACAGACAAAAAATTACTGCCACTGTGGTGCTGCCACTGTTGTCACCCATCTTTCTTCCAGACACTTTTCCAATCAGTTTAATTGTGGAGCAATAGATTATCTTCCCCTGTATTGCTAATTTAATTAGGCATCTTCTCCATTGGCATTTGGGACAGCTGCGTAACCTGAATGGTGGCCATTAGTAGTCTCCACATTTAGTAAATAGCAAGGAGAAATGGGCAAAAAGAACAAGTTGACAGAAGAGAAGTGCAGAAGGTCTTATGTTTATTGGTCCACATGTACCTTGTGATGGAAATATTTTTGTAATTGAAGTACGTCTTAAAGGGGCTCTTCAGGATTGACTTATTTTTTAAATCCCCCCCTCCCCGCTGGACCTTTATAGGGAAACTCCCTTACCTGCCCGCCGCTGCTTGGTGGTCCTCACATATAAGTTTCCGCATGGACGGGGTGTGCTTCTACAGCCAATGACTGGCCTCAGTGGACATGTGACTCGGCAGTGATGTGCCACTCAGGGACACGTCACCGCTTAGGCCAGTCATTGGCTGCAGTGCTGCACGTGACCTTATCCATACGGGAACCAAAGCGCAGTGAAGACAGCCCACATAGCTGGGACTGAGAGGAGCAGGTAAATATGCTTCGCTTCACAAGTATGGCGGGGAGAGTGTGAAATGTAAAAAATAAGTTAATCCTGGGATATCCCATTATGATAATCATAGTGTAAAGGAGCAAAGCAATTTGATGCATCAAGCTGAAAAATGCACTGACCTGCTTTATACTTTAACGTAAGCGCGATCATAGGAATTGACGTCATGTGTGTTCATAGCTTGGCAAGAAGCAATATTTTATGTTGTGGACATGGCTTCCATCTGAGCTGCTTCAGCTGGGTTCGGTGCCAAGATCTGTAAGGATGTGGTTTTCAACCACACTAGTTAATGGGTCTTTGTGAAGGGGAGCTGCCCAGCCATTTTAGGACTTGCTTGTCTATTGCTTGTACGCGTAACCCTGTGATAAAACAGGAGCAAGTCAGGCATATAAAGGGTAACAAGACTTGGCACAAGCACTGCCTTCTAGGCTATTCGCACAGAAAGAACTGCCTTGCCCATAAACAATATACGAAAGACAATTCTATCTATCATAGCATTTTCCATAGAAAATTGAGCACTTTCATTAACACGAATGGCTTTCTATTAGAGAGCTGTCACTTCCAGCGTTTATGAGAACCTGCTAATAAAGTTGTACTTTGATAGACATCATCCCCTAAAGCCATCTCGTGGAGTGACAGCGTTTGGCTGCGTGTCAAAACGTTGCGCTCCTTCTTGCCAAGCATCACTGGATCATTATTGGGGAATTGTAATCAGCATATAAATAACCTTGATTTTAATGTAATTGCTGCCCTGAAACCGCTCCTAAGGGTCACCAGGAAAACTGTAATGTCTGATTATTTATTTTATACGGGATGACTTCCCAGACATCTCATTCCCTGACTGCTTTCACGTGAAACATCTGCGCTTTCCTGTATATGACCGAGGAGCATGATATTATGTCTTACTGGAATCTTAGAATGTTATGGCATGTCGGTAGCATATGACATGAGGTTATTATCAGTGGGGTTCTGAACGCTGGGATCCCCATCCATTCCGCTATGCGTGTGTTTGGATTTCAGGCTAGCCGTTCATCTTAGATAGCTGCCAGCTGAACGTTCATACAGCATTTGCTCTGAATAGGGAGAAGGGAGTAAACCGCAGAGAAACACCTCTGACAGGAATGGGCATAATGAAATTCAACTGAGTGTTCCTTATTTCCCCCAACATCGGGGAAAAGTCGTGAAGCGTCCATACACATTAGATGTGTCCTTACAAGGTTCAGCCTAAATTTATGTGTATGATCAGATTATGTCAGTTTTTGAGAGATTGTCCAATTCGTAGTTTTTAATATAAAAATGTTTTTATTTACTGTTTAAAAGAATAACCATGGACTGCATTCTTTCACTGTAAGACATGATCCATGAAAAAATACTAGGTGGTAGGCCCGTTCAGATGGCCAGTTTCGGCCCAGAATGAACATTGGTTGATGATATAACGCATCGATCAGCACTCTTTAGACATGCAAATATGAACTGAAAGGGGGAAGAACAATCATTAGTACAATTGTCCATCCCTATTCATTTTGCCCTTTTTTTGGCAGCACATCCCCTATTTACCAGGAGAGATACTGCAACCAGCTAGCATTTTTAGGCCCTCATAGAACACCAAATTAGCCAACCACAGAATGGTTGCTCAGTTATTGACTGATCGCTGAAGTAAGATGTACTGAAGATGTTGATTTATTGCCTCTTTATATATATTTGTATTTCATATGTACAAGACCCTGGAATAAAAGGGCAGCTTTACTTTGGTCTATGACAAAACTATACCGGCTTAAAGGAAACCTGTCGTGACGTTTTCGATACGCACCTAATGATATGGTGCTGTAGGTCACACCACAGCAAAATCATTGCTGTGTCTTATAAAGCTCTCAACTTTGCTGTAAATGCACTTAATGTGAAAATGTGCCTTTCCATATGTAAATGCAGGTCATGGAGTCATCCAGGTGTCTTCTTACACTGCCCAAGTCATGGAGTTACCGCGGCGAACCTGCCCACCCCTTTGATTGACATCCCCTTTGACAATGCGCTGTGCCTGAAATCTCATGCACGTGCCGAAAGTACTCTTTCTCTTCTCCTCTCACAGTAAGGCCTCATGCACACGACCATATATATTTTGATGTCCACAAAAAACGGATCCGCAAAAAATACGGATGACGTCTGTGTGCATTCCGTATTTTGCGGAACAGAACAACTGGCCCCTAATAGAACAGTACTATCCTTGTCCGTAATGCGGACAATAATAGGGCACGTTCTATTTTTTTGCAGAACGGAAATACGGACATACGGAAACGGAATGCACACAGAGTAGCTTCTGTTTTTTTTGCGGACCCATTGAAATGAGTGGTTCCCCATACGGTCCGCAAAAAAACGGAACAGACCCGGAAAGAAAGTATGTTCATGTGCATGAGCCCTAACAGTAAGCTGATAATTATACAGAATTATAAGAATGTCCCTTTAGTGCCTCCTCTTAATATTGATGCCATTTATTGTTCTCTAAACAGCAATGATGCCCCTTTAGTGCCTTTTCACAGTAGGATGTCCTCTAAGTGCCCCTCTTACAGCAGTGTGATCCCTTGGTGCTCCTACACAGTATGATGCCCCTTTAGTACCCCTGACACAGTATGATGAAACCCTTTTTAGAAGGGTATTTGGCTTGACATTTGTCTTTCCTAAGTATGACATAGTTGACCATTCTGTGCCCTCCTACCCTCCAGGTTAGCAGTGTGGCACTACGGCATAGAAGAGAGAACTCATCTGTCTTCACACTGTTTCGTCTGACTTTTTTTAAAATAAATGGTGACTGCAGCAGTTATTCACAATATTTGTGTTGTTATTACTGTAGCATATAATTATCCACTGCTATCAAGGCCGATTAGAATGTGTGCCAATGCCAAGGTGAAAGAATTATGCAATTGTTGCAGTTTAGGTTTGGAGAAGTCCTGCAAGGTCATTATGTGCTTTCATTGCAAGTCACGCAAGTAGTGTTCCACTTGATAATGATGTTAAAGAGGCATTTACTCTTAAAGGGGTTATTCAACTCCTATAATGACCCCCCTAATGCCCGGGGCACCTCATATTTACTTTACTATATACTTACTCCACTCCCCTGCACCTGCGTCGCTCCCACTCCCTGCACGGCCGCTGCTGCATGTCCCCGTGCGAATCAAAACATCCGGCAATGGGTGAAGCAGGCAATAGCAGGTCTCAACGGTGACCTGCCTCCCTAGCATTGCAGATTACCAGATGCAGCGCCGGCCACGTGGAAGTCAGGAGCGACGTGGGTGCCGGGGAGCGGGGTAAGTATAACCTTTATGAGGGGTCTGGGCATTAGGGGGGGATCACCCCTTTAAATATGGTTTTTTGAAGACAAATTTACCGGCGTGCATACTTCTCATATATATTATATATATATATATATATCTCCCATATGTAGTTTTATATTTCCTGTATATTTTAAGAACCTATGTGGCTTCTACATGTCGTGTGCAATCTGTAAGACATTTAATGTATTAGAATAAGTATATGTGTGTACATACACACCATATATAATTTGAAAAGTTGAATCACTTTGTAAGTATGTTGTATTAGTTATCTTGTACTGAGTTGAGGGTGCTACATGTATGATTCTGGCTTCAGAGCAGACATCTCTCTGTATTTTCTACTTTGCCCTTTTCATTTTTATTATAGGAAATGTAGTCTTTTCATGATGGACTGTAATGTCAACTAATATGCAGTCTGAATATAATTGCCCCAAAGAATGTGGGAGCAAAAGTATGTATTTATATCTGTATGTTAACCTTAAAATCATGGGAAGAGGGAATATACCCTTCAGGGCTGCCATC
This sequence comes from Rhinella marina, assembly GCA_900303285.1. Classification (NCBI taxonomy): domain Eukaryota; kingdom Metazoa; phylum Chordata; class Amphibia; order Anura; family Bufonidae; genus Rhinella; species Rhinella marina. The sequence continues at coordinate 224,467 of ONZH01013642.1, forward strand.
ATGAATTTCTGGACCCTATACAGGCAAACCATGTGCCCCTCCCCTTTGCATATATGGTACATAGCCATTATTTTTTTATGTGTCAGAACATTTTGACATACACATCAGTAAGATTTTAATTTCTATCAACTATTATGGGTTCAATGAAAGGAAACAAATGCACCATTTTTATTTGTACCGTTTTAAGATTACATTATTTTACAGGTCTTGGTGGAATTTGAACCCCAGACCTTCATTATAACAGGCAATAGATATACTACTAGTGTATATTAATCTTTTGTAAGGAATTTATTTCATGTGCTTAAAAAACTACAGTGTAACTATTTATTCAATATTGTGCATGTGAAGAAAACAGGAAAACTATTAGGTGTAACAAAGCTTGTCTTTATAGCGGAGTATTCCTATAGAGAGGTTGGTAAGCCTACTGTCTACTGTATAGAAGGTTTGGGGTTCAAATCCCACCAAGACCTGCACAATAATCTTTATAATAAAAGTTATGGCAGAAAAACAGAAGTTTTACTTTCCAGCTTTTTTTATGGTAAAAGTTACCATTATCTGCAAAAACCATTGCAGTTTTTGTAACAATTGTATAAAAAATACATAGTGTCTTAGTACTTTGTATCACAAAACAAATAATCTGTACAATATAGTGAACACATTATTTACGGTTAAATGGCGCAATTTTTCCCTTCATTCCAGTGATATACTGTTTAGGCCTTGGTCACATGTCAGTTATTTGATCAGTTATTTCCATCATTGATTGTGAGCCAAAACCAGGTGCAGGACAAAAGCACAGAACAGTTGTAGATCTTTTTGTTGTACCTAATCTCTATGTGGTCTCCACTCCTGGTTTTGGCTCACAAAAACTGATAGATATAACTGATCATATAACTGACGTGTGAACAAGGTCTTAATGTTATGTTTGTGAAGAAAATAGCTTTTTAAATATAGAAAAATACAGAAAACAGGGCAGGTCAGTAGTGTAATGGTAACTCTTCTTTCTGCCATACAAAAGGTCTGGGATTCAAATTCCAATAAAATAATTTATTTAATTAAAGGGTTTCTCCTCCAACCAATATCCAGCATAGCTTCATTAATATTCACTTTACTGAAGTGACTGTTAATGAGGCTGCTGGGGCCCCTGAGTGCAGTACTGCCCTGATGGTGGCCCTTATACCCTTTAAAAGTTATTGTGTGAAAAGAAAAAAATACATAAAGAAAATTAGATTTTTTTAGTGAATATGAGCTGAACTGTAGTATCTGAAAACAGCTACTACACGGTTTATGAAGCTCTGTACATATATTCTTGCAGAACCTGTGACTGTCGTAGTCTGGTCGTAATAGTCTACTTATTAGTGTGTATAAATTGCATCCCTAGTAACAAGGCTGCTTCAGATTAGTCTGGTCATTATCACAAGGCCAAAATTGGCACCGAAAGTGCACTACTAAAACAGCACGTTTCTCTATCTCCTACTGCCACATTAATCAGACTGGTGGAGAACCTCTTTAACAGCCCTAACCTGAAGGGCTTATTTTTACTGGTAATTTTTCTCTTCCAAGGGAAAATGCACTTTAACTCTTTCAGTATTGAAGAACCTGGCTGCTGCTTTAGGAACATGGGCAGATTTTCCTTATCTGCCATTGACTGTGAGTGCCTTGTGGAGAGGAAAGCTGGCTGACTTGCCAGTAATCACTGCAGACGAGGTCTCCAGTGGAGGAAGTGGTTATTGTCTGAGAACCGAGCATCTGGTAGGGTAGTGATAAGCTAAGAAGGTCATTCCCTTACAAAGTTCACTCATATGCTTTTCCACTGTGTACACCTGGACAAGGCTGTATGTACAGAGGGTTACATCACATAAGACCAGACTTATCCACCAATTCTTGTACAAATCTCTATGTTACTGCTGGGGTTAACAGTACAGCCAGTGCAAGGTGAATAAAGAAAAACTATCTCTTTGGCGCCCTCATCTGGTACATGATGGAACTCACAGCTAAGTGAGTAGTGTTTTTGTGACAGTCATGCTTTATTATAGTTAAAAATCTAACTAAATTGCTGTATTGCTGCTGAGGTATTGAAAAATAGGGGTGGATACCATGTTTGGTAATTCAGATGGGTAATTTTACATGTTCTTTTTCTTTCTATTTAGGCTTTCTCTTCATAAATCAAGCTCAGAAGAAAGCGCTGTAGGTCAGTATTACTGGTTTAAACCTGTCACACAGCATCATATTATTTTTTGAGAGTATAAAGAAATATAAAGTTGTAACCAGACACCACGAGCAGCTTATAGACCATATAAACAAAAGGATCGGGCCCACACACATTAGAATATAGTCCAGTTATGCCAAAATCTTTGGGTTTAGACAGTGTCTCTTTACTTGACATTGTTCTTTATACTGTTAGTGTATATGCCAGCAAAGTGCTAAATAGCCCTCCATTGCTAGATGGAGTATGTATGTATATATATATATATATATATATATATATATATATATATATAATGAGTGAAATGATTCCACAGAATCTAATATAGTAGTCTATGGATGACGGATGCAACTGTATGACATCCATCACAGTTATCCATTTAATGGATATATCATGAGCTTAATAGCTTTTCATGACACATCCATTAAATGTATTATAGCCTCTTGATTACAGATGCATTAAATGAATGCCTAAAATAGACTACAGTGGAATACATTTAATAATATAATAATAAATGTGTCATAGAAAGCTATTGCAGAGATAATGACACATCCAATAAATGGGAGGCCTTCGTAGTCTATGGGTTCCAGGTGCCATTATTAGGTATCCATCTTCCATTTAACATATCCGGCGGGATCTTTTCCTAACGCTAAACAGGAACAAAAAATGTAATGTGAACAACCTGTAATATGTACGGCCAGTTTAAAGGGAACCTGTCATCAAATTTATGGTGACCTAACTGAGGGCAGCATAAAATAGGGACAGAAATGCTGATTTCAGCGGTGTGTCACTCATGAGCTAAATGTAAGTGGTTGCCGAGAACCAACATCACAATCATCGCAGCACAGGCTGTGAAAAGAGTCATATCTACCTGAGAAGAGTCATGGTTATTCCTAATCTCCTGCTCTCCCCGCCCATCTGCTGATGATTGACAGTTCTCTCCTAGAGAGAAAGGGAGAAAACTAGATAGAAGACTGTCAATCATCAGCAGGAGAGCAGGAATTCATGAATAACCATGACTCTTCTCATGTAGATATGACTCTTTTCCAGGTCTAGTCTGCAATGATTGTGATGTTGGTTCTCGACAACCACTTAGGGGTTGTTAACATATCAGTTATTTGATCAGTTATTTCCATCAGTTATTGTCAGCCAAAACCAGGAGTGGACACTAAACAGAGATCAGGTATAATGAAAAGATCCGCACCTGTTTTCTGTTTTTGACCCACACCTGACTTTGGGTCACAATAACTGATGGAAATAACTGATAAAATAACTGATATGTGAACAACCCCTTACTTTCAACTTATAAATGACAGACCGCTGAAATCAACTCACCTGTCTCTACTTTATGCTGCTATTAGTATGGGTAGCATAAAGTTGATGACCGGTTCCCTTTAAGTGTTAGTAAACTTTGTGTTGCTAAAGAGTTTTATCTGCACCTACTATGGGATTTAGCTTTTCAAAGATGAAGCTAGAACTGTCAGCTGATGGTTATATAATGAAAACCATGATATAATGGATTTAATGATTTTCCTAAATTACTTTGCTTTTGTTTAGGTAAAGTTGATTGGAAGAAGAAAAATAAGTATTTTTGGCAAAATTTATGGAAAGGTGAAAAAGGAATAATGAGACAAACTTCAAAAGGTAATGAGTGGCAGTCAATAACAATACACAGCGTTATATCCTTCATTTCTCAGTATTCTTATTTTTTATTAATTTATTTTAAAGAATTAAATTATTATTATTTTATTTATTTTAATAGTATAAGCAGAGGGGTACTCCGAAAACCCTGCAGCAGCCAGTAGACAGTACTCCACCAGTTTAATCTCTTGGGGATGTAATAAGCTCCTTAGCAAATATTAGAATCGGCTCGCTTCCATATAGACGAGAAAGGCCAATGTTTATTTTGATCGCCACTCTCACTTTCCATAATTAACCCCTTAATGACCGGGCCATTTTGCACCTTCGGGACCAGGCTTATCTTTGAAAATCTGACATGTATCACTCTATGTGGTAATAACTTTGGAACACTTTTACTTATCCAAGCCATTCTGAGTTTGTTTTCTCGTGACACATTGTACTTCACAACAGTCATAAATTTGAGTCAATATATGTCACCTTTATTTATGAAAAAATCCCAACTTTACCAAAAATTTTGAAAAATTCACAATTTTCAAAATTTCAATTTCTCTGCTTTTAAAATTGAAAGTGATACCTCATAAAATATTTATTATTTAACATTCCCCATATGTCTACTTTATGTTTGCATCATTTTGTAAATGTCATTTTATTTTTTTGGGACATTAGAAGAAGGCTTACAATTTTAGAGGCAATTAAAATTTTTAAGAAAATTTCCTAAACCCACTTTTTAAGCACCAGTTCAGGTCTGAAGTCACTTTGTGGGGCTCACATAGTGGGGCTTTGTGGGGCTTACATACTCCCCATAAATGATCCCTTTTTGGAAACTACACCCCTCAAGTTACTTAACACTGATTTTATAAACGTTGTTAACCCTTTAGGTATTCCACAAGAATTAAAGGAAAATGGAGATGAAATTTCTAAATTTCACTTTTTTGGCAGATTTTCCATTTTAGTCCATTTTTTCTATAACACATCTAAGGTTAACAGCCAAAGAAAACTCAAATATTTATTACCCTGATTCTGAGTTTTACAGAAACACCCCACATGTGGTGGTAAACTGCTGTATGGGCGCATGGCAGAGCGCAGAAAGGAAAGGAGCGCCGTATGGTTTTTGGAAGGCAGATTTTGCTGGACTGGTTTTTAGACACCATGTCCTATTTGAAGCCCCCCAGATGCACCCTATAGTACAAACAATCAAAAAGTGACCCCATTTTGGAAACTATGGGATAAGATGACAGTTTTATTGGTACTATTTTGGGGTACATATGATTTTTAATCGCTCTATATTATTTTTTGGGGGAGGCAAAGTAACCGAAGAATGGATGTTTTGGTACTGTGTTTATTTTTTGTTTTTTATAATGTTCATCTGACAGGTTAGATCATGTGGTATTTTTATAGAGCAGGTTGTTACGGATGCGATGATATCAAATATGTCTACTTTCTTTGTTTGTTTGTTTCAGTTTTACATAATAAAGCATTTTTGAGAAAAAATATGTTTTTGTGCCTCCATTTTCTGAACGCTATATCTTTTTTATTTTTCTTCCGATCGTCTTGTGTAGTGGCTCATTTTTTTGCAGGAAGAGTTGAAATTTTTATTGGTACCATTTTTGGGTACATATGATTTTTTGATTATTCATTATTACACTTTTTGGGGCAAGGTGACCCAAAAATTGGTAATTTTGGCACAGCTTTTATTTATTCATTTTTACTGCGTTCACTTGAGGGGTTAGGTCATGTGAGATTTTTGTAGAGCAGGTTGTTACGGACGTGGTGATACCTAACGTGTACTTTTTAAAATTTATTTAAGGTTTACACAATAATATCATTTTTGAAACAAAAAAATCATGTTTTAGTGTCTCCATAGTGTGAGAGCTGTAGTTTTGTTTATTTTTTTGGGCGATTGTCTCAGGTAGGGGCTAATTTTTTGCGGGATGAGATGACGGTTAGATTGGTACTATTTTGGGGGGCATACGCCTTTTTGATCGCTTGTTATTACGCTTTTTGTTATGTAAGGTGACAAAAAATGGCTTTTTTGACATAGTTTTTTTTTTTTTTTTTTTACTGTGTTCATCTGAGGGGTTAGGTCATGTGAGATTTTTGTAGAGCAGGTTGTTACGGACGTGGCGATACCTAACGTGTACTTTTTTTTATTTATGTAAGGTTTACACAATAATATCATTTTTGAAACAAAAAATCATGTTTTAGTGTCTTCATAGTGTGAGAGCTGTAGTTTTTTTTATTTTTTGGGCGATTGTCTGAGGGAGGGGCTAATTTTTTGCGGGATGAGATGACGGTTAGAATGCTACTATTTGTTCGCTTGGTATTACGCTTTTTGTGATGTAAGGTGACAAAAAATTGCTTTTTTGACAGTTTTTATTTTATTTTTTTTACTGTGTTCATCTGAGGGGTTAGGTCATGTGAGACTTTTGTAGAGTAAGTTGTTACGACGCGGCGATACCTAACATGTCTAAGGTATTTTATTATTTTATGTATTTTTACTCAATTATAAATGGGCGTATATGGAAAAAAATGATTTTTTTTTTTTTTACGTTTTTCATTTTTTTTACACTTTTATTTTTTTACACTTTTTTGGCTTAGACCCACTTGGTTCTTGGAGATCCAGTGGATCTGATGTCTACAGTGTATTTTTACTTTACACTAAGCCTGTTCAGGGCCTTGATATACCATGGCAAGCCGGATGGCGTCCAGTTGCCATGGTAACCATCGGGACGCTGCCACAGCAGAACAGTGTCCCAATGGGAGGGGGAGGGAGCTCCCTCCCTCACTTCTGGCCACAACATCGGTGCACTGCTAGCGCACCGCAGCGCCCGATGGGGGAGGGAGGGAGCGAGCTTCCTCCCTGTTAACCCCTTCCATGCCGTAGTCCCTGCGGACAACGGCATGGAAGGGGTTAAACAGCTGACATCACTGCCAGCAGCGATGCCGGCCGTTACATTAGATTGTCAGCTGTATGTTACAGCTGACAATCTAATACTGCTCGGCCTGAAACTTGGGGGGAATGAACTGGGGTTATTACTTACGGACGGCGGCGACAGGCAGGCGTGATTGGGGTCTGCTCGGCCATCCTGAAATATTGAAACATAGCAGCGCAGCCCCGATGTCCTCAAGGACATTGGCGCTGCGCTGCTGAACTCTGCGATTGGTCAGTCAAATCTGATGATTGGTCCCCTGCCGGGTGCCCGTACAGCTCTGCTGTCCGTGACACCAGTTTACAAGCTAGTGTCACCGCAAGTGTACTTGTGGTGACACTTGGAGCTCATGACGTACTCTGCACGTCATGATGCGGTAACTAACACCACATCATGACGTACATAGTACGTCACTAAGGGGTTAACAGCAATGTGAAGATGGCTCTCCTTATCTGCGGCTGCAGTGCATTCGGAAAGTCTTCAGACCCTTTCATTTTTTCACATTTTATGTTGCGGTCTTGTGCTAAAATTAAAAAGAAAGATTCAAGTTTTTCCCCATCGTTCTGCATGCAGTACTCCATAATGACAAAGTGAAAACAGAATGTTCAAAATCTTTGAATCTTTATTTTATTGAAAAGAACAAATCTTTGCAATGACATATGTTTTCAGACCCTTTACATGGGACTTCATTGAAGCAACTTTGGCGATTATAGCCTTCAGTCTTCTTGGGTATGATGCCACAAGGTTTGTATATTTAGATTTGAGGATTTTCTGCCATTCTTGTCTGCAAATCCTCTCCAGGTTCTGTCACGTTGGATGGTGACCGGAGGAGGACAGCCTTTCTCACATCTCTCCAGAGATGTTTGATTGGGTTCAAGTCAGGGCTTCAGCACAAGGCCGCAACTTAACAAAAAGGTTAAAAAAAAAAAAAGGGAAATGGTCTGAAGAATGCATTGTGTGCCGAATGCCACTGCCCTGGTAGTTACACCCATGCTACTCTATGTACAATTTTCAGGAAAACTAGATTCGGTTGGCTATTCCCAGCAGATTACTATTGCTTTTTCCTAGATAATCAATGGCTGAGGTGTCTGGCATCATCAGTATCTTAATAGATGTAAATATATTATTAATTATTGTCTGGAAGATCTTCCCCAGTTTAAAGGGAACTTGTCAGGACATTTATACTGCCCATTCTGAGGGCGTAAGGCACCCTGATAGTTATGGTCTCTTCTCCCTATGACTGTACTGATAATCATCAGCTGGAGGATGGTGGTAACCCTTATCTTATGAATACATTGGACTTTTGCCTCACAGCACTGGCACTGCACTATTAAACTGTGAGGCAGACAATACATGCTGATTGCAGAAAAAAGCACAGGGATGCAGTCTGGGTGTCTGACGCTACTGTATGCTGACAGGTTCCCTTTAAGGTTCTCAATTATTCAAACAGATATAGGTATTTGTGAATAACACTATCCAAACACACCTGTATCAAGTCTCTGTGTACTATCTTTCTAGTAGGTATGGATTTTCCTGCATTAAAGGAATGGAAAGAAGAACATGGCACCACTGATCCATTGATACCTGGGGTCATTGCTTTTATAAGAAAACCTTGTTAAATTTGTTGAGCTAGACAGGCCCAAGTGGTTTAGCAGGGACGATCAGATAATACCCACTGGATCTGATCCCCAAAACCTATTACTTGTCAGATCCTTTATTTTTACCTCTGTGATAAGTAGCTTCACACTTGTCTGGCAGCCACACACAACCTGTGGACAAGTGTGGTGCTGTTTTGTGGAATATCCTATTCTCTGAGCATTTAATAAAAAACATAATATATGATATTGTAGTATTTGGTATTTCTTAGTGTGTTACTAAGTATCCTTGTGTTCGCTGCTAATGCAGATAACATCAAGAAGCCATGTGCTGATCTGATGATCACAAGCTTTGGAGACAACACCATATTGAAGCAAATGTATGAGGCTGGTTACATCATTATGGGGAGGGTTTGTTTGTGGCATTTCTTGCATGTGGGGTTATGGTGACAACTTTGCTAATACATTTCTAGAAGACGTAGCAGATGGAGAGCAATGAAACAATGCAGCCTTTATTCTCTACAGTGTCCCAGCAGGCCTCTGGCGTCTACACAATGAAATAACGTCCTGTTAGAGCCTCTCTGGGGCTGCAGCTTCTACTTTCTCTAGTGTGGGGAGAGTTTTATTCTTGTCTCCTGTAGAAGCACTTACTTTACATTCAGCACAAATGCATAATTCTATATGATCCTGTATAAGATTGTCCTGAGACCTTTCCTTTTGCAAATCAAGGCTGCATTGATTGACTGAATATCTCCTCCAGCAGAGGGAAGCAGCGCTCAGAAAAATCATTATGAGCCTATGAGAGCTGAAGCAATGTCTGCACTGGGTACAGGGTGGAAAAGAGTTATGGTGACATTGCTGTGTAAAGACAGAAGTGGGTAGCGAACCTTAGAAGTGCAGTGCTAGTTAAGTGCTCCGGCTCCTTTCCTGAGTTTCTCTACACAGCAGTACTGCCGGTCATTCAGTACTGCCGGTCATGGAGTGGTGTCCATGTGGCCAGGAGAGTCGGTGTGCAGAAGAACAGCTATAGAGACTTTTTCTATCCCTTTGTTTATCAGGATCTGGCAGAGGTCCTGTAGGTCCGATCGCCTCCTTTCAGAATGGTATTACATATTTGTTGTTTTTTTTTTTCATTATCACGCAGCAGTATTTCAGATATTTTTGATTAGCTTTAAGTTCTGAGTGTTTTCTATATGTAAAAGTGAATATTAACTTTTAAGAGGACATTTATTTGGTTAGATAATATAAAAGTTGCAGTAGTTGTACAGATGGATTGCTGGGAAAGAAGTGGATTTGGGGATTTACATGGGGGATTTAAAAAAGCACAAACAAAACAATGGCTGACATACTCTATTTAATAGACGGAAGTTTAGTTGAGATGTTTTTACCCGTTGTACACAGTTCATTTACATGCTATGTCTTCCAAACAGGAGGGATTCTGGAATTAAAACATTCTCTGGTTTTTCATCTAGGGGAGGATGTTGGTTATGTGGCCAGTGAGATCACAATGAGTGATGAAGAGCGGATTCAGCTTATGATGATGGTGAAGGAAAAAATGATCACCATTGAGGAAGCGCTTGCAAGGGTAGGATTTCAAGACCTCATCTATTAACGAAGTTCTCTCAACATTTGTCTTCACAAAGCACTTTGATCCTTTACTATGGATGCCACCTTAATTGTATTACAGTTAATTTAGTACATTAATTAGAATACTATAAGTAACATGCTAGAAGATGGTCTGTGATGTTAAAGGGGTTGTCCAGGGGGTAAAATTTGGAAAAGGCCTCAGAGTGGCATAAAAATATAAAATGCCATACCCACTGTGCATGGATCCCATGTGCTCCTGTTTTGATGCTTACTGAGTCCCTGCAGGTCTTTGCTTCCAGGTCCAGTCTCGTCATCCTGGAATCACCTGGAGATACCTGCTCAGCCAATCACTGGTTCAGAGTGTCACTACTGTGGGCAGTAAATAGCTGAGCAGGCATCTCCAGGAATTTCCTGCTGGTCTAGATGGAACCAAGAAGCACAACTATCCGGGATGCAGTAAACATTGGAATGATAGCAGCCAGGGATCAGTGAGGGTGGATATGTCTTCTGCCATTTTCTTTATCCCACTCTGAGGGCTTTAGCCAATATTTTACCACCAAACAGACCACCCCTTTAAGGTTTCTCAGATTGACTCTGAAAAAACCAGTTATTATAGCCTTATATATTCTTTAGGCTCTGTTTGCACTTGCAATGTGGTTCCATTCATAATGCAAAATATGGCACATAGCTGGATTGGTCACACGGATGCTCAACAAATTCCACTGATTTACAATACGGTCTGTTGTGTTTTTTTCATGCTGCCTATAATTCTGTACGCTTCGGGAATCTGCAACAAGCCTCCGAGGCAGATGTAACAAGGGCCATTAAATGACCAGAGAGATTCGTATGACTAGACCATCACTGCCTAAAGACATCAGGCCTCATGTATGAAATCTAGTGCAGACATGAACTGAAGCTGTATCCCTATCAACCAGTTGATCACTTCTTTCGTTTTTTAAACCCACTTTGAAAAAATAAAAGCTGAAACTTGGGAAATTAGGGGAAAATTAACGTTTTCCATTGGAATAATCCTCTAGGGCATACTTTGGATACGTGCCATTTTCACCGGGTTGACACCACAGCATTTTCACACTCTTCTTGAAAGCAAATGGCTGGTCACCACTTCTTGACAGACCTGAGCCATTCAACAGATCGTCACTTTTTGCCACCACTAGACTAGTGGTCTCTAACCTGTGGCTTCATGGCTGTTGCAAAACTGTATCTCTCAACATGCACTGGTAGCCACAGGCAGGAGGTTGCAGATTTACAGCAACTTGGAAACTACAGACCAGGGACCACAGCACTAGACAGAGGAGGAGTCGTTGGGAGTACACTGGTGGCATTTAGTTACTAGAGCAATCCTGTAGGTCCTTATTTTCATATTGGCTGTCCAACCAGAGACACTTTAAAAGAGTAACCACACTTTCCAAAACCTAGTGACGTACCTAATGTTTTGATTGGTGGAGGCCTGAGTGATGAGACCCCTGCCAATCTCTACCATAAGGAGTTAGAAGCTGAGCTGATTACTGTCTGTCTCTCCTCACTGCTGAAGACGGAACCAAAGATGGTGTCAGGTTTATGAGGCCATCTTCATTTCTATCTTCAGAAGTGAGCACTCAGCTCAGCAATTCAAACTCCTGGTTTTGGTGAACGGTGAGGTCTCATCTCTGTCCCCACCGATCAAAACATTTCAAATGTCACTGTGACATCAAATTTTTTTTGAAAAGTTACTTCTAATTGTTTTGACTGTTTTTCTATGAAGATAAGTGTTCATCAATCATATGTGTTAATGTAACTATTTCCTTTATATTTATTTTATTATTTTCTGTTTTTTTATGTTTATCTTTGTGATAACTGACAAGTTAAAGGCAGTATAATGCTCAAAAGAAAGTAGCTAATGTGTGAAGGTTTTTACATATTTTTGTATTTCATTACTACATTTACTCAGTGACTCCAGTGATCCCGCATGTAAAGGCTCTACGCCTCATAGCATTTTATATTCTCTTTATTCCAATGCTGTTTTGATACTTACCAGCATGCCCTGCTTCCCGCTTCTTAACCTCACTTAACTGTGCTTCTTAATCTCACTTCTTGGTTTAGCAATGACAATTTCAGAGATAGAAATGTTGTGCTGCTGCAGCTATTACATTGTCCTCTGTCATTGTCTCCCTTTTCAGCTGAAGGAGTATGAGTCGCAGAATAAGACACAAGGTTCCCAAGATTCAGCAGATTGGGCTGATGGGTCATATCCACCCTGTGATGAGTCTTCCAATTGTAATGTGAGTGTATTGCTGTGTATGCAATCATAGCTGACATCTCTCTAATATGATGTGAATAAGCACACCACAGTTCAATGTCATGCCACTGAGGATATATAGTTACCGATAATGAGTTTCTTGAGTTTTTTATCTGCTGTTACATTTTTCAAAGAAACCAAATAGAATATAAACACAGATTTTAGCCCAGACATGGATTCTCCTTTTCATATCACTTGTACAGCATTACAGGGTTTTCTCTGGCTCAGGATATGCCATAATTGGTTAAATTACATGGCGTGCCACCTCTTTGCCTCCCATCTATTGGAAGAATGGGAGTCTCGTGACCTCTGTCCTGCATGCCAAGGCAGCCACATCTAGGCAGAGACTAAATGGACAGGTGCCCATTCATGTGTGCAGATATGGAAACTGGAAAGCAAGCTACCAGAATATTATCTGCTTCTATTTGTGTAACATATAGCAGATCCGAAAGTGACTTCAACCAGTAGAGGTTAGATATCTGTATGTGGTGAATTATGTTGTGCCACCATTGCATTTATAACTTAAAGAGGATTTCCAACTCTAACAGAGTGGCCCAGACCTGCCCGACTCAGGGTGGGGGTGATGCTTACCTGATTCCCGCCACTGGATCCAGGCTGTCGGTCTCCTGGGCTGGCAGTTGCGCTCCCTCATGCGCCGAGGACATCTTCCGTCAACGGGGGCACTCCATATCAGCCTTTTTTTTCCTAGGAACTTGATAAAGTTTTAGGTCTGTACATACGTATTTAGAAAAGGGGAATTTGGTGGTTAAGGATAAACTTATTCCTTATACCTCACAAGGGTAGATTTACACGTGGCAGATTTGTTGCAGCAGTTTCTGTCCCTAAAAATTATATCCATTCTTCTGAACGTGGTTGTTTCTGCAGCACATGAATAGGAAATTATTGTCAGCTATAGACATGGACTGACAGGGTTTAGTCCCGAGACCCCCCTCCCGATATTTCAGTGGCTCAGAGGTCACATGAGGTTTTTGAACGTGTGAATACTGAGGCCAGTGATTAGCTGCAGTAGTCACAGGAATGGCAACTTTGGGGACAGAAACTGCAGTCAGCGCTGGAACGGCAGGGCTTTCAAAAGGTGTTATTTTTATTAGATATCCCCCATGATTAATTTATATTTTACACATTCTGGTTGGACAACCCCTTTAAGAAATTCAGTAATATGTTTGGGAACATGCCTGTAAAAGTGGAGCTTTTCTTTCAATTTTCAAGGATACATGGGAAAACTCCTGGTTTCTATTAGGACATTCTTTTCAATGAGATGCAGTTTTTGTGAAAGAATGTGAAGTGAAGTGCACACACAACGCACATGCTGCATGGCTTATGAGATGCACAGCGCTTTTTGCCATACTTTTGAAACATGGCCGTATGTTTTTATTTAACCCAATGTGATATGCTAACCCATCTCTAACATCAGCCCTGTCCTTAGCTGTCCTCTACTTCTTATTACGTTAGTCTCTCCTGAAAATCATTTTTTTTACTTCTGTGATTTAGTACTTTGCACTCTAGTCCACATGTTTTTCTTACTATATAATAATTATTAATATAGTGTTTGTCTATATGTTTTTAACCGTAAGGCTGCACTCAGATTCTCGATCAAAATGCTTTAACGGCAGTCTCTAGTTTGGCAATCATTGTTTAAAAATCAATCCCCTAATATTTTCTGCATAAGGTTCCAGTGGATCTACAAGATGAATTAGCATGGAGGTGAAATCTGGAAGGCTTGGCAAGACAATGATGTCATCTTGTGATGTGACAATGACCTCAGCTGTCACACAGTGTCAGCTTCTACATGAGTAATCTCTTTTTTTTTTGCCTTTAGTTATGGAGTGACATTCTGAAAGGGATCTTTGGTGAATAAAGCCAACACATTATATGCCGCTTGACAATTTTTAATGACTTCCACCACACTTGCGGACGTAAATGCAGATTATTTTTAAAAATGTCTCTTAAAGTTTTTGCTTTGTCCCATAATCTGTTGCTGGTTATATATTCAGCAAACAAGAAAAAGCTGGGACTTTTTGCAGAAGACATAAGCACTAACAGATGAACCAGCGGTCACTGCTGGTGGCACTATGCCTTTGGCATAGAAAACCTGAAGTTATTTCATTGGTAATTCCATTCTGTAATAAGTATATAATACAGTCGCTGCAGATGTTTCACTTACTGCTTTACTCTGAACAACTGATGTCACTGGAAGTTTTCAGGGGAAATATTTCTGTTGAAGTGGATTACATTTAAAACCCTCTCGGGACAGAAAACATATGTTCTTATAGATGTTCTCATGCCAGGTTTTTGGTCTAGAACTGATATTCCATGGGAATAGTGAGAGAAAGTGAGATGCGTTAGTATGTATGTTCCTAAACATATAGCATGCACTTACACAGGCTCTTAGTTAATAGAAATAAATTGCATAATGATTCCTAATAACAATGAAGACCTACCTGAAGAGTAAATGCACAGACCCGGTATAGTGGTAGCCCTTTCCGTTCTGTAATATGGAGCCTTAGACACTATACTCTCCTGGACGCAATGCTTCTACACTAAAATTTCAAATTGTGTTGGCCTGAAGGTGTTTGTAATAACCATTAGCATGGAGTCGCATTTAGCTTTTTGCGGCTGTTTTTCATGCAGCTTTTCTGAGCCAAAGGGTATGAGAAATATACACTCAAGGAATTACTTCTGCTTCTCCAGCTTGCTGGATCCACTTCGGGCTTTGGCCCAAAAAACTGTGTGTGAGAAACCACCCTTAAAGGGGTTGTCCCACGAAAAATATTATACAGCTTTCAAACCAGCACCTGGATCTAAATACTTTTGTAATTGCTTGTCATTAAAAATTTTGTACAGCTACTGAGTTATTCAATAAAGTGTATCTGTATAGGACCACTTACTTTCTTATTTCTTTGACCTGCTCACTAAGCAGGCCGCACATGCTCAGTTTCAACTTTTAACTGCCTCCTGAGCTGTGATAGGCAGAGCATGGACACGCCTCCTGAGCTTGCAGCAGAAAAGACACTCCCCGAGCTGTCAGCTTGATATGAATCTAGCAGAGCAATGAATGTGGAGATCTGTGGATCCATGTGAGGTACAGAGCTGGTTCTTGCTTTGTTAGAAAGAGGTTGTCATGTGCTATATGATGTCTGATTTTCATTTTTACATTATTCGTGGGATAACCCCTTTAAGGCCTCATGCAGGAACTAGTGCCTCCCAAAAATTTTGCAACAGACTTTCAACAGAAAAATGTTTGTGGTAGATGCCACATAGTATCGCAGTCTTTGTGCTTGGTTGTATTGACTCCAAAATATAGTAAATACAAATGAGCAGAGCTCATGTACTACAAGAGTGAAATCCACTGCAAAATCTGCATGTAAAGATATGCAGCTTTATACTGACGACTTTCATTCAGAATTGTATCTGTTGTTTGTGAAAAGGAACTAAATTTACTGAAGATCACATGATATTCATGCATATGATTATTACACTGGGATAGCAGTGGAATCACATTATTTTAACCATTTCCTACTTTCAATATCAGCAGTGCGTAGCTCATGAAGAAAGTCCCGTGTCATGAGCTGGTGTACATATAAGGTATGCCATAGGCTGTCAGCACACATATCCCTTGTTGCTGTCATGGGTAAAAGGGGCAATTTATCAGAGTTGCAAAAAAAATAGTTTTTTGGGACAAGGGTGGCAATATTTCTGAGACCTGCATTTGTGAATTGTTTACGTGCTGCTGTAGTGAAAATGTATTGTGAGTGGACAAATGGCACCATTGCGAATAAGTGACATGGAAACTGCAGAGCATCACGTGCCATTGATGTGAGAGGTGAACACAGGCTAAGAATGTGGGTAAAAGACCAACACACTACAGTATGGCAGCTTAATGCCCAAATGAACCAAGGAGCTAACAGATGTGTGTCTAAAACAACAGTTCAACTAAGGCTACTTTCACACTAGCGTTATATTTTCATTGTCAATGGGGACAAAACTGAACTGAAGAGAACGGAATGCTCCTAAATGCATTCCGTTCAGTTTAGTTGCATCTCCAGACTGGAGAGCAAACCGCAACATGCTGCGGTTTGCTCTCCGTCCTGGGGATGCGGAACAAGACGGATCTGGCATGACCCCCAATGCAAGTCAATGGGGATGGATCCGTTCTGTGTGACACAATAGAAACCGGATCCATCCTCTATTGACTTTCAATGGAGTTAATGACGGATCGGGCACAGAGTCACATACCTGAAAAGTCGTCACTGTGCTGCGCTGCTGTGCCCTGGCGCGCTCTGCTTCTCAAACTGCCGCTCCAGTCCCTCTTTCCTGTGGTGAGAAGCCCGGCTTGGATCTTCTGTATTTCAATGTAAGAAGAAACTTGGGGGGGGGGGGTCGGTGGTGGTTGCAGCTAGCGAAGCTGCTAAGGATGGCAATGCATTATGGATGGCTGAAGTAGCACGCTGGGCGCAGGCCCCCTAAGTCCCAGCGATGTTAAAGATCAGACATCCGGATCCGTTCATAACGGATGCACACGGATGTATTATAAGTAACAGAAGTACGGAAAGCAGAACGGAATGTGAAAGCAGCTTAACCCTATCGAATATGGGGCTCCGAAGCAGACGGATGGTCATGGCAAGTCTGCTAACGAAGTTACATTGACATAATAGGCTTCAATTTTCACAGCAGTATTGAAATTGGACTACTACTGAGAATGGCCTTCTCCGATGAGTCGCGTTTTCTGCTTCATCGAATAGATGGGCGTTGGTGTGTCAGACGAAAAACATCAGAAAACAAACTCCCTGCAACCATTACTGGACGAAAACAAGCTGGTGGTGCCAGCGTTATGGTCAGGGCATTCTCTGGACCCACTCATCCATGTGGAAGACATTTTCAGCTGATATGACCCTTTGCTGTAAAACTGACCTGTACCATTCATTCTCTGAGAGTACAATTACAGCAATACCATATTTATATTATTTTTATTGTGTTTTAATATTGGAAAAAACTTTGGGAGAAAATATTATTGCTACTTTGGTCACTTTATGACCTCCCCATAACTTTATAATAAGGTATTTCTATCTACCGGACTGTGTGAGAGCTAATTTTTTTGCAGGGCAATCGGTAGTTTTTATTGGAATGTACATGACTTTTTGATCACTTTTTACAAGTCTATGGGAGCGAGCCTTCCTATTGAAATGAATGGGGCGGTTAGGTTTAATTACACCTACTCACCGCTACCCATGTTACGGCTAGCGTGTAAACAATGAAGAGGAGGTAGCGCTGGTACGGCGCCTGCCTCCTCTTCAAACTGCTGATCGGCGGGGGTGCCGGGTGTCGGACCCCCGCCGGTCTGATATTCATAACCTATCCTGAGGATAGGTCATCAATAAATTTAACTTGGAGAACCCCTTTAAAGAAACTAACTCCCCATACTGATGAAACTTTGGACATCTCCAGAAAAAGGCGAATCAGGTCAGACGACCCCTGAAAACATTTTGGACTTTTATCTGAAGATTTTCTGGATTTTAAATTAAAAGAAAAAAAAACGATGCTTAATGTAATCCGTGAATAATGTGCCGCTGTGAACAGACCCAGGAAGCATTGTGTGAAGCATATTTATTATTACAAAAAAAATTTCTCCCAGTGAAATATCACCTTAAAGGGGTTCCCGAGGGCTGAACCAGAATAAGAGCCATTCTTCATTCTTTTACTATATATGAGTCGATATAAACAAAAAGGAAAACATAGCATGTGAATATATATATATATACATAGCATTTATAGAAAAGTAGCATAGTTCCCACCTCCAAAACAGCCTCCGGCAACACTATACAGTGCCTTGCGAAAGTATTCGGCCCCCTGGAACTTTCAACCTTTTGCCACATTTCAGACTTCAAACAAAAAAATATAACATTTTAAATTTTTGGTGAAGAATCAACAACAAGTGGGACGTGCAAAATTATTCGGCCCCCTTGCATTAATACTTTGTTGCGCCAACCTTTTGCTGCGATTACAGCTGCAAGTCGCTTGGGGTATGTCTCTATCAGTTTTGCACATCTAGAGACTGAAATTCTTGCCCATTCTTCCTTGCAAAACAGCTCGAGCTCTTTGAGGTTGGATGGAGAGCGTTTGTGAACAGCAGTTTTCAGCTCTTTCCACATATTCTCAATTGGATTCAGGTCTGGACTTTGACTTGGCCATTCTAAGACCTGGATACGTTTATTTTTGAACCATTCCATTGTAGGTTTTGCTTTATGTTTGGGATCATTGTCTTGTTGGAAGATAAATCTCCGTCCTAGTCTCAGGTCTTTTGCAGACTCCAACAGGTTTTCATCCAGAATGGTCCTGTATTTGGCTCCATTCCATCTTCCCATCAATTTTAACCATCTTCCCTGTCCCTGCTGATGAAAAGCAGGCCCAAACCATGATGCTGCCACCACCATGTTTGACAGTGGGGATGGTGTGTTCAGGGTGATGAGCTGTGTTGCTTTTACGCCAAACATATCATTTTGCATTGTTTCCAAAAAGTTGGATTTTGGTTTCATCTGACCAGAGCACCTTCTTCCATATGTTTGGTGTGTCTCCCAGGTGGCTTGTGGCAAACTGTAAACAAGACTTTTTATGGATATCTTTGAGAAATGGCTTTCTTCTTGCCACTCTTCCATAAAGGCCAGATTTGTGAAGTGTTCGACTGATTGTTGTCCTATGGACAGACTCTCCCACCTCAGCTGTAGATCTCTGCAGTTCATCCAGAGTGATCATGGGCCTCTTGGCTGCATCTCTGATCAGTCTTCTCCTTGTTTGAGATGAAAGTTTAGAGGGACGGCCGGGTCTTGGTAGATTTGCAGTGGTCTGATGCTCCTTCCATTTCAATATGATCGCTTGCACAGTGCTCCTTGGGATGTTTAAAGCTTGGGAAATCTTTTGGTATCCATGCCTGGTGTGTTCCTTGGTCTTCATGATGCTCTCTGTGCTTTAAACAGAACCCTGAGACTATCACAGAGCAGGTGCATTTATATGGAGACTTGATTACACACAGGTGGATTCTATTTATCTTCATCAGTCATTTAGGACAACATTGGATCATTCGGAGATCCTCAATGGACTTCTGGAGTGAGTTTTCTGAACTGAAAGTAAATGGGCCGGATAATTTTGCACGCCCCACTTTTCAGTTTTATGATTACAAAAAAAGTTTAAATGATCCAATAAATTTCGTTCCACTTCACAATTGTGACCCACTTGTTCATTCTTCACCAAAAATTTAAAATGTTATATCTTTTTGTTTGAAGCCTGAAATGTGGCAAAAGGTTGAAAAGTTGCAGGGGGCCGAATACTTTCGCAAGGCACTGTAGCTATCACCAGGATCACTGCTAGGTGGAAGTCTGCATCTAGCATAGTGAGGTGAAACCTGGTACGTCACTGACAGTAAACAAACCGACCTTGCACTGTGTGATGCAGCGCAAGGCAGGGGGGAGCATTAAAGCAAGGAAATGCTCCAATGCTCCACTCATATATAGTAAAAGAATAAAGAAGAGCTTATATCTGGGTTCAGCCCTGGTCCCAGAGAACCCCTTTAATCTGTTTCCCATTTTTTGCAGCTCCCAAATGCAAAATGTGAACATATGATATATCATCATTGAGAAAACTTTACTTTGCAAAATGCTCCCCAGCAAAGAAATTCTGGATGAGAAAATTCTCAACATGAAAAAAATCTGATTTAACCCTTTCATGACCGGGCCTAAAAATGGCCTGAATGTCCAGGCAACTTTTTTAGATTTTGTGTACGTGTTGGTTTAGTGACCCGAATTTTTTTATTTGTTTGACTACCAAAATAATTTTTGCAATTTTTTTTACTTGACACTTAGGACTTTTTATTAGAATGTTTTTTTAGAGATTTTTTTTATATTTTAGGTTTCATTTTGAGGCAAACTGCTAATTCTTATTAAAAAAAAAAGTACATTTTTTTAATTATAGCTTTTTTTTTCTTAAATATTAAAACTGACACAAAAATTAATTATTTCAATAGGTTCCCTATTTGGTGACGATCGTTTTGATATATAAAATGTATATGTTTTATTGAACGGGGCGAATTTGGTGACGGTTTCCGTTGGCGACTACATTTGTAATTTTTTTTTTACATTTTTTATTTGTATTTTTATTATAATTTTTTTAACTTTATATTAAATTTATTTTTGGCACATAATATGTCCCCCAGGAGGTCATTAAAAGACCTCTGGAGGACATTGATTTTTTTTTTTTAATGACTTTTTTTTTCCCCCCCCACTATTTCCACTGTAACTGGGGCATCCACAGGAGCCCCAGTTACAGGGGAAAACAGCCCCCTGGGGGCTCATTACACACAGGCAGAGCTGATCAGGGTCTCCTTAGACCCTGCAGCTCTGCTCTTAGACCGAGACACTCGGCGGTCACGTGACCCGACGGGACTAACACAGGAAGAGGCTCTGCCGCTTCCTGCTCCCTCCGGCATGCCTTCAGGTAAGGCTCTCCTCCGGCACAGGAGAAGGCAGAAGCGGTAATAAACCGCTCCTGTCTTCTCCCCAGGGTCCCCGCTCTGTCTGTGAGCCGGGACCCGACCTGCTCCTGCTAGATTGCAGGAGCAGGAGCTTTAAAGGGTTTCTGTCACCAGTTTTGGGCATATAAAACAGGATGACATTTGCAATGTGCAAATGTCACCTGATGCCCAAACTGGTGATCATTTTTTTACTGGTGCCCCCGTTTTTGAAATAAATCATCTTTTGTTGTATGCAAATGAAGCTTACTAGGTGCAAGGGCGGTTACCTCGCACCTAGTAAGCTCTGTTTGCCCACCCGCGGTCACGCCTACCTTCACTTGATTGACAGGGCCAGGCAGCTTGTTGGATCCTCTGCCGGCCCTGTGCTCCATTCAAATCCCGCGCCTGCGCCCTGCGGAATAGAAGCGGCGCAGGCGCAGTGAGCGGCGCTGGCCGCCGGGCTCCCGGCTACCTCACTGCGCCTGCGCCGATGACGTCATGTGTACTCTGACGTCATCGGCGCAGGCGCAGTGAGGTAGCCGGGAGCCCGGCGGCCAGCGCCGCTCACTGCGCCTGCGCCGCTTTTATTCCGCAGGGCGCAGGCGCGGGATTTGAATGGCGCACAGGGCCGGCAGAGGATCCAACAAGCTGCCTGGCCCTGTCAATCAAGTGAAGGTAGGCGTGACCGCGGGTGGGCAAACGGAGCTTACTAGGTGCGAGGTAACCGCCCCTTGCACCTAGTAAGCTTCATTTGCATACAACAAAAGATGATTTATTTCAAAAACGGGGGCACCAGTAAAAAAATGATCACCAGTTTGGGCATCAGGTGACATTTGCACATTGCAAATGTCATCCTGTTTTATATGCCCAAAACTGGTGACAGAAACCCTTTAATCCCAGCGCTGATCAGCGCTGGGATTAAAGCGCTGCCTGCACGTGTATATACGTGCTATCTGCACGGGGCATGTGCAGATAGGACGTATATAGCCGTATGGCAGTCGGGAAGGGGTTAACCTGAACTTTAAAAGCTTGACTTAAAGAAGAACTCCCACAAAAATTTTTATTCTCTGACCTGCTAGAAAGGTGCATGATATAATCTGTAGTGAATGTCATTTTCAGAGGCTTGTCAGAGGCTATAATTGAGAGTTTCCACTCTCTTCTTATTGTAGCTGGGTCATGTGACCAACTCTCTGACCTTCAACTGACCCAGGACAGCCAGTTACTGCTCTATTCATTCCTATGAGACTCAGAGTGAGGCTCCCATAGGAATGCATAGAAAATTAGACTTCCTGTCCACACATAAGATGCTGTGTCAGTTGGTGGGTCTAATTCCTAGTCACATGACACAGATGAGAAGCATCAGGGAGATATAGCTCAAAAATTCAGCTACTGGTAAGAAAATGACATTCACTACAGATTACATCATGTACATTTCTAGCAGGACATGGAATAAAAACTTTTGTGGGAGTTCTTCTTTAAGATTATTTTAATGATTGCTACTACTTGGAAAAAGCTATGCTCTAAAAATACTACATTTTAATTTAGTCCTTAAATCCCGGTATGTGAAAAACACTGCTAAGAGACTGTAGACTGTAAATTCAGTTTATTCCAATGCAGCACTGCCACCTGCCGGCCTACATTGGAGTGTGTTGGCTGGAGCTGGTACAAGCCTACCAGTCCTATCACTAAAATGAACAGCTTCCCCAGTCTCAGCCACCTCAGATGCCATGGTTACAATTGACCATGGCATCTGAGGGGTGCTATTGCCAGACATTAGCCCCGAGTGTCTGTTGAGTGAAAAAGCAGACACCCGTCGGCTATGGAGCCTGCTCTGTTCCAGAGCGGGCACCATGTTTAGAGAGATGACATCCACCGTACATGTACAGTGCATGTCATTAAGAGGTTAAACAGCTGGAATTGGTTTTGAATAGGAACGAGCCATCCCATTGAAATGAATGGGATGGCGTATTTGTAATTACAACTGCTCACCGCTGCAGTTGTAACCAGAGCAGGTTAAAACTTTATTTTACTAGGAGCAGAATGGGTTAGAAAAATAAATAAGATGCATTACTCACCTCATTGATCCATGGGCTTCCTGGTCCTGTCTCAGCACACAGGAAATGGCAGGCAATTCCCATTCATCCAATCACTGGCTGCAAAGTTGGCCCACCTCAACCTGTAATTGGCTGAGTGATCATTTCCTGCCATGTCCTGTGTGTTCAAACCAGACCAGGAAGCAGAGACAATCAGGGATCTGGTAAGTGCCAGAACACCAGCAGTGAGGGATTGTTGATGTGAGTAATGCCTCTTTTATCTTCTGCACCTTTTCTAAAAACTGTTAACCTGCCAGAAATCCCCTTTAAGTAAATCCATACTTGCTATTTTCAATAGTTATAGTACATTTTTCACTGAATTTTGTGACCTAATTTCCAGAAACTGGATGTTTCAAATGTATTTGAACCAAGAGTATAAGGGTGGTCATATACATTAGTCTAAAATTCAATCATTCTTAGGTTGAAATTTAACAATAAGTGAGCATTTTAATGGACTAATAACGGACTGTAGAGTGGAAAGAAGTTGGTCATGTTTAAAATTTTAGTCTGATAGTTGGAAGTCCTTGACGTTCTCAGCGAAAGATTTGTCCTTCCTTTGCCCAATGTCATTCAACATGTATGTCCAGTATGGATGACTTTAGTGGCCAATATGGAGTAAAATGTGTATGGCTGTATGAGCAAACTGGTTGTTCACTAGACAACCATTCGTTTAATGATTGTTCAACCATCAATCTACTTCTATCTGATGTGTATATGATGCTACTTTGTTAGAGACCTTAGGAGGAGTCCATTATCAGTAAACCCAGTTCAATCAGACCTGTCATTACTTTCCCTGTGAGTCACATGTATTTCTGTTAACAGGAAATATTTTATTAGGCAGATAGAATGTGGCACATTTAGAGAATATGCTATCAAGTACAATCTACTTTCATCTTATTGCTTGCTTGAAGGGGGGGTTCCTTTGTTTTGGAGCATTTAAAGGGTCAAAGCCCATTTTTGTCTTGTAGGAGCTATATTCCTCTTTTTTCTTCTCTCTAAAATTCCATAGACAGCAATTAAGGCTTTGGAGGCCAGCAAGAGGTTAGCTAGCCTTCGTCAGTGAAAACGGGGATTGTTTGCCATATACAACACTCCCTTTTTTCCTTGTGGTGAATAGAAGATTTGCCTATAGCTGATGACTTCTGCCTTTTTTTTCACAAGCTGTACAGCCCAGAGAGGATCCAGGGAATCAGTCGGAGAGCAGAAGGCGGCTAATTAAGTCCAGCATCCTCTTTCTTGAGCTCACTCCCCCTCCTTCAGCTTAATAGCTGTGGCTCTGAAACCTTTTATGTGTCTGATACTATAACTTGGAAGAAGTCGCGTGTGCAGGATTTCCAGTCACATGTTGCTTGCTTTCAAGAAGGACTTAATCACAGGTTTGGGGACCACAAGGCTGAAAAGTCCAAGAATTAAGAAGCCAATAACAACTGATCGCCTTCCTAAATGCCGAAGCTGGTAAGTTTATAGAGTTTGTTCTTCGGATGCTGGGCTAGGCAGGACTGACATAGTTATACTCTCCAATACTCTTCTAGTCTCATAGTCTAATGAATATGGCTTTGATTTTAGTTTTGGACTCGTCTGCTGGATAAATTCCTTCTCTTTGTTTCTGTGAGAACTTTTTCTCCGAACATGTAATGTACTTTGGACTGTATTTCCATTCACACAGTTGTTGCTGTCAAATCATTTTTGAAATTCGGCAAAAGTAGAGTATTCCTAAGTTTAAAAGTATATATGTAGATTGTATGTGGACTCCAGTGGTTGACAGACATATATTACTTTTCAGTGGTGACTATATCTGTCCTCTCACAAGCTTTAGCCTTACATTACAACTCATAAATGAATTATGAGTTGTAGTTTTGTATTTTTGTATTGATTCCTATTTAGAGCTATATATTTATATATCATTTACTTGTATGTATAGTATCCTATGGTTCATGATTTGTCTGCTATGATCATGCTAAAGATAACACATTAAAGATTAAACACTTCCCTTTCTGAAAATGTGGAAATTAATCAACACCCAGATCTAGCACTTTAACTGATCTGTTGGTTCCTCATTAGACATTTGTGTATTGCTTTATCTAGTGACTGCATATTATCTTTTAGGAAAAATACAAAGCCCAAGTTGGTTTTCTGCATCTTCATCACAACGTGTTAGACATTTGGTAACACTTTCTGGGTAACAGTTTCCTTTTCTTTGTTCTTTTTGGCCAAATACTCTTCCAGGGAATCTCCTGGTCAGTAAAGTAGATGTGTGATGTCATAATCTATCCTGTGGCTGTTTTTTATTTAAAGAGACAGTCACTGATAACGTATCGTGCATATCGTATTTGTAGACATGACATTTTTCTTTACCAGATTTTAAATTAGGAGCCTTTGTCATCTTCACTCTGATATTATATAACAAAAGACTATTTTTTGCAAGAATACTAGAAATTGGAAATAATCTTTTATGATTTATGTTATTTTCTTGGCAGTTTACTTGGTCGTTGAATGACCTGTGTTTTGGTGTTTTCTATTTTTATATACATAAGGGTTAATAAATGTATAATGGATCTCTGTTTGTGGTCCGGAGATGCAAGAGGCTCAGGTTTAATGTTGCTAGAGTCAGAGCTGTCATTATATTAGAGTAAGATCATATTGAAATCATGTTATTTTATTAAATTTCTTATGTACATCCTTGTTTATCTTGTATCCAAATGACATTCAGAGTAAAACTATGTGTTTAAACATTTAAAGTCTTCATTTTGTTAGAAACCAATGTTATATCCCTATTGTTTTTCTTGGATCGATGAGTTTCTCACAGAAATTGTACATGTTGCTTTGCCAAAAGGGCATGCTTTAGGGGACTGACTACAGTTACAGACATGTACTCCAAAAATGTTCTTGAATACGCATGCAAAAGGATATCATGGTTATTTAAAACAGCAATATATAGCATGGGTGATATTTTTATCACTTGATCTAGTATTGGTGAGCTTGTTAGATATAATGATATGAAATTATACTTGCAAGGGAAAAAAATTAAAAGAATATAGTGATGACAGGATCCAGTGGTGTAAGGATCCAGTGGTGTAAGTAGAACAGACTGGGCCCCGCAGGTAATTTTTGAATGGGCCTCCCATCCCCAGCAACTCCCTCCTGTGCAACTCTCATTCCTGCAGCTAGTCAAGATCACTCTCAGACCAGGCCAGGCAGCTGCTCTGTCTGTTACCTACACGTATATACTGTACGTCATGTCAATGTGTGTACTGTCACTGTATTTTATGTTGAGGGGGCCCTAACAATGAAATCTTTCAGTCCTCCTCTTGAATGGGCCACTTCTGAGTGTGGGCCCTGCAGCAGCCACTTCCCCTGCTTCCACTAAAGCTACACCCCTGTCAGGATCGCTTGCACCCAACATACAGCGCCCCCAATGATGAGCTGTTCTGGCATCCGCTGGAGCTGGAAACAGAAGGCCCCATCCATTGTGTAGTTTCTGAAACCGGCTTACTGCTTCACTTGAATAGGAGCTCCAGCACAGCCAATACACATTGATGGAGCATTCTGCTTCTGGCACCATCCACTATGGAGTATCTGGTGGATTCCAGAAACCGCTTATTTGGGGTGGGGTTCTCATGTGTCAGAGCCCCCCCCCAATGATCTAATGTGAGGATTTATTCTGAGGATCATTAAAGGGGTTATCCTGGATTAGAAAAACATGGCTGTTTTTTCCAGAAACCACTCATATCCACAGGTGGTGTGTGGTATTGTCCTCAGCAACATTCAGTTCAAGTGGAGTTAAGATGCAGTACCAGACACAACCCATGGACAGCAGTGGTGCGTTTTTTCGAACAAATCAGCTTTGTTTTTCTAATTCTAGACAACCTTTATATTATGTAAGCCCCAGAAAATCTCTTTAATGGCTACAATTAGTGTTGAGCGAAGCGAGCCTCTGATGCTTCATTCAAAATCTCTTCGTTTGAAACGTCGGAATAATACTGTACGAAGATCCATCAATGTACAGTATTAGAATGTATGGGCTCTAATGAGCCGAAGTAAGTTATTTGAGCAGTCGCCTGTGACATCGTTGAATAACTTCTGCAGTTGATTTTTAAAGTGGAAAACCATTTAAAAACTTGGAAACAAACTCCGCTTCGGTTCCGAGGTACCACTATAGTTAGAACAGAGTATGTCGTATAACAGTAGCAGTCCCAAGAGTTGGACTGCTATCATTGATTGACAACTGTTCTGGGCTACTTTTGGGACACCTAGTTTTACGCACACTCTGCTTGTGACATTTCATGTAGTTGTGGAAATATTAAAGAGACATCCAGCTTTTGTTTGCCTATATAATGCAACATAGGCTATTATTAAAGAATAATATAGTGCTCTGCGTATGCCTTATAAACATATTTAGTTGTTGTGCCAGTCATTGGTTGTCAGCCACCTTACATCCTTCTACTGCTTTATTTGGTTATTCTAATACTGTCTACTTATTATGCCTTTGGCTTTCCAGAGCAGACAGAGTGTTATCACAATGTTCTTGCTGGTGATAAAATCAGTGACACAGGACTTCTTTACCATAATGCACACTGCAGAATCTCCTGTACATTCAAAGCAGCTTCACACTATATATAACCAACAGGAGGAGGGTAGAGCAGTCTGAGCCTAGGATGGAAAGAGAGTTCTAAACTCACTCCTCTAACTCACACTTGATTTTCTGCTATCTATAACTGCTGTGGGCAGAGTCTCAGTGTATTTGTGATGCTTTGGCCTGTTTCCATTGCTTCCTGCTTGTGATTCATAGCTTTCTCCACTTCACAGAAATACACTGGAGATTCTGCACTCAGCACACACTGCTAGCATAGACAGTGTGAGTCAGGACAGTTTTTTAGCTAAATACTGTATGGACCCATCTACTATATCACTGTATCACTGCACTTTAGATCTGTTAAATAGGGCAGAAATATCTTCATCAGCAATCTGTACGTGAATGGGGGGACATACAGAGTAACAAGAAAAATTATGCTTGGTAGGGAGAAGAGGTATTTTAGAGCTGCCATGAGGCATTGCACGGACGCCCATGTAATTTTTAGTTTACAGAAAGTCCTACACATTAGGGAGACTGATTTCCGGTTTGGACTGGTGGTATACTGGGGTATCACATGACACGGGTTCAAATATATGAATACAACTGAGCTGAAAAGACACAGATTACACTACTATAATATTGATGATGAGATAGAAATATGGCTTTTTCCTGGTATTGCAGCTCAGTTCCATTGAAGTGAAGAGAACTGAGCTGCAGTACCGCATACAGCCTATGGACAGCTCTGTACAACCCCTGTTCTATTGTTCACTATTTTGGGTTGGCAGAAGTGATACAAATTTTTAACTGTATGTTTTATATATAAAGAATGGTCAAAAACATCCTAATTGCCTAATGAAAATGATGAGAGGACACACAGAACATGTCTTCAGTGCTAAACACTACCCTAAAAGTTTCCAAAGCTCTCTGGTGAAACAGTATAATCGTGTTCCTACTGTTAGGTAGATCTTAGGAAACATTAATAAAAAGTGTTGTAGAGGATCATGATTGTTTTTCTAAATCTACCAACAAGTAGACAATTGGTCCATCAATGAAGACAATTCTTTGATATGGACCACCCTGGTCCTGCACAGTAACACATTAAAACATCTGGCGTTACTCATGTTGGAGCTGTGGACTAAATGCATTATTGAAAAGTCATGTTACCGTAAGACTCCTCAGTCATTGGATACACTCAGCAGGAAGGAAGATCTTAGCTGCACGTTATGGTTCCAGCTTGTCTTTAAGTCCAGAGTATTACATCTGATAGAATAGCCATCCCTTAGTGAATCATGTCCTGTTTATGAAGCAATCCTATCATTTTGATTTTAATGCAGATTTTTTTTTTTTTTTTTACTAAGTGCATAAATGCATTATGTTATCGTTATATTGTGTAATTCTATATCCTTAATTAGAGGTGACTTCTTTGTAAAAGATAGTTTTAGTATTAGGAAGTCAATTGCCCCATTAAACTTATTTTCACATTGCAAGCTCCCAGCACATGCCTCCACTCATCCAATGGAGGTCAAAAGAGTATCCTTTTACCCGCCATCAGGGATGCAGGGTTTTACTGCATGGAATATCACAGAAGACTGTGCTATTCTACATAGGCATCCAGTAAAATGTGTATATTACACAGTATCCTTTTTTTAATGTGTTAAAGGCCACTTCCAAGATTTCCTAAAGGGTCACTGCCTGACACAGTGTGAATAGAGCCAACCATCTCAGTTCATTGATTGAACCATCTCAGTTCATCATTGAGAAAAACTTTATTTTTCATTTACAGTATCTTCACTGCAAATGTTTCTCCCTTTCTCCTGTTCTCCTCCACCACCACTTCCCCCTCCCCCAAGAAAAAATTTGGCTGTGCTCTTCCTTATGAGAGCATTGCAGATGTGCGAAGGATACACTTGTTCCAAGAGAAGCTGAGAGGTTCCACCCTAGGAAACATGCCAACGTTCCCGCAGATTTCAGTCTAGTCTGCTGGCAGCCAAATGTCCTCCTCTCTCTTTAAATGTATCATTTTGTGTATTGGATCGGTTGCTTTGTTTTGGTTGAAATGTAAAGAGCCAGCTGTCTATAATCTGATGTAATGTTACCATGGAAACCAGCAATGAAACACTCGGGCACCCAGGTCTGCGCTACAGCGTTTCGTTTAGCCAACACTATTAAAAAGCTTGTGCCATCCGCCAGTAGAAATCTTTGCTTTGCCAAAGATGTAGATAGGCGTGTTTGAATGCGTTACGTGATCTATACAAACTGACGTCACTTTGGTGAATGCTTGTCAAACACTTAGATTGGCTACTATGCAAATTATTACATGTTCCACTAAGAATAATCAGTAATGCATATACTATATCTAAAAAATCTGACTCCAGAAATCAGAGTATCGTAACACGTAACACTCATGAGCAGTAAAATGCAGGAGAGGCAGGAAACCATTGTGTCACTGTTTTCATAAGTTATGACTGTGCTGTTGGTCCCCGTGGTTTTCTGACATACTAATTGTGTTCAATCTGTTTTTTATTAACATGGCATATGGTCACATGTAATAAAACATTTTAGATCACGTCAGAAAATCAGTCAGATCCTAACCTTGCTACACATTAACAATTCAGCACATTGATAATCTAAAACTGAGATGAATTATTTATAACGTGTTAGTATGTTGGCCATTTGACCTAGATTTCCATATGAATTCTGTATACTTATTATTTAGGAATATTTTCTCTCCGCCAGTACAGTTACTAGGTTGTCATTACATGCTCATTAGCAATTTCTCCTGACAGTCAATTTATTCGGTTCATTTTCCACTGTTTTTGGTTTATCCTGCCTGGCTCTAGACTGGTTTATCTGCTGGCCCCAACTTTCTATCTTACAAGACTACAAAGTCCTTACAGCATATAAACTAGTTGTCATTTAAAAGACATGCAAGTATTATTTTTAATGTATAGGTTGAGTTTAGAACTCATGATGATACCAGAGGAGCTGTATGGACGTATTCTTGTTGTTCTGTGGCGCTTCCATAGTTCCTATTCACTTGTATGGGAGTTACAGAAATTGCATAGCACAGCACGCTTTGCTTTTCAATAACTTATTGATAGCTGGGAAGAACACATGTATGAGGACATCCCGACTCTCCCATGATGAAAAATGTCAAGGGAAAGAATGGTCAGGCATGTTGAATGTCATCATACCTGATCCTTTTGTTCTTATTTGACATAAGCCACCACCAGAGGTGTCTGGCAGTGACTTATACCCTCTACCCTTTGAGAAGACTGAGCATGTAGGAGAAATAGCTTTTGTCTAAACAAGCATGTTCAGGTAAAAGTTATTTCAAGTATATAGCCACCGTTACTCAGGTTCTCATACTTGCCCTTCTGAACAAGTAAAACATTTTCTAATGCAGACAACCCCTTTAAGTCCCCAAATACTTCCATTATTAGCAGAGTCATTTCATTTTGATAACCCAATTATAAATACCTTATTATGACATATCGCTATTAAAGAGGGGCTCAGAGACTGTATCCAAGCCTTTCCAGCTTGGATACCATCTGTGAGCCAGAGCAGAGAGCTGCTGATAGACAGCATCTCTCACTCTGTTGAACCAGGCATACTCATGTGTTACGTTTAAATGGCTGTACGTAATATTAATTTCATGGGAAATGAGCAGCCAATGGCATCCACCACCTCATGCAAAATTGTCTTTTTGCTCAAAGTCTTAGGAGATGCATTGGCTCTCACATTAAATGTGCTATCTGTGATGAGACTAAGCCTTCAAGTTCACATGCAGCAGATTTGTTGCAAGTTCTAAGACTGTCCCATGTATATGAATGAGGGTTGTAGAACTCCATGCACATGTTGCAGAAACAGGTAGAGTATATTTAACTCGCTGGACTTTCCGTACCAAATCTACCACCTGTGAACATGCCCATTTAGGTTCAGTACACATTTGGTTTAATGAGCAGTGTCTTTCTGCCCTCTGAGATTTCCAACAATCAGAATGTAAGTGCCACTCAGAGTCACAGCCCTTTGCACAGCATCACTTCTGACCAGGAATGGTGAGGTGGTCACAGCGCATCTCATTCTCTCACTAAGCAGCAGTACAATGCCATTCTAATGATATGCCATCACACTTGGGTGGAAAACCACATAGCTAAAATGTATTCTCTAAAGGTGAAGTGAATACATTAATATATGAGATTGATGTCATTTACATTCACTTCTACCATCTTGATACAAATTGAAGCCTGTGAAATTATTAACCTATTCAATGTACAGTGAAAGGGCAAGAGGCAAGTGCAAGAATGGAGGTGTCCTATGTAGCAACCAGTGCCATACAATATTGATTAGAGCATGGCAGAAAATTCATAAAAAGTCAAATGTATAACATTTGTAGTAAATGAAGGTACATTCTAATAAAGAAACAATGTAATTCATGTATAATGGAGCAATATCTTTTCTACATACTGTCTGTACAAGTCTGTACAGACATAGTCCACCTCTAGAGGAGGAGAGGAAGTATCGTATTGTCTACGATTTGGTTCATGCTCAGGATTTTTCTTCCGTCTTGTTCCATCTGCTGTCACTGCTGCTGGAGAAGACATGCATTTTTCTCTTATTGTTTTATTATATTGCGCTCTGGAGACAGAACATCTGGGATGCAGCACATCTGATCAAACACAAAAGTAAAGGAAATACATAAACATGTGACTTGAGGTTGGAGAATATCTTCAGTATTATGATAGGTTTGGAGCCTCCCATTAACCAGTTCCATACATAATTCTGTACGTCTTGCCTTCTTCCACTAGATATCGGACCACAGAATGTGCTAGGCCTTAGTTTTCAGAAAGCATGAATACCTCTTTTAAAATGGCACAGGAAAAAGTATAACTGAAGACAAGCTGGTGCTGTGCTACTCTTATCGTATAGCTATACGATAGAATTGTGGAGGGAAAGGGGTTTACAACTGATGAAAATATGGAATGAACAGTGGCGTAACTAGAAATGACTGGGCCCCACAGCAAATTTTTGACCCCCCCCCCCATACCCCTCAGAAACATCTTCGCAACCACTGCCTCTTGTCCAATCCCAATTCCTGTGGCTATTGTAACTGTAAAAAATGTAATAGTATAATACATTTGAGGGGGCCCAGACAATAAAGTCCTCCTCTTGTATGGGCCCCTTTTGGGTCGGGCCCCAAAGCAGCTGCTTCGCCTGCTTCCATTATAGCTACGCCCCTGGGAATGAATAGTAATAAGATTATCAATTCTTTGTAAGTATCAATGTAAAATCTCTCAAAAAGTGTTTTTTTTTGTGATTTCATTTTGTGACCCATTTTCAATACACAACATTGCTTTCTGTTGATATGGTATATAAAATGAATCTCATATGGGCTCAACCCATTGGATATTAGCCATGATTTTCCCTATTAAATTTGCAGAACTTCATTTTATTTCTTATGGCATTGTAGAATAGATATTTATGATCTTTTATGACATTGATGTGGATTACTAGAAATAAATACAGTATGTTGCTTTTGTTGTATGTCATTGCCTTGTTGCAATCTATCTATGTGTGTGTATGTTTTCCTTCTCCAATAGTCGAGAGAACAGTCTGAAGATGAATCTGAGGAGTCAGTAAAATTCAAGAGGCTGCACAAGCTTGTGAACTCCACTCGGAGAGTGCGGAAGAAACTTATTAGAGCTGAAGAAATGAAAAAGCCCAATACAGAAGGTGAATATGACAGGAGAAGCTTCATAGGGAGACTGTGAAATCTGACCACTATGTACTACTCCACTTATCGATCCACTTTGAGTCCCCCAACAATAATGCTGGTGTTATTGCTCAGACCCATGTCTTTTCCTCTAGTTTCAGTCGCAAGAAATTCGAAACCCCTTTTTTGTTTAGTTTTTTACCCATTTATAGCCCTCGTTATTATAAATGTGTGAAATGGGGACCATTTAATTCCAATGTCATGGTATCTAGACTCTTTTAGTTAATATTAATGAAATGACTGTTGTAATGCAGACAAACAAATACAACCACAAGTTCTTGGCCAACTGTAGGTTAGATCCCAAGGATGGGTCGAGTCACTCATCTATAATACTGGCAAAAAAGTGCTCATATTATGCTCATGTCACAAGTCGCCTAAAGTTGTAAGCTGCTGTAGCCATCGCCAAGCAGAAGTCTGATGGACTTAATTAACCAGAGCTTTTGGCACTCTATATTAGGGAAACCAAGTTTCAACCACTATACCAATACATAAAAAAATAGTATTTGCTAAATACAGAATTCATTCCTGCAATAAATTTTAAATTATATTTTAATTAAATTAAATTAGATATCTTTTAAATACCAGCAATTTGGTACAACCATCTTTGAAATTATAATGCTGCTTTATTTGGCATCCTATTTACGGTAAATTGTAGAATCTTTTTGCTTTTTAAAGTATTATCCGAATTTAGTTCAAAAGGCTCTGGGTCCTCGATGGTAGGACATAGCCATGTCTTATTATTACAATTAATTATTTCATTATAGAATAAGGATTTCATCATTTGAGCTTTGACATGCAAAATTGGCTCCAAATTACAAAGGTTCACAAAGAATTGTCACATTAATGAAGATTAATATTGGTTGCCTACTAATTTGATTTCTTTTTACACAGGTCTGGAAGATGCAGTCCACAGCACTCCCGTCGTAGATGATAAATCAGCACTTTATTCTGGAGTCCATAAGAAGCCACAATGTAGAGATAAATCACTAGACAAAACACATCCAGAAGATTGCCCACTTTCTGTGTCTCCTTCATCTGGAAACTTTGACACAATGAGCGTTAACAGAAAACTAGTAAAGACACTGAGCAAAACAGAAGGTCGGGGTCTTATCAAGCCCCCTAAGAAAATTGGAACTTTTTTTTCATATCCTGAAGATGAAAAATCCCAAAAGGTTTCCCGTTCCATGACAGAACGAGAACTGAGGAAAAGCCTTGGCTCTCTGAGCCATGGGGTAAGTACCGAAAGTGTTTGCTTTTATGATAGAAACAGGCACAAGCATCACCTTTTGGTTTCTCTGGAAGAGGTGCAAAATATCAGGAAGCAGATAAGATTGAAGAAACTTGATTCTAATTACTCATGTGCTAGAGCTTTTCTCAGCCAACGACCAACTAGGAAAGGAGCATCTTCTCCAGTCTGTGACCAGCAAATATTTCGCCAACGGAGTAAAGGAGGCAGCAGTGTCTTCCCAAACAGAAGGCCAAGGGGCCGCACAGTCAGCGAATTAAATATAACCTATGTGGTTGAGAGGAGCTTATACAGTCATTTGAACTTAACTCATCTCGTACGACCTGTCAGTGACAGAACCCTTAGCAAGGCTGAGAAACGATGCTTACTGGAAGAGGAGGAAGAGGCGGAAAGAAAATGGGCTGCCACTGTGGACCGTTGTACTAAACGGGTTCTCTTAAGAATCCATCAAAAGTCTGTGAGTCTGAACGTTGCCTTGGTGTTTGCCGTCCATCTCCTAATGAGTTGCAGTCAGCGATGCCGTTACATAATCTTCCCCACATATGATTTTCACTTTACATGTGCTAATTTTTCTGTGTTTGATAAATGCCAAAAGAAAGCTTGCCCTCCAGCATTTATTTCCATATACTTAATGAACTGTGAACATTTTTTTGGACATGTCCCCTGCAAAGATACCAGGGGAGATTTATGAAACTCTCTAAAAGAAAAACTGTCTTTAATGCCCATAGTAACCAATGAGTGCCCAGTTTTGTTTCTTACAATACTCTTGAAAAATTAAAGCTGCACTGTGATTGATTGCTATGGACAGCAAAGAGGTTTTTTTTGGTTTTTTTTTAAAGAAATGTTTCATAAATCTTTTTTTTTTTTTTTTTTTTTTATATACATAATGTGCCTCTAGAGAAGATGTATAAAAATGCCTTACTGGGCACAAACCAAATGTAGTGCCTGTATTCCAGAGGAAGCAGTCAGCGCTCTCACATATCGGTTATATCCATGTATAATTACACAACTTGTCTACTGGTTAAACAATAAACAAGCTCAACAAATCTCTCATGGAAAGATGCCTCAGGGCACGCGCATTCAGTTCTACAGCATGACAGTGACTCTCTATAAAGATTTAATTTTACTGCTTGGCTCTGACATACTCCTACTTGTAATTACTGAGCAGCTTACAGCTTCACAAATACCCCATTAGACATCTATTTAACACAAGAAAGACAGTTTTTACATTCCCTTAGAACGGCACAATAGTTCTTTATTATACAACCCGATCCAGCAAACTCCTCACTTAGTAGAATGAAATCCATCACTGACTGCAATCTCTGGGACATGGAGAAGGTTCATATTCTGTGGAAGTGGTCATCCCATTTGCCATTTTGTTTCAGACTACACAGCATGCAAATGGTTGTGTTCATGCCGTATACCTATTATAGTACAAAAGATTCTGTATTTTGATTGCATGAGCATTTCATCACCACAGATCATTTCATTATCTGTTTCACTCCCAGGAGAAGCCAGCACTGGACCTTTTTCTTATTTGCATTTCACATTAGGGGGCCTACAGGCTACAAACCGACTTATACTTTTATAATTTACAACTGTAAATAGGTTTACTTCCAACCTGAGCATTTTAGTGTTCCTTACTTTATTCCTGAGGCTTTGGCATATATTCTTGCATTGTAATCAGATGTAGCTTCTGCCTTCTTAAGTTTTCTGATAACTTACCACATAGTTCTCTTTTTTAATTAACCGATTTTTGTATTTATGTGCTGGAGACTAATCTGAAATTCGATTTTTTTATTGCCTAGGATCCAAGCTTTGCAGCTCAAGCTTTTAACCACGTTCCCCTGTATAAAGTGGCTGCACAAATCTGTGTATCTCCCTAGTGAGGTTACACAATCCTTTTTTTTTTTTTTTTTTTTTTAAACCTGGCTTTTTTTCTGCTTCCTCCAGCTGTCTTGTATGTTTTCCTTTCACAAAAAAGTATCTAGTGTTGTAGGGAAGGCTGAAGGGTCTTGTTTTTCTGCACACTCGGACAAAAGGCCAGCTAAATTGTCCATTTCCTGTGCAAATATCTACATTTAACAAGGAAGAGATATAGGAAGCGACACATGGTGTGCAGGAAAGGCAAGAATTGAAATGAATGTGAGTTGGATGAACAGGGTGCTGCATATATATATATATATATATATATATATATATACACACAATTGCAGACCTGGCGTGAGCGGGAATTGCAGAATTGAAACTGACTATAAATATGTCGGCTGTTGGTCATACATGTTCCATAGTATATAATTGAGCTATATTGCTACTAACGACCAGTTATTCTCACATCACTTAAATTGTGATTTGAAAGGCGTTGGATAACCAATAGGAACTATCATAATTGTAAATCCTGAGAGTCTAGTCAATAAACATCATGCACAATGTACGTAAAAATATTACAATTTATTATTTACAATGAAAGCAAAAACAAAACATACAGGGGGCTAGGTGTTGAAATCCCTCTATACTGCTGCAGAAAGGAAGGAAGCCAGATGGACAAGCCAGACCAGAAATAATGATGATAATACTCACTAGCACTAATAACCCTATACCAACAGTGTCTTCCTGGGGGTGCAATATGGCCCACACAAATTATGCATCAAATAAGAAAGTATTGCAAAAATATGCAAAAGAAAACCTAAATAAGGCAGAACATAAAAAGTACTAAATAAACACCCATGTACTGTAGACATGGATAGATGGGCAGTACAGTTTGGCAAGGCAGCCATATGATGTCCTGCAAGTATTGTGCACTATTAAATACAACAGAGGCAAGAGTGTATATCGGAAGAACACTTAGTCTTTTCCAAATCTTCATGTCCCTTCCATGGGCTCATTTCAGTGCCAATTCTACCTTAAAGGGGTTGTCCAGGGCTAGGAACAGGAGTCTGCTGTTTAACAAATGTAGTGCTGTTTCTGGAAAAACATTAGACCCTTATTTTCTAGTCATGAACAACCCCTTTAAGATAGAATTGGCACTGAACTGAGCCCACAGAAGGGACATGAAGATTTGGGAGAAACACTGGGCCTCAACTTTCCACATCTTTTGCTAACAGATTAAAGGGGTTGTCCAACAAAAAACACTTATCACCTATCCACTGCTGCTCCATTTATCTCTGTGGGACTGCTGGATATAAGCCAAGTGCTTGTACTCTGCTATCTCCAGGAGTTCCAAAGATTTAAATGGAGTAGCAACATGCATGTATGACTACTGCCACATTCAAACAGGGGAGCACAGGGCCCCAGCAGTCACACCCCCGCCAATCATGCACTTATCCCCTATCCTGTGATATTTGTATCATGTATATGCAGAATGTGTAGCCCTGGCATATGCAACTGTATGCCACATAATTGTCTATGTAACCATTTGGCTTGTGCTCTCAACAAACCTATATTTTGTGATATACAGTACAGACCAAAAGTTTGGACACACCTTCTCATTCAAAGAGTTTTCTGTATTTTCATGACTCTGAAAATTGTAGATTCACACTGAAGGCATCAAAACTATGAATTAACACATGTGGAATTATATACTTAACAAAGAAGTGTGAAACAACTGTAAACATGTCTTATATTCTAGGTTCTTCAAAGTAGCCACCTTTTGCTTTGATTACTGCTTTGCACACTCTTGGCATTCTCTTGATGTGCTTTAATAGGTGGTCACCTGAAATGGTTTTCACTTCACAGGTGTGCCCTGTCAGATTTAATAAGTGGGATTTCTTGCCTTATAAATGGGGTTGGGACCATGAGTTGTGTTGGGCAGAAGTCAGGTGGATACACAGCTGATAGTCCAACTGAATAGACTGTTAGAATTTGTATTATGGCAAGAAAAAAGCAGCTAAGTAAAGAAAAACGAGTGGCCATCATTACTTTAAGAAATGAAGGTCTGTCAGTCCGAAAAATTGGGAAAACTTTGAAAGTGTCCCCAAGTGCAGTCGCAAAATCCATCAAGCGCTACAAAGAAACTGGCTCACATGAGGACCACCCCAGGAAAGGAAGACTAAGAGTCACCTCTGCTGCGGAGGATAAGTTCATCCAAGTTACCAGCCTCAGAAATCGCAGGTTAACAGCAGCTCAGATTAGAGACCAGGTCAATGCCACACAGAGTTCTAGCAGCAGACACATCTCTACAACAACTGTTAAGAGGAGACTGTGTGCAGCAGGCCTTCATGGTAAAATAGCTGCTAGGAAACCACTGCTAAGGACAGGCAACAAGCAGAAGAGACTTGTTTGGGCTAAAGAACACAAGGAATGGACATTAGACCAGTGGAAATCTGTGCTTTGGTCTGATGAGTCCAAATTTGAGATCTTTGGTTCCAACCACCGTGTCTTTGTGCGATGCAGAAAAGGTGAATGGATGGACTCTACATGCCTGGTTCCCAACGTGAAGCATGGAAGAGGAGGTGTGATGGTGTGGGGGTGCTTTGCTGGTGACACTGTTGGGGATTTATTCAAAATTGAAGGCATACTGAACCAGCATGGCTACCACAGCATCTTGCAGCGGCATGCTATTCCATCCGGTTTGTGTTTAGTTGGACCATCATTTATCATCAGGGCAATGACCCCAAACACACCTCCAGGCTGTGTAAGGGCTATTTGACCAAGAAGGAGAGTGATGGGGTGCTACGCCAGATGACCTGGCCTCCACAGTCACCAGACCTGAACCCAATCGAGATGGTTTGGGGTGAGCTGGACCGCAGAGTAAAGGCAAAAGGGCCAACAAGTGCTAAGCATCTCTGGGAACTCCTTCAAGACTGTTGGAATACCATTTCAGGTGACTACCTCTTGAAGCTCATCAAGAGAATGCCAAGAGTGTGCAAAGCAGTAATCAAAGCAAAAGGTGGCTACTTTGAAGAACCTAGAATATAAGACATATTTTCAGTTGTTTCACACTTTTTTGTTAAGTATATAATTCCACATGTATTAATTCATAGTTTTGATGCCTTCAGTGTGAATCTACAATTTTCATAGTCATGAAAATACAGAAAACTCTTTGAATGAGAATGTGTGTCCAAACTTTTGGTCTGTACTGTATGTCTTTTCATGATCCCCTTGTATTAAAAAGCTTCATTTGACTATAATTTTTAATAGTGGAATTATACTGCCCATACAAGTTAAAAAAGACACTTGTTTAACGTATGTCTGGATCATTATAGACTGTGGATATATTCAGTGTATACATTGGGAACATCTCCCGTCGTATATGATAAACATATGCCACAAACGTTTTGTGAACATAACCTAACCGTATTCTTTTGAGACATGGAGTTATGTATACAACCTCTTTCATAAATTTTTACTATATGCATAGAATTCTATGGAGGAACCTGAGGTCTATTAAGACAGATTACTGACATTATACATTCTTTATAAGCAGTCATTTATATGGGAATACAGTGTAAAATGAATTAAAATCCATGCATATCTCTTGTATTACGTCTAGCACTGGACAAGCCAGATTTTGTAAAAAAAAAAATAAAAAATAGCTTTCTGTACATGATCTGCTGTTCTGGTAGGATGAGACCACATATCTACGAGCTGTAGTCACTGAAGAATGCTGTTGTACATACATGGAGAATAAGTTGCTACTCCACTCCTAAAACATCATATGGTTATTTCTGAAAATTATTACACTTTTATGGTAGGGGTCATCCTTGTACAGTGAAAGCAAAGAAGGAATGAATGATTGTGCAAAAGTTCAAGACTAATAGAAATTACAATAATGACAGAAAAGCACACTACATGTGCAGGTTATTTTTTCTCTTTTAAAATTACGAAGAAGAGTAAAAAAAATGAAAACAGGATTATTTATGATACTTAATGATAATAGTTTCCTTTTTTAAAATCAGAGCCTCAGTTCTTTATCATGGAGTTTCC
This sequence comes from Rhinella marina, assembly GCA_900303285.1. Classification (NCBI taxonomy): domain Eukaryota; kingdom Metazoa; phylum Chordata; class Amphibia; order Anura; family Bufonidae; genus Rhinella; species Rhinella marina. The sequence goes on from ONZH01013642.1 coordinate 264,850, forward strand.
ACCATACAACATTGTAGAATTAGAATTAGTAGTTCCAGGGGAGATGCGATGTAACATGCCACATATGAAAGAGGGACACTAATGTACAGTATGGACAAAGAGATTTCTTTGGGTGCCTTACTATGGATCAGGGCAACACAGATGTATAATAGAACTGTGGGCATAAGGTCTTAACCCAAGATTAGAACATGGAAATTTATAAAACTTAGTCCACAATAAACAGCAGGGTTTGTCCTCAACTCCCAGTCAGGTTACAGCTTTCTTCTCAATCTGCCGTGAGCTGCTATGAACATACAATAGCTGTTCGACCCCTATCTTTCACAGTGAACTCTCCAAGTACCATAAGTGATCAGGTCAGCTTGTCCTGGGGGGAGAAGTGGCTGCTGGACATCTTTATGGTTGCTTATCCAGAGGAACAAAGGATCAGGCAGATTAACATCTAACAACGTATCAGATATTTGTTTCCCTTAGTATCCTTTTACACAGGCGGATGATCAGGAATGAACAATGCTCCTTCCTGATCATTACCCCATGTAAACACGACAAATCAGCAGACTCTTGTTTGTCAGCTGAACTCATCTTTTATGCAGCACCAAAAATCATTGCTTGTTAGCACCACATCGCCTTTGACAATATGCAAACTTTATGGGGACAAATGATGGTATTACCGATTGTTCGTCCTAATACGCCCAGTAATTTCCACATATAAACAGCAATTAAAGGGGTTTTCCAAGATTTTGATATTGAAGGCCTGTCTTCAGGATAGGTCATCAATATCTGATTGGTGGGGATTCATTTCCCAGCTCCTTCTGATTACCTGTCTCACCGGAGCGCTGTGATTCTAGGCCAGTGACATCACATTCATTGATCACATCGCCTAGGTGCAGCTCAGTCCCATTCAAGAGAATGGACCTGAGCTGCAATAACAAGCCCGGACACTTTACAATGTATGGCACTGTGCTTGGTAAGCTGTGAGGAGGCCTCTTCAAACAGTTGACTGGCGAGAGTTCCCGGAGTTGGACCCCCATTAATAAAATATTGATGACTTCTTGTAAGGATAGGCCATCTATATCAAAATCCTGGACAACCCCTTTAATGTGCGCAGATTGACATACTGTATTGTGGATTGTGCTTAAGGGGCAGAAATTTGTCAGTGTATACAGACACTTACTGATAGTCCCTAAAGGTGGCCATACACTTTAGACAGCTGTTGGACTAACGCTCATTCAGGTTGATAGCTACTCCAACTGAAACGTGCCCCCATACACATGCATGCCCTGCCAAAGAGGGGAATAAGCCACTGCCAGACTTCTTGAGACATTAGATTGACTTTGTCCAAATCGCAGCTGTAATATGATACATCTCTATGGGGAATGCTGGTTTTATTTGCATTAGTGTTTCTTTATATATCCCTGACATTGTTTTTTCCTTCGTTGTATGAGCTAGGGGGCTTATTGCTGTTTTTCAGTATCACCATTGTTTACCTCTGTGTAAATACAGTTTCTTTATGGAGCAGGGGCATGCTGACATTTATAACTATTATGTTTGACCTTTTTACCTGATGAATGACGTGATTAAGTATAACAATGTATCAGTGGATATTTCCCGGTATTTATTTAGTTTTTTTTAGTCCCTTTAAGAAAAGTGTACAACGTGCATTCATTCAACATACTGTAAGCAGATAAAGAAGTTGAGGCCAGGGTTGTTTAGTGAACAATGAGCGATATGGTTAACATACATTAGCACATCCTTCAGAGTCTTGACTTGATGGAGAAATGGTTGTGCAGGCTTTCATCAGGGCTATAAATAATGCCTTCTCTAACCATCTATGTATTAAAAGTGGTTTCTGTGCCTTCAAAACTTATTATAAACCTTATGATATGCACAAACATCATTTTGTGAGCATGAATCACTGTGGTGCAACATCAAAAACGTTTTCTTTTCTGGTTTCCATTGCAGCATTTGTTTTGTGCTAAATGACGTTATTTCTTGGATTAATTGTATTCTTCTTCTTATTTCTGTTTTCCCATCTTTGTCTTTCTATCTGCCTCTTCCCTTCTGTTATTCTCAAATCACAGAGGACTTGCAGCTTTGGTGGATTTGACTTAAACAATCGCTCACTACATGTTGGAAATAATGCAGACTCTCTGGTGAGTTCATGGCGCTTCTCCTTATAAGATATGTTATTTAAATCACTAGCGACTGGTATGATATATATGTGTATTGCAAGGAAAAGGCTATGAAATGGTATGACCTATGCGGATATGTCATCAATGTCAAATCAGCGGGGGTCTGACACCCACACCAATCTGCTGTTTGAAGAGATCGCAGCTGCATTCTCTTCACTGTTTACCTGGTCGCCGTTGACATTGCAGTGGTGAGCAGATTTAGGGCTCATGCACACGACCATTGCCCAGCCGTTCTGTGCATTGGGGACAGCAATGCACGGGCAACATCTGTGCTGCTGCCGCAGACGGATCTAGACCCATTCAACATAAAAAAATCGGGAGTACCTGATCTAAACAGGGGAAGCAAATCCCCCAGATGTACAATACAAAAGAAAGACCAGCACCTCCAAACTATGTATACAAAGGGGGGGGGGGGTTCAGGTGCAAGCTACCATGGTTTTTCTTTTGCATTGTATACGATCACAGCACTCCAACCGCTGGAGTACTGGAAACCGTTGATTTATTTTCAAGTGTCCATAAACATACGACATTTCAGCTCTCACCTGGAGCTTTTTTTTAAGCATATATTTATTTATTTGAAGTCAAGGAGGCGGTCCTATCAGTGATTGACAGCCCTCTCTCTTTGACTTTGCATAGCTGTCAATCACTGATAGGACCGCCTCCTTGAATAAGCAGGAATTTAAATGAATGAAATACAAGCTATACTCAATGTTTTCCCACAAAGTATATATCAATTTGCTCAGCTGCTCATGCTCTATAACATGTTGCCTGCATATTATACTGCATTTTCATAATGTCAGAGTCCCTTTACACGTAACATTTTTTTAGTCTCTCAAAGCATGTATTTCAAAATGTTCTTTGCCTCCCTGTATGAGCAGGGTTTCATGGAATACTCTTGAAATAAAGATGTAGTTTACTCTTATTTAGTTTATCTTTATAATACTCGGTCGTATGTGTGGTTCCAAAAACACATTGCTTGCTGCTTTATGCTTTTACGCTACCCTCTTATTCACGAGGCTGTTTGAGAATTTGAGTTTGACCTGATTTACTCTTACAGGAGAAAGATGGAGAGTTTATATACAAAGAAGTCATCAAATCCCCCACCACCCCAAGGATCTCACTTGGTAAAAAAGTCAAGTCTGTCAAGGAAACCATGAGGAAAAGGATGTCAAAGAAATACACAAGTTCTGTGTCAGAGCAGGTCAGTAGGAAATTTACATTCCTTTCCTGCAAATTGTTTATTGAAATGCAGCGGCTTTAGAAGACAGAAACAATACTGTGAATTCTGGAGCCCAGCTGTGTGCTAGAGAAAACAGGCTTCCACATAGAGCAGTGACTGATACACAACCTTCCTCTACTCATATAAAATCTCAGAAACTCTGTGTGGCAGAGTTTGCATCATCTTCCTTTAAAATATTGATTTATGAAGCTAGATGTAACTTTTAATTTTTTTCCTTCACCTTTATTGCTTCTGTCTTCCACCCTGGGATGTGGGCACATGACCATGTCCATGCAGATCTTTCTTACTTCCTGTGATGTTATATTTGCTTTGCATATTGCAGGCAACACATCTCCTATTTACACAGAGTCATGTGCTGCCCATAAATGACAACTTTGGGGGCTTCACCAAAAATCCCATCATACAACAAACAAACATTTTGCTCATTTGTTTGGTGATGTCTGCACCTTTTACATGTTCCAATCATCTGGTATAAACCGTCATAGGAATGTTTATATTCTGCGCACTGGAAAAACCAAGTAGAGCCACTGAAACCTGAACGGGCCGAGCTCTCTGATAAGCACTACTGCACCTTTGTGGTTTCCGCAAATGTTTTCGATTACCAGTAGATTTATAAAATGTCTAAGTTTAAATTGTTTGGGGTACACAAGCTGGGACCCTCATCAATTTTTAGAATGATGGATTGCTCTTTGTAGCTTCATGTCCCTGGGAGTTTTGGTTCAGAACTCTAAATTAGTAAACTAAAGAGGATGGCCAAGAATATTTGATACCAAATCACAGTTTCCCCACCATAACAAAGGAGTCCCACCGCTAGATAAGGTACAGCGGTCTGCTTGTTGTCTAACAAAGTGACACTAATTTATGTGTGCATTAGTATCCCATTACTTTCCTACGACCAGCTCCTTTGCATTGACTCACCACCAAGCTAATTCCCAAATCTTGACTGTAAGTATTAGCCTGGCCCTACTGCTAAACGTGACCATGATGGATCACCCTTATGTAGACCAGCATGGGCATCATTAGAGATGTGCAGATTTGCACATAAAAACTGAAAAAAGTGTGATTGTCCTTTCATTTTACAATTTGCTGTACACTACACAGATAATAGTACTGAAAGGCAGGATTAATCTTTTTTTCCCTCAAAAATATCTAGAATTCATAAGTTTTTTCTAAACTCAGTAATCATGAGCAAACACACTTATTTAAATGCTGTTATGTTTCAAGGATTAAGGAAATGCAGCAGCAGTTTTTCATTTACATACAGAATAATGGATACTTAGATCCCTTTCTGTGGCACATTTTCTAAATTATGTGAAAGGAAAGTTAACCACAAGGTTAGAGGAACATAGTGGAATAGATTTATCTGTAAGCTGACAAATGCTGCCCCCTAGCTTTGCATAGCTGCTATTACAAACAGCCACGCATTTGAGAACACTGTGAAGGCACATTCACATGTGCCGCATGGATCAGTCATGTATCAGAGAAAGAGTAGCCTTGTTTCCTGACCATCCACACTTCATTTTCTAAACTGTAACAGTGAACCAGGAATGAGGTTGTTGTTTATCTGAGAGAGTTTAACACATGGTCTCCAACATATCTTCATATTAAAATCTTATGAGTGGGAATGAGAGTTACAGAAGATAGAAAAGGAATATATGATACCGTTTGGTCTTAACGCATATGACTACATCCAGATACGTGTATGCTGATATCATTCTTCTTCTCACTGCTGATTTTATGTACACATTCATGTTCCACAGTACTGGCTAAGCTCTATTTTAGAACCTCATCTTACTGTGGCCTCTAACCACTCGGAAAATGAGAATTGGCTTTGTATGGCTATAATTACTATAGCATTATTTGGCCTATGCCATATAAAATCATTTGTATACATACATAAAACTATGTGGTTTTCAAGGCAGTTGTTAACCCCTTTACAACCACATCATGTAAATTGGACTCTAGGACTGGTCCCTGTGCCTGCACCCCATTAATTTACGTGCTGTGTTTGGTGGCAGTGCGCTGCTCTATGCTATAGGGAGGATCGAGCTGTCACAGCCCAATACGGTATTCTGACAGAGACTTCCAATAATCTCCTATCACAGAAAACTCTGAACACAGTGCAGGTATCGAGTGCTGTGTTACCAAATGCAGAAGCACCATTTCTGCATTCAGGCGGTTGCCAGGTCCTTTCACATTAGTGATGGTGTCATGGGGGGGCTTGAAGGTAGCATGCAGAGAAGACATGATCTGCATCTTCTCTGGGCTGTTGTCCTTACATCACAGTTATCAGTGATCTGTATATGGTGACAGTGGGGAGCATATAGAAAATTATTTACTTGTTAACCTGTGCCCCCATACTATAAGTTCTTGTCAGCCAGAAAATATGTTGCCCCAAGCATAAAATAATTGCCACAAAATCCACCAATTTAGTTCACGTTCAATAAAATATGTCTGTACTTGCATGATTATCATACTTCATTATCATCCATGTACAAATGCTGAATCTAAAGCAAAGGGAGGGCAATACATGTAAGGTTAAGGTAGGAGTTTTGTTTTTGGTACAATAGTTAAGTCATATGTTACACAATGTACACATATTTGACAATGCTGGGAGAATGAGAGGGTTAACTTTTGGGGCAAATATTCTTTATCAAACAAGCCTAGAGTGAGAAAATGAGGAAAATCTGTATTTCTCACTTATTCTGACCATTGTCCCCCTAAAAAAAAAACTATAAAATGAATCAAAGTGGGTTTCCAGGCTCCAGCAGCTCCTTGATCAGCAGGTCTCTGCAGCCTCTGGCACTGGAACTAGCACTCTGTTTACAGTCTAGTGGCCGTGCTGAGTTACTGCAGCTCAGCTCCCACTGAAGTGAAGAGGACTAAGGTGCAGTAACCCAGCACGGCCACTAGACTGAACAGAGCTGTGCTTCCTGCTCCAGTCACAGTGCTAGTTCCAGTACCAGAGGTTGCACAGAACGATCAAGGGGGTGCGTGGTGTCAAGCCCCCAATGATTGGATATTAAGGATAGGTCATCAATGTCAGTAGTCTGGAAAACCCCTTTAATCTCTGCTACCATTTTAAATAGTGAAAAGCCCCTTGTGTCCCATACAAAACAAACAAATGTGGCGTTAGACAAAGTTACTAAAAAAAATAAAACGCCTTTGGATTGCAGGAGGTGAACTTTTCCTCTGGACATGAAGGCCCAAACTACTCCTGGTCACAAAAGGGTTAAACATCTGAACAAAAAGAAACTTTGAAATGCCATTGGCATAATTTATTTATCGAGACAAATGAGCCTCGTGGTACACTAAGTTGACAATGCTTTACGCTACTAATCCAACAGATATGTCATTTTGACACCTTCAGATTGAACGCTCTGCGCTGATGCCATTTGAAGGTCTATTTATGCCAAGTTGTTTCTGTTGCTTTCAAGTGTCTTTTGGACCTAATATACACACGTAGTACTTAATAAAATGTCAGCTTCTGTATATATTAAAACCATAGTTTTGCAATTAACCCTTTCTGCCAGGTTCCTTACCAGAATTGATTGCTGGGTCAATACAAGATCATGCAGAGCGGTTACCTAGATATATCTCTGCTGTCACACCTCAGACCTGGTGCCATAAAGGCCCTCGCTCTATAAATGATGTCACTGATCTATATTTCATCACAGCTCATGAGCCTCAAAATGCACTTCAGGTGCAAAATATTATGTATATGTCATGCAATGTCCCTTCTTCATAGAATATTCCCCTGGATGACAAGTATTAGGACATTGTGAGGGGAAATTAGAAATGGTATTGCTTCTTGGCCCCTGTGCTGATCGTAGACTATTCTGGGATACAAAGAGTGATTACATTTACCAGTAAACCCATCAATCCTCAAAAACTTTTCAGACCATGTACATCCTGACTGGGTTATCAAGCAATATATTAAATAGTTGTTGTACCATTTATAAGAAATGATTTTTAAACTTTTATCCTGTGTTGATTGATGTGGGTTCTAAAGGAAATCTATTGTACTGAGGGATTCCAGTTTTGAGTAGTGGTCAGTAAAGAATAAATTACTGAAGCCATTGACAGTAAGTGACCTACAGTAATTGTTCTGAGACTTTACAATATAGAAATAATTTCTATTGAAGGCCACAAACCAAATGACTTCAGCTGAACAGCAGTGTGAGAAGCCTGGCTAGCTCTGGTGCCCCACGGTCGTCTGACACATATAATACACAAAGGGGTTATTTTGGTTCAGAGATCACGTTGGGTCGTCTTCTGTTCCAGCTGACTTGCTACTGTAGACATTAAATACATTTGTTGCCTGCTTTGCAAAATGCAAATTATAGGTTTCATTTGACCAGTTTTATGACTAGTTGTAAGTTCCATGTACTTGGCCTGTCTGAACTCTTCTTGGCGTCACTGTAATTTTCCTAACTTTCATGCAATTTTTCACTTACTGTGTGACTTTCTGTAGGTAGACAGGCTATTGCTATGCTGTACCTATGCTATACATGATCATATGGAGGGGTCAGATTCTAGGATATGAATGCCCCAATGTAAAGTTCATTTTTCATTGCTGTAACTGAAAATACATCCTCCTAGTCTGCTGCTATGTCATTAAGCTACAATCTAAAGCACTTAACATTCCTGACATCCCATGATCCAAAATGTCCTAGAGCACATGACTGATATGTGAAGAATGAGGTTAGGATTTTATATGGATGGGACAGCAAATCGGGGAAAACAATATGGAAATGACCATGTGTGACGTTTCGGTCAACAAACAACCTATTTAGCGAGGAAGAAGCAGTAAGTAAGAATAAAGTGGCAGGAAAAGTGAAACGTCACGGGGGTATGCACATATGCTTTATTCTTCCTTTCTGCCTCGACAAATAGTGTTTGGAAAAGGTTGTTTTTTGACCAAAATGTCATATACGTTGTTTTGCCACAAATGTATTTAATAAACTCACTCAGATATTGCATCTACGTACTTTGGCATTAGTATGAAAGCAGATCTTAATATGTAGTAGACACTTACTGTTGTTATTATACATTTTGGTTCCATTGATATACTGTACATACCTTATTTACTCGATCATTTTTATGTCTGCAATCTTCTTTTAGTAAGCTGATATCCATTAGGACAGTAGCTTCAACCTGTGGCTCACATGCCTTGGTAGCTGGAGAGTCACAGGACACCCACCAGCATTTTTATGGTGTCACTTTTTTTGTAGCATTGCAAATAAAAGTTAGCTGATGTAGAAGTTTCTTGTGATCATCATATGCGTAGATTAGGTGTTTGTCATGGTGGACAACATTTATGCTTGATTTCTTTACACATGTCCATATGTTTTTCAGGACTCCAGCATAGATGGGATTCCCGGTTCCCCTGAATCTCCACTGCCCCCCACAAGCACACTTGAAAAGCCAAAACTGAAAGCAGGGGGCTCAGTAGAAAGTCTTCGAAGCTCCCTGAGTGGCCAGAGCTCAATGAGTAAGCATGTCATATTGAAGTTTAGCTTTCATTTGGACTCCCCTAATCATTCATCTAATCCTCTCCATAAAACCTAGTTTATAACAGGAACAGGCAGAATGCTTATGCAGATGGTTTTTATCCTTGTCTGCTTTATTTTTGTCTGTTGTCATTTAATATAATTTCCATCATCATTTAGTATATATTTTATGGCATAAGACATACATAATATTCTCATAACCCATCCTGCACAATAAGGCAGTCTCCATTACACAGAATGTAGCAGTGCTACAATACAGAGGGACATTCCGATCTCACTAACCAGGACTTGTTCATTTACTTTGTTAGGTGGTCAAACAGTAAGCACAACAGACTCCTCAGCCAGCAACAGGGAGAGCGTCAAGTCTGAAGATGGTGATGATGAGGAGCTACCGTATAGAGGACCATTCTGCGGCAGAGCTAGAGTGCACACAGACTTCACCCCTAGCCCCTATGATTCTGATTCCCTCAAACTTAAGGTTTGTAAGCAGATTTCCACTTCATTGCTAAGACAGATGTAACTTGGTTACTGTTAAAGTGCAACCCCATTCACAACAGAACCTATCATTCAATATCTTAATAAGTGGTCAGCTTACATGACTAAAAACTTGCAAGATATCAGGCATTGCTCTAAAGAGTTCCCAATTAAGAAATGTTACTGAACGCTTACTAACATAAAAACAGGATATTTTGTTAGACAGCAGTGCTATGTTGAATTATTTACAGGAGGTTTCATTTTGTTTTCTGTAGAAAGGAGACATCATTGAAATTATAAGCAAGCCTCCAATGGGCACATGGATGGGCCTTTTAAACAATAAGGTTGGCACTTTCAAGTTCATATACGTGGATGTAATCAATGAAGTTGAAGAAAAGCCTAAGCGTCCTACAAGAAGGCGTCGCAAGGGAAGACCACCAAAGCCCAAGTCTGTAGAAGAGCTCTTAGACCGCATCAATCTCAAGGTTTGTTGTTGTTTAGTCACCTTAAAGGGAACCTGTGTGGAGATTCAGGCTTCCGTGGTTCCAATAGGCTTCCTCCAACCAGCTATATTTCATAGAAAACATAGGGGAATTAATCAAAAGAAGTGTTTCCCATGCCAGTATTGATCTAGTTTTGTGGCAGAGTGAGATGCACCTTATTTAGTAACACACAGGCCTCTTAATAATAATAATTAGCTCCTTAGGCTTTTTAAATGTTGGGTGGTATGTGTGTGTAGTGTATATGTGGTGTATTTATGTATGTGCACCATGTATATGGTATATTTATGTGTATGTTTGTTGCATATATGTGATGTATATGTAAACATGTGTCATGATGCTGCATGTCCGTTGTTGTGTAGGGAACCTGTTGTTAAAAAATTGAATCCCACCCCTGCCTACACCCACTGCACACCCACTTTAAGAAACACGGTAAGCATGTTGTAAAACTCCAAAAACATTATTTCTGTAAGTGGTGCTCCCCACCGGATTCTTCCTGTGCAGTTTGGCATGGTCCACCCAGATGTCCATTCCCCCACCATACCACCGATCCTGGCTTGATTTTGAACTAATTTTTTTCTGCATTTCCCAGTAAAACATAGTTGTTTGTAACAAAAGCCTGCCAACATTTCATGCTGCCCGGGGTTTGGGCAGCCGCTTCCGTCCTCCTCACCCGACGGAAGCGGCTGCCTGCGCCCATGCGAGTGCAGGGGAGCGAGCGGTACAGTGCTCGTTACGAGCACGTTCGCTCATCTCTACTCCTGACCAGTTCCCTTTAATAGTGTTGTATAGAGCTGCATGGAGCATATTCTCGAGCTATGATGGAGCTACATCTCCATAGCAATACATACTTACATGTTTATTCTTCTGACTGAAGAGTGCAAAAACTACCCAGCAAAGAAGCAATTAGAAAATAAATGGGATTCTTTTTTTTTCACTACATATAAACTAAGCGCCAAACTTAATAGAGGTTATAGGTATAAAATAAGATTTATACAATAACGATTTCACCTCAGTAATAAAACCACCAAGCATGAAATCAATTGCTTATATTACAAAGTGTATTTAATGGAATAGCTGAGCAGCCTGTATTACAATATGATTATTTATTACGAATCCTTGCATATATGCTGTGCAGGATTTTGTGAGCACATGGGGTGGCGGTACAGTGCTGCAGACAATTACTCACTTCGCTGACAAATAAGGAGTACTGAAAGACACACAAAAACGACTTTCTAGAGGAAAGACAATTCAATTAAAGTCCAGCTATGCTATTATTACTCTACTGCTGTTCAGCTCGGTAATACAGTAATCATGGCCAATTTCATAACATTACATTTACCTCCATATAGCACAATTGGTAGCATTATACGTGTTGTGTGATATTACATTAGGCTTTAAACATAATCTGGAATATGGATTTCCTGGACTGATACATTTTCATAATGAGACAATAAATCACTGGTATAGTGAAAATCTACTGCAGTGCACAGCACGCTACACCGTATTCTAGACATCTATGAAATTATGTATACAGCGCCAATCCTTGCAGGCTTATTTCTGTATCCTGACATCAGTGAAGATGGCATTGTTTCTGTGGCATCGGCCTGGCAAGATTATGGCGGGGCCTTCTTGTGTGATCCAGTAGTGCCAGGTGGCAGGGAATAGATCTATCAGGCATAGATCAGAAACAGGACGCTGTCCTGTTCCACTCCACCTAATTCTCTGAGCCTTGGAAACAATAATGCGTCTCATGCTAATGATGGGAAATGAATTACTGTTCTGCATAAATACATTTTCCATCAGAGTGAACTGTATGTCTGTGTTTGCTTTGTAGGAGCACATGCCGACCTTTCTTTTCAATGGATATGAAGATTTAGACACTTTCAAACTGCTAGAAGAGGAAGATTTGGACGAACTGAACATACAGAATCCAGAACACAAAGCAGTCCTTCTGACGGCTATTGAGCTCTTACAGGAATATGACAGTAAGATTTAAAAGATTGTTTTCCATGATTATAAAAGCAACAGCTCATAAGATGGCTATAATATAGAAAGGAAAGTTAAAGCCAATCTGTCGCCAGCAACCGCCCTAACCAACTGTTTGCATTAACACATAGCTGTGGTTCACCCGATTAAATCCAGTATGTTTGGGTTTTTTTTGGGGGGGTTGCTGATCTGAGACTCCGTTCCCAAATTATGATACTTTTTCTTAATATGCAAATTGGGCTTTTGGTGCAATGAGGGCATCACCATTGCTGTTGTTGCACTCAAGTTCACTCCTCTCTGTGAACTTTGTCACTGCCTCACCCTGCTTTGTCACTGCCTCACCCTGTCAATGAAAGCAGCCACTGAGAGGATGGCCACAGAAAGGAGTAGTGCTTGGGTGCAATGAGAGCAATGGATATGCCCTCATTGCAGCAAAGGCCTAATTTGCATATTAAAAACAAGTATTATAACTCAGGAAGAGAACCTCAGATCAATAAAAGAAAACCAACATTTTAATTAGGGGAACCACAGCTATATTGAAACAATTGGATAGGGAGGCCGCTGGTAACAGATTCCCTTTAAATTCTCTGTTACAACCATGAGATATGCGTTCTGTAGGGTAGTGTCTAAGGATTATTGTGGTGAATGCAGGAATTTGGCTCACCTGTGGTGGTTATTATGTCAGTCACACACAGCACTCCTGAAGGTGTCTGAACCAGTCAAAATCTGTCCCCTAAAAGGATCAAAGGTATCAGACATGTCACCTCAGATCTAGGTCTACCTACATGGGACCTGTGATGATAAACAGTGTGCAGAGGATACAAATGAGGAGGCATGTGCCTCATGTAGGCTGCTGAACAAGGTTTCAGTTAAACCTCAAAATGTGTCACTGTATGTTCCAATAACAGTCTTTTGGCTAATGTTATATTCTCCAGCTTCAGAAGTGCCAACATACCTCCTTTTTTTACTACCAAGGCATCTCCACTAAAAAAAAAAAAAAAAAATCTTCTTTATTAAAGGGATATTCCGGTAACGGTAAACTGCATTAAGGCTGCAAGCTATGACCCAACCAGAACCCATACCTATACATATAACCAAAGCTTCAGTTTACCTTGTAATCCATTTGTCTAGCTCCTGTGAGCCTGCAACACACTGAGAATATCATGGCGCCTGATCTTCCCTCACAAAACTACAATCCCCACTTTCCTGCTGTGAGTTTCTGCTTGTTCATGAGTGTTGATGATTGCTGATTGGCTGCCTGACATTCCAGTCCAGACACGCCTCCTCTACTCAGTAAGCTGCAGCACACTAACATTTAGCTAGAGAACTTATAGCAACACAATGAGCATGCTCGACTTAACAAAGGCTCAGAACTACAGGTCGATGCCATGGTAACTTATGAGGAGCACAGTGGTTAGCAGGGGAAGAAAAGTACTTTATAACTACTGAACGGTAAATATGTGAAATAGACATTATATTAGGTAATAATTGATGATGAATTAGTCTAAAACATAAGTTCTATTTATGGTAACCGGAATACCCCTTTAAGGCATAACCCTTAACTATGTTGCACAGTCTGCATATCTGGCCTACTCCACTTGTGTGCTCGAAACGCATAGGCGAGATATGCGGATTGTGCAATATTGTAATTTTATGCCTTAATAAAGAAGATTTTTTACTGGAAATTTCTCAATGCTGGACCTGTTCATTTATGCGAATCTGTTCGTCCTACTCCGGGAAGTCTGAAAGAATAGGAGGGATGAGGTTTGGTCATGTTTTCTTCAGATCTGTTTTAGACTTTGTTCACATGACATCATGACTGATGTATGAACTGTATAGGAGATAGATTTGACAGCCTAACTATGTTGCACAGTCTGCATATCTGGCCTACTCCACTTGTGTGCTCGAAACGCATAGGCGAGATATGCGGATTGTGCAATATTGTAATTTTATGCCTTAATAAAGAAGATTTTTTACTGGAAATTTCTCAATGCTGGACCTGTTCATTTATGTGAATCTGTTCGTCCTACTCCGGGAAGTCTAAAAGAATAGGAGGGATGAGGTTTGGTCATGTTTTCTTCAGATCTGTTTTAGACTTTGTTCACATGACATCGTGACTGATGTATGAACTGTATAGGAGATAGATTTGACAGCTGTTTAATCAATCATGATGAATTTTACTGACTGACCCAATACCTGGATTAAGTAAGCCAATTTACACTATTCTGGACATCGAAGTCCAACAGAAATGTATTAACAGAGCCTAGTGACCATAGAGGTGCTAGTAATTGTCATCACGTATTCATGCATGTGCTTGCATTGAACCTCACCATATGCCACCATAACTGTTGTCATCATTTCTTACTTTTCGCAGGTAACAGTGATCATTCCGGCTCTCAAGAAAAACTACTCACAGAGGGAGAAAGCAGAAGTGGATGTTCCCCCCGGGATTCTGGCTGTTATGAGAGCAGTGAAAACATAGAGCATGGTAATGGCATGAAGTAGATTGGCCAACATCATGCTTACCCTCATTGCACACCATTTACAATGGCTGGCATGCTTAGGTTTCCATAGTCAATCTATGGAGTCAGGAAACAAACTAATGTTAATTTATTGTTCATGGCCTGGTGCAGACAGCTGGCCAGTAGGCACATAACTGACTCCTGTGGACCTGTTTGTGCATCTTGGAATGTGCCCACACTTTTCTTAACCTGGATCACCATGCTTGGCTTCTCATTTCCTCTGTACTTTGTGTGTTATCACTGACATTCTAGTCATTTTCATGTGCATTACCATCCATCACGTCACACTAATCAGGACCTGAGGATCTTGGCTGCTGACTGACTTAACACTGCTTTATAACATACTTAACTGGTTGTTGGTTTTTTTACGCTGAAATTATCTTTGGCTTTTAATATTTTAACTGAAATGTTTTTGACCAATTAACTGAAACGTTTTTGACCAATTTATATCAAGATAAACAATGTGGCAAAACTGATTAGAAAATCAGATATATTAATGTAAAGCTTTTGACATATCTATAAAGCTGATAAAAATGTAAAGCCCCTCCATTACTAGCACTATTGTTTGGGCATCCCTGCTCTAAACTATGCTATTTGTAATTCCCGATGAGAGTTATAATGTTGGTACTATACATTCCAGGGATACTTACAGCAGGTATTGATTGGTCTTTTGGATGCTGGGCTACGTTTACCCTGTTAATTGTATATGAGAAGACATAGATATCAAAAGATTGCACAAGTCTTCTCCAGTACTATAAACTAGCCTAGGGACTGCAGAACAAGACATACCAGGAGGTCATTTTGATACCAAAAAAAAACAAGAAATATAACACCCCACTGCTGGCAATAATATTAAGAAGCATGGAGGTGCTTAGGACAAAGCACCAGAGAAATCCGCAATAGAGAAGTAAGTCTAGCTTCCAATAAAAAAAGGCATGACTTTTATTTAGTGAAATAAAAGCCAGTATAGATATACATCTTACACAGCGCAGCGTCTACGCGTTTTGGAGCCGAGAATTATGAGATGCTGCACTGTTTAAGATGTTTATCTGTACTGGCTTTTACTTTACTAAATAAAGGTTGTCTGTTTTTTTTTATTGGAAGCTGGACTTGCTTCTCTATTTTGGACATGATTTGTGATGCACTGCTCTGTGTGCTATAAAGCACATGTAATTACAATACAGATGGCTGATTGCCATCTGCTGTATAATCTTAATACAAGCTGAAATCAAGATTTAGTGTTTGTAATATTGCCTTCATATTTAAAGACCAGGAAGCAAATAATACCATCTGCATCCTGCAGCTTGTGAGCCGACACTACTCTAAATAAAGATGGCCCCTATCCATGGGAAAATGTAAATATTGCTTGGTTTGTGAAGTACGGTTTGGTTTACGGGTCCTTTTTCATTGTTAAAGGGGGGTGTCCTAGTAAACATAAAGCGCTTGTTTAAAGTGGAAGTAATCCCTGACATTCTTTAGTAAATCTGTCTCTTTATGAAAGACAACTCCATAGGATTGACCATTAATGCATTAAATACTTTGGAGCACTGGGTGCACCAGGCATCTTTTCCTACCTCTCTGGCCTGTTTACGTGTATAAAGATTGCAGTATTGCTTGTTATATTGTGTTACGCACAAGATTGTGAGGGCACATTCTTGTGGCCATATTTTTGATCAGATATTTTGGGAGAAAAAAAAGGGGTCCACTGTCACTTTTTGTGACAAGTACAGACCAAAAGTACGACCATGTGAAGTCTCCCGTAAGTAGTGCACTAAATGATGTAAGTGTTGACCACAATTGCAGGCTTTACACGGAAAATACTCATACAATTTAATGCAACAGAACCATTTTATATCCTGTGCTACAAAAAAGAAGTATTTTAAAGGGCAGTTATGTGGAGAGTATTGTATAGTGTAACATTTTAAAGCTGTAATTAATGTGTAAATAGTGACTTATAGAAAACGTATTTTCATTATACGTGACAATGGAGTGTTCACATCCATTCTGCAATATGTAATAAAGAGTTCTGTTTGTATAACACCTCTCTGCTTGCTTCTTTCGCTTGCATTTCTAACCCATTGTATTTCATGCTGCTTCTTCCATTATTCACATCACAGTGCATTGTGATACATAACTTGCTACCATTAATACTGTAACACACTGGATAAATTAGAAATGCTTGCTGTTATCTTAATGCTGCATGTAGTCATTTGGTGGCATATCGCTTTATAACATTGGTGGTTAAAGGGAATCTGTCAGCTCGAAAACAGCCCACAAACTAGGTTAAGTGGGGTATAGTGGAAGTGAGGCCAAGTCCGATAATGTAATTTTTATCTTCATACTCACTTCCATTCCGATGCTGTGCTCCGACAAACCAGCAGTAAAATGCATTCAGAGGACTCCTGAGCGCACACACATAATGGGGAGAAGTCCTCTTAATACATTTTACTGCTGGTTAGGTGGAGGACAATGTTGGAATGCAAGTGAGTATGAAGATACAAATTACATAACCAGACTTACATAAGTGTCACTTACACTATAGTGTCACTGCCTGAACTGGATACTAAAATAAAAATAACAATATTTTATTAGGTAATTGATGACCAAATCTCCTTTTCATGCTTTATTGAATAAAGAATGGAGCTAATGCAGGAGTGGAGCCAAGAAAGTAATTCCATCTATACATCTAGCTCCTTCCACCTACATATAACAGGATGCATTAATGTTTCATGCCACTGGTCCTTTATGTTTATCTACTATAGTGGATTAGCAGGGCTAGGTGGGCACCTAATATGTTAATTCTGATGAACACATACCAGGGTCCTGACCTAATATATGCTGATGGAAGTGCTACCTCCCACGCATTCATGAGAATACTTACCTGTTATTCCATTGATGGTCCCTGTCTATGTGTACATGATTTACCACCCTAGCCTCTGTGGTCGCTATTCATTCACAGTTACACCACGGGGGTAATCATCACATCATTACAGATGAGTGTAGCATCTTGTCACCCTCATAGACTTTGTGGTTCTTGATTATGGATAGTCACACCACTTGGGTAACCTTATGGGAGTGATGGTCCATAACACCTATTCACCGCCCCATGTGATTAATGGGGGGTTGAATGGTTGCCCTAGGATGATATCACCTCTAAGCCGGTGAGCTAGAGGTATCCTTCCCATAAGTTGTCACATTATTTATTAATGGCTGGGGCACATGTCAAACCTGTATTCTTAGGCTATGACCTTACGTTCCCTCGATCTTCCCGGCCATTGCTGTTACATTACATATTGATGCACATTATGTGCAATGTTCAGAGGTACGGAGGAATGAAGGATGATAAAATACCTCCTCTCATTTTGCTCTATGTACCGATCGCAGGGTTCACTTGGTTTACAAGGGATTCGCTATCCCTCACCTCACTTTGACACAATTACCTGTCGGCATCCCTCAGACCAGTTGTTTCGTCGGCCGGGGGCTGTGTTCAGATACAATCACCGCCCACCGAGCACCTCGAAACCGGATTGGGTGGTTTGCCTTCCTGCTAGGTGGGGCTCCCTCTTTTTAAAGTCCATGCGTCGGGGCACACGATCACGGCCAAACCAGAGCCGGAGCGCGGTGGGAATACATCTCACCCAGCGCGTCCTCCTTATCTCACTACTCTGTCTTCCTTTCCAACCAAGTGATCTAACACCATCAGTTGGTTTCACAGTAGGTTGCTCTTTTCTATATGTCCTCCTGGCACAGTTTTTCATGTGGACTCTGCACCATAAGCGGAGCTCACACTTTCTCTAACCCTGTCTCTCGTACATTGATTTATCCCAGTACTCCTGATGAAGCAGAGGAGAATGTGGAAACGCGTCGAGTACGTTGGGTGTTAACAATTCAGGAGACAGTAATAGGGTCTTTAGGACAAACTAAGTAGAGCTACACACTTGACGGCAGGGCACTGTGAGGTATGATTTAATTCGTACCTATAACAAGTCAGGATAGACCCTCCGTATCAGTGTTGAGTAGCTTTTGTTACTTTGTAAAGGAGGCTATTAGTTATTAAAAAGAGTAATTTGTAACAACGCTCCAGTTCAGTATATAGGTGTACTGTGAGCCTCAAGTACACCAGTTAGAGGTTCTCATAATACACACAGTCCTATCCCTGCTTTGGAGTGCTTTCATTTATACCCACAGGATTTGAATGTCATCACTGTTTGAACAGGTATTTTATTTGCTCCCACCTGTGGACATTCAGAATCCAGGGGTCACTGAATGCTAACATATACATATAGGGGTGTGTATACACCTTTTATCACGCCACCCTAAGATATCAGTGACCTGAGGGTTGCCTGAGATACTTTGGGCTCCAGGGCCCCACCATTTGTTGTTTTAAATCAATTACCTAATAAAATATTGTTATTTTTATTTTAGTATCCAGTTCAGGCAGTGACACTATTTGAGTTTAGTGGATACCTACCATTATTATTTCAGTTCACAGTGATAAGTGTTCACTTACAGTATACACCACTTACTCTAGTATGGGGGTGTTTCGGGGCTGAGCGATTCCCTTTAATCACTCAGGGAAATCAAACTCTGCTGATAGGGCACATTCACACTTGCGTGTTATGTGGTTGTAATGCTTTTTTTTGTAAATGTTTTTTTTGTTCTAATTTTTATCATTTCAGCAACATTGCAAAAACAGCAAAATAATTAGTTAATCATTTAATTAAGAAAAAGGGGCAGCTGAGAACACAATGCAGAAACAAAAACTAAGCCAAAGATGCAAATTATGCTGTAGGGTATTTGATGCCTTGGTGTATTTGCAGATTAGGCCTATATTTGGAGATTGCCATATATATATACTCTCCTATTCTGCAAGACTCATCACAGATCCAGACTTCTAAAGGCACTGGGAGTCCAAAATATTAGGGAGGATCAAAGAGAAATAAAAAAAAAATCACAGAGAATGTTACAAATCCTATTTTTCCAGGTTTAGTTGTATTGGGAGAATAGGATCTATAATATTTTCTGTGATTTTGTAGGCCTCCCAGGCTGGCAAGGATGCTGACAACCACCACTATGGGAGACTTGTGGAATATTTCTACATATAGAGCTCCCCTTGACTTCAATAAGAGCTATTTAAATATACATATGCAGTGAGCTTCCATAAGAGGCGGCTGCAGGGCAGTCATGATTCTGTCTATTTATGCCATGGTTTTGTGAAGGAAAGCACTATGCTGACACAGTTTATGTATGGGCACTCTAATGGCACTGCGTCTGTACTAGTGCAAGTAGAGAAAGATGTGCATATGAAATTTTCTAATATTTAAGTGTTGGTTCATCAAATGTTAGACTACACTTATTTGATCCTGAGGTGCGTCCACACATAGGTTAATGGCGTTTTTGTGCATTTTTGTGGTTTTAGTGAAGTTTTCTTTGTACCCATGGTTTTTGGTGCATTTTTTTCATGGTAAAATGCCAGCTTGAAAGTCTGTGGAAACATGAAATAGAGGACATTACACCCTTTTTTTTGCTAACAGTGTTTTTTGTTAAGTAGGTGCCATGCTGAAGGTTTTGATGTTTTGACATAATTTCTATAGGAAAAAAAATGGCAGAAAAGAAAATGTGGTTCACACAGCTGTTTAAAAAAACACCACTGCATAAAAACGGCATATGCCGTATAGAAAAATGCAAATGTTTCTAAGGCAATTTTCACTTTTAAATTGTATACTGATAATTCTGAGATGTCAAAATGGCTACTTATTAGGCCACGAGTCTAAGTGTATGTGATTTAGAACAGTGGGAGAGAGTAACTAAGTTTAATGTGCCCGAATTCTGGATTAATTTGCACCAAAAACTGGCATACATGCTTGGCGCCAGATTTATAGTGGGTTTTAGCCACTTTTTGTACATTGCCCAACAAGTGGTGTGCCTTAGGGAGAAGCCATTACTTATTTATCACAGCTTATCGTACCATAAAACTGACCAAAGAGGACTGTGCCCCTAATATACACACAGTCAGAGGGAGGCTGAAGTCTGTGTCATACCTTGAGGTCTGTTTTAATGCCTGCCAGACCTATCTATCATCTTAGCTGGAAAGGAGCGCCAAAATGTTGCTCCAAATTATGCCAACACAGTATCTAAAGTCCACAGTATCTAAATATTAGGATTAGTAATTTTTCTCCAGTGAAGTGTATCCTTATCGGCCTTACAAATTGATTCAAACTTTTTTTAGCCTAAAATTTACAACTCATTATTGCATCTAATTGACAGTAATAGATATGTAGAGTGACAAGCGTTTTCCAGAATACTGTAATCACAGCAGCTCTGGCTTCATTAGAAGTAGGAAAGATATATGTAAAATGTGCCTCTATATGAAGCAAAGGGGGTTACCGTACATTTAATAAGATCATCATTTTGCACACAAGTGTTAACTTCGTCCCCACTGGCATGAGATGTGCCACAGTTATTAAGGTATGCATGCCTGGTAATATTTATGGTGCATTTTGGGAGGTTCATATACCCGCAAGGAAGCTGTCATAGATTTCACTTAGAATTTACACCCACTCCCCATCCTGCTTTCACATTTTTTTTAAATGTGGAGCAAAACCCCCAAAAAGTTACATTTTTTTGTGAAAGCGGGGCATGCACTAAAATGTTTGACTTTTTGATGCTTTCTGGCATACTTTGGTTCATAAATGTGTGCCAAGGTGCCATGATCCTATGTTTACAGCCTATGTTAGCAAGAATTTCTGTAATTTCTACTTTATTCTAGATTTATTAGCACTTTGTGCATAAAAATAATTTACCATTTTGAAAGTTTGAAGATATACAGTTTAATTAACTGCATACAAATATCAAAGAAGACAAAACCCCCTCTGTTCTAAAAACTTTCAGCCAGAAGCCAGTTATTTCATCCTTTTTACTTGTTTTGAAGATGAAAGAAGCAGAATGGTTTTCATTTACAAAGCGATTGTATCTGTTAAAGAATAGGAGAAGGAATTATCATACTGTAGTTTGATCTCATTTTATTGAGTCTTCCTCTATGTATGGATATAAAGGATTTTAATAAAGGAATGAAAACATCTATATATATATATATATATATATATATATATGTAATACTTTGAGGATGGGCTATGTCCAAATACAACTTTGCGTACTTTGGAAAATACTTTTCCCTTTCAGTCTAAATCAGAAACGGCCAACCTACAACTCTCTAGCTGTTGTAAAACTACAACTCCCACCATGCCCTGCTGTAGGCTGATAGCTGTAGTCAGTCTGGGCATTCTGTGAGTTATAGTTTTGCAACAGCTGGAGAGCCCCAGGTTGGCCATCCCTGGTCTAAATGTTATTAGACATTAAACAAGTGGCATAAAGTATTGGACTGACAAAAGAGCACATGTCTGAACCAGCTATGCATAGTGCTAGATTTTCCTACTTATGAGGCTTGTAGCTACAACAAGTGTGGTGTGCATTTGTATTCAGCCCCCTGTACTCTAATACCCCTAAATAAAATCCAGTGTTACCAATTGCCTTCAGTAGTCACCTAATTAGTAAATCGAGTACATCTGCGTGTAATTTATTCTCAGTATAACTACAGTTGTTCTGTGAAGGCCTCAAAGGTGTGTTAGTGAACGTTAGTGATCAAGCAGCATCATGAAAACCAAGGAACACACCAGACAGGTCAGGGATAAATTTGTGGCGAAGTGTAAAGCAGGGTTATCAGAAAATATCCTAAGTTCTGAACCTCTATCAGGACACAGTTCAAACCATTATAATATTTTGTAATATTTACATTATAATATTTTAATATTTAAGAAATAAAAAGCTATAATTAAAAAGAATTAGTGGTTTTTGTCCAAATTAAACCTAAAAAAATATTTTAAAAAATTCTAATAAAAAGTCCTAAGTGTCAAGTAAAAAAAAATTTGCAAAAATTATTTTGGTAGTCAAACAAATAAAAAAAATTAGGGTCACTAAACCACCACGTGCACAAAATCATAAAAAGTTGCCTGGACATTCAGGCCTTTTATAGGCCCGGTCATGAAAGGGTTAAACATACAGCCAGAGCTACAATGGAATGGTTTAGATCAAAGCATATTCATGTGTTAGAATGGTCCAGTCAATGTCCAGACTTAAAGGGAACCTGTCAGCTCCGAAACACCCCCCTGAACTAGAGTAAGCGGTATATAGTGTAAGTGGTGCTGAATCCGATAATGTAATCTTCATACTCACTTCCATTCCGACGCTGGGCTCCCACAAACCAGCAGCAAAATGCATTGAGAGGACTCTTCTTTGAGTCCTCTCCATTATATGAATGAGCACTGGAGTCCAGTAAGTGCATTTTACTGCTGGTTTGTCAGAGCACAGAGTCAGAATGCAAGTGAGTATGAAGATAAAAATTACATAACCGGACTCGACGTCACTTACACTATATACCGCTTACTCTAGTTTGGAGGGTGTTTCAGAGCTGACAGATTCCATTTAAATCCCATTGAGAATCTGTGGAAAGTCCCTTATTTCTCTATTTTGTATCTAAATGCAGTGACAGATGGGGCATTCTTAATCATTGCTCTGTGTATCGTCCTTTGTAACGTATGAGCATATTTTAGCTATCTGATGTGGGAGCACTGCTAAACTATTAGGTACGAGTCAGTGGACAAGTGTGTTGGCAATTTTCAACGTGCAGAATTTAGACTGACTCCAACTCTGGAATGTAACTCAGAATTAGTACTATAAAATAGTCATTTCAGGTATTTACATACCAGTAATTCGACAGCTTTTGAGGTAGATTAGAACTTTATATAACCTGTGAATTGGTGCTCAGAGTTGTACATACATGTTAAAAGGGTTATCCAATGAATAATTTGTATACCAAAAGTTCTGAAAAGTTAATAGTTGTTTGAAAGTATTTTATATGTGTTTCTGGCATAAAAATATTCTTTTCATCACCTTGTGTGACTACAGTACATTTCAGACCCTTTTATCTTTTTCCCATTTTGTTATGTTGCAGACTTGTGCTAAAAAACCAAAAAATCAAGTTTTCCCCCATGAATCCGCACCCAGTACCCCATACATTTTTGTAAATTTGTTAAAAAGGAATATCTAAAATTTTGCAAGGACATAAGTATTAAGACCCTTTGCTTTGATACTTGAAGTTTAGCTTTGGGGCCCTCCCATTTCTCTTGATCATCTTTGAGATTTTTCTACACCTTGATTGGATTCCTCTATGGTAAATTCAGTTTACTGGACATGATTTGGAAAGGTGCACCCCTGTCTATACAAGATCTCTTAGCTGAGGAGTAAAAGAACTGCCTGTAGATTTCAGACATGGTTATGTGAAGGCACATATCTGGAGAATGGTAGAAAACATTTTCTGTTTCAATAAAAGTTCCCAAGAGCGCAGTGGACTCCATAATTCTTAAATGGAAGAAGTCTGAAACAATAAGGACTTTTCCCAGAGCTGGCCACTCCACAGTGCTAAGTAATTGGGGGAGAGAGACGTGATGAAGAATTCAATGGTCACTGTGGCTGAGCGCCACAATTCTGTGAGCAGATGGGAGAAACTTAAAGAAGGTCAGCCATTACTGCAGCACTCCACAAATCTGAACTTTGACAGATTGTCCAGAAAGAATCCTCTCCAGAAAAAGACAAATAGGGCGTGTCTTTTACTCATGCCACTTTTCCAAGGTGGTGGAAAAAGGGGGCATGGTGTCGGCGGGGTAGGGGGCTGACTGGCTGGCCCATCTCATGTATCATTTTCTACGCCTGTTTTTGGCATAGAAAATTACTTAAATCTACGCCAGCAAGGTATCTAGCTTAGATTTAAGCAATCCGGATGGCCAGCGCCTAAGTTATAACTTAGAGGCATTAAGCTCCAGTACAGGGTTATCAAGACCGGCGTCTAAAACGTCGGTCTTAATAAATGACCCCAATAAAGTTTTGTCTGGACGTCTAAAACGACGGTCTTAATAAATGACCCCAATAAAGTTTTGTCTGGAGGTTTGTTTTAAACAAAAAAGCACCTAAAGGACTCTCAGACTATGACTCAGATTTTCTGATCTTATGAAACCAAAATTGGACTTTTTGACCTCAGTTCTAAGCATCATGTTTGGATTAAATCAGGCATTGCTCATCACCTGCTCAATACCGTCCCGACAGTTATACATGGTGGTGGGAGCATTATACTGGGTGGTGCTTTTCAGTGGCTGGGACAAAGAGACTGGTTGAGGGCAAGCTGAATGGAGCAAAATACAGACATATTCTTAATGAAAACCTGATCAAAAGTGATCTGGACGTCAGATTGGTCTGAAGGAGGTTCACCTTCCAGTAAGACAATAACCCTAAGCACACAGCCAAGATAACACAGGAGTGGCATAGGCTACTTTCACACTAGAGTTTTTGCTGGATCCAGCAGGGCTCAGCAAAAACGCTTCCATTACTGATAATACAACCATCTGCATCCGTTATGAACGGATCTGGTTGTATTATCTTTAACATAGCAATGACGGATCCATCATGAACTCCACTGAAAGTCAATGGGGGACGGAGCTGTTTTCTATTGTGTCAGATTTAAACAGACCCGTCCCCATTGAGTTGCATTGTGGGTCATTATGGATCCGTCTTGCTCCGCATCCCATGACGGAAAGAAAGCAGCTTGCTGCGATTTGGTCTTCGGTGTGAATGCGACCAAACGGAACGGAATGCATTTTGGAGCACTCTGTTCTGTTTAGTTACATTTTGTCCCCATTGACAATGAATGGGGACTGAAGCGTTTTTTTGAGACCCTATGACGTATGTCAGTAGCAGAAAATAGAAACACTAGTGTGAAAGTAGCCTTAGCCTTAGTAGCCCGATTGAACATCTCTGGAGAGACCTGAAAATGGCTGCAAAAGGTGCTTCAACTAAGTCCTGGGTAAAGGGTCTCCATATTTATGTTAATGCAGTATTTTAGTTTTTCCTTTTCAATAAATTGAACGTTCTGTCTTTAATTTTGTCATTTTCATTTTATGGGGTATTGAGTGCAGAATGATCAGGAAAAATTTGATTTTTTTTTTTAATTTAACACAGTGTGAAAAAGTGAAAGGGTCTGAAGATTTTCCAAATGCATTGTATGTGCCCCCCTTGATGCTGCTGCTAATGTGTGCTGCTGGGCGCCGGGTTCTGGAAAAAATCTGTGTCCTTCTTCCGCTGGCAGCTGAGAATAAAATCCTTCCCTACTTTCTAATCCTGTTTAGCAATCCTAACAAGCTGAGAAGACGGAGTCTTCTGAGCTATACAGCAGTGTTACTACAGAGAGTGTGGTCCATTCCAGAAAAGGAAAAAGCTAATCTCATATAACATGTTGTTGACAGCACACCCATTTGTAGTCGAATGCAGCCGAATGCAAAAAATACACACAACCAAAAATCCCAGATTTGGGTATACTCACATCAAAAATTTTAAAAATGTTGGACCGCATCCCTCATAATGGCATGGCAATGTTTATTAACATGTCCCACACGATTACACCTACGTGATACAGTCTTAGACAGGCTACAGCAGGACGGCGTCTCTATTTCCATTGTAGTGGCACCAATGTCTACATCTCACATGGGGAGCCGCAAATGTGCTCAGCGAATATATTTAGGAACCATAACAAGGCTTTACAGCTAAAGCACATGTGCCAGGTGTATGTGTTACAGATTTCCACAGCACTGATAGAGCATCCAGAAGTACATTACCTATGAGATAAGCTTCCTAAACGCTCATGCATCATCCAAACCGGCGCAAGCTCACTGAAGAGAATAAGAATCCATGGTAATGTAAACAAAGCTCCCGATCTCAATATTAAAAAAGAATTGGATTTTTCTAATCTTCAGTTAGTTGAAACTATAACTAAGCCCAACTGCTGGCAAAATATGTTATAATGTGATTGAAGTCTATCACAAGTTAAGACATATCTAATATATAAAGCTGAGTGTGTGTGTCCGCTAAAGGAATCCGCACCGCTGCAGCTACAATCACAAAATTTGGCACACGTACATCAGGTGTCCGGGAAGGTTTTAGAACAGTTTTCAACTCTCCAGGACATACCGTTCCTGAGATATTCCCAAAAAATGCATTAGCCAATAGTAGCCTGGTCACATGACCCTTATCAGCCAATAGAAGCTCACAGGCACACATCAGGTTTCTATGACAACCTAGCCAGTTCACTGCTTTAGGTCTGCATTAAAGAGGCAGAGCACTGTGGATGACAATGGTAAATGGGTATTCCCGGTTACCATAACTATAACTTATGTTTTAGACTAACTCATCATCAATCATTACCTCATATAATGTAAATTTTACATATTTACTGTTCAGTAGTAATAAAAGATGTTTTCTTCCACTGCTACCCACCTTCCTCCTAAATTACTATGGCATCGACCTGTAATTCCGGCCACCGTCAAAAGAAGGACTTAAAAGCACCATCGCCAGATCCCACTAAGTCACACCCCTGACGTAGTCAGGCCACGCCCCTTCCATGCTGCATTTGACCGGGATTAAAAATATTGGTAAAAATCACCTTCTGTCAGCTGCAGGGGTGGGGGGAGGGTGACCTTCTCCCTGCAGCTCATTGCTCAGACTGCACAGTGCTGCTGCTGAGAGTGCTGCTGCTGTGTCCATCCAGGCCCTGCGCATGACAGAGGACAGGGAGTCTGAAAGCCAGACCGTCCAGCCTAAATGGCCGGTGAGGTCTGGCTTTCTGGGGTGAAGACAGTGGCCACTCTAGCTGCTGTGGAGGTCACAGTTAAAGGGGCGGGCTTCTGTAGAGGTCACTGTTAAAGGGGTGGGCAGCTGTAGAGGTCACTGTTAAAGGGGTAGGCTGCTGTAGAGGTCACTGTTGAAGGGGCAGGCTGCTGTAGAGGTCACTGTTGAAGGGGCAGGCTGCTGTAGAGGTCACTGTTAAAGGGGCGGGCTGCTGTAGAGGTCACTGTTAGAGGGGCGGGCCGCTGTAGAGGTCACTGTTAAAGGGGAGGGCCGCTGTAGAGGTCTCTGTTAAAGGGGCGGGTCGCTGTAGAGGTCACTGTTAAAGGGGCTGGCACTGTAGAGGGCACTCTCGATATCTTTTAACGACACACACACACAAACAGTAAAATAAATAAATTAAATATACCCGGACGAAGCCGGGTCCTTCAGCTAGTTACTAAATATTTAGGGTCCATCATGGATTGAACACGTCAGTTAACCATTTTAGGACTAAGAATATCAATTAAAATACAAACTTCCATACTTCTGTAGTCAGGGGCTTCACAATTACAGCATCAGATCAAAATTGTTACATTATTGCCACATTGTCTGATAGGTACAGGTCCCTCTGAGACCCGCATCTACACCGAGAACAGAGAGGGGAGAGTTTTTCCGGGGTCCAGCCACCACCATGCACTCTCCCCACAGAAGTGAATGGGAGCACACTGCAATTGCACGGCCACATCTCCCATTCATTTCTATGGGGCCAACGGAAATAGCGCTTGGCTATTTTCGGCGGCCCCATAGAAAAGAATTGAGGGTGCATGCGCAGTGCGTCCTCCACAACTTTCAGAGATCCGTTCTCGATGTAGGTGCGTGTCTCAGAGCTGGGACCTGCACCTATCAGACAATGGGGCATATCCTAGCCCCCAGCCCCGATTGTCTGAGATGGGAATACCCCTTTAAGGTGTGTACGCAGCTAAATCTTACAGTCATGTAGGGCATATTTGTCTAAGCACACCTCATGGATGCTATTTGCAACAACCAGCCACATGGTAGATAGTTTATCCCTTTCTTACATTTTCAGAAAAATAGGCTATCATGTGACCAGAGAAGGAAACAATCCAATTGTACAGCATGCCTATAAAACGTCATCAACAGCACAAAGCTATCGGCTGCTCTGCAGTGAGCAGAGGATCACTAGGCGGAGAACTTGCTGTGGGTATAGTGACTGATCATGTGTGTCCACTAGCACTCGGCTCATAAAGTGGGGAAAAAAGACGAGGCAAATAATTAAAAAAGGGAAGGACAGAAACAATATCATCATATACCTTGTATATGATGTATTTTGTGTGGAGGTGGTTATCTCTTAACCAGATAGATCACCATTCCTGAAATGCTATAACCCCAGGACTTGTTCTTATTGCAATATATATTACTTTATTTGTAGTTTTTTATAGATTTTCATTGGAGTAAAATTATGTTCCACATCCAATATTTATGGATATTTTGCAATGTTCAGCTTTTAATGCCAGCTCTGCTGTTCGCTCACAGGTACCCGTAGTAGAAATAACTATGTTTAAAATCTGTGAGAACTAGGTTTTGACTTGGGCTCCACATCCCCTTCCCCTTTGATTATCTCTTAATGTAGACACAATTCATTAAAAAAAAAATGGCATGCTATCCTAGAATGAATGTGAGTGTTATTCTAAAGAGGTTTGAAAATTAATTTATTTTCCTTTCACCAACCTACGTACAGCTGTTTAATATATCAGACCAGCATGTTAATGGTAGATGACAGGTGTTAGCTGTTGTGTTTGGCTGGTTAAATAATTATTAATTTTGACCACTAAAACTTGGCACAGTCAAGTCTGCAAATGTTTTTTTTTTCCAAAAGACAACTTAATGGAGACGTTCAGTACCAACCAAGACTAATTTAATCCGTAATGACTCACAAGTCTAGAATAACTTACTGGTTCTGGGTTCGCAGTTACTTATGAGAAGTGAAAAGTGTGAACGAGAACTAAAATGGTGGCTACATCCAGATCCTGTACCAACTATTATAGATGTCCACCTTGCAAAGCTTGTAATAAAATGTCTATAGAAGCACTCTATATGTTGTCAATGCTATATGTTTTCCATAGAGCTCCAAAAATTGCATTGTCATATAAACCTCCTGTCAGGGGTGCACCACCAATTAGGCCAGGTGAGGGGATCGTTTCAGGCAGCACCAGGTAGGCGCAAGAGGGGGACAGAAAAAGGTCCATGGGCAATGAGTGGAAACACTCATCTCTACATATTCAACTCCATTGCTGTACTCAGGACAGCAATACAGTTGAATGCTGCAATGGCAGTGATGTCTGCCTGGCCCACCGTTTCCTCAAAATAGGCTTTAGTCCTAGTTCCTATAGCCTATCAGAGGCCGGTGTCATCGTTTCAGTTTTCACCTCAGGCAGCAGAAAGGCTAGGTGCACCCCTGTCTCCTGTAATGCTTACAGCAGAGGATACTTTCTGGCTATTTACAGCTACGTGACTCTATTTACTAATCAGGTGACTTCTGAAGGCAATTGGTCAAACTGGATTTTATTTAGGGGTATCAGAGTACGGGGGCTGAATATAAATGCACGCCACACTTTTCAAATTTTTATATATTAAAAGTTTTGAAAACCATGTATGATTTTCTTTTCGCTTCACACATACTTGCTACTTTGTGTTGGTCTATGACATAAAATCCCAATAAAGTACATTTAAGTTTGCACTGTACATTATGTTCACAAAAGGCACAACTGGCTGAAAGAGACATTTGTCAAAGGCTGATTTCACACGTGTTTTAGTGCAATCTAAGAAAACACTAGTGGGCAAACACATACTGTTTGCATAAAAATGCCACAAAAGAAGTGGCAAAAACACAAGTTACTAATCTGGTGTTTTTTTTTACTTGATAAAAAGCTAAAGGGCAAAAATAACTTTTTTATTTTTCCGTTCCCATAGCCATATGGGGGCTTGTTTTTTGCAGTATAACTTGTACTTTTTAATGGCAGTATTTAATATGGGATACAAGGTAGTGGGAAGTGGTAAAAAAATTCCAAATGGGGTTAAATTGGAAAAAAACACTCAATTTAGCCACAGTTAGTGTTGGTTTTTTGTATTTTAATACTGAAAAAAAAAAAAACGTTGAAAAAATATTTTTTACATCACTATATTCTGACCCCCATAACTTTTTTATAGTTAGGGCTCATTTTTTGCAGGACGAGCTGTAGTTTTTACTGATACTATTTTGGAGTGTGTGTAACTTTTTTATCACATTTTATTCTATTTTTTGGGGTAAGAGAAGTGATGAAAAAGTGGTGAATCGGCCATTTTGATATTTTTTTCCGTTATGCCATTCACCATATGGGATAAATATTTTCATATTTTAATAGTATGGGCATTTTCGAACATGGCAATGCCCATGATGTTTATATTTAATTATGTATTACATTTTTTTTATTCTAGTGAAAGTGGGGTGATATAAATTCTTTATATTTTTTAATTTTTTAAAACAAATTTTAACTTTTTTTATACTTTTTAAAAAATTTTTAAAACCTTTTTAAGTAGATTGGTCAACATAGGAACTGCTGTTCTAATATTCTGGGTCTCTTCAGAGAGACTCAGCATATTAGAATGAATGACCGGCATCTCTAATCTCCGCATAGTCACCGTGATGCAGGTCTTAACCGCTTCCAGGTTCTTTGCTATTTGGATGGTCGCACTTGTCCACAGCATCGAAAGGCTTAAATGACTGCGATTGGCATTATTGTTGGTCACGGACATTAGCCATGGACCTCTGCTGTTTGAAACAGCAGAGACCTGCCGGCTATGGCTCCCACTGCACGCTTGAGTGGGCACCATGTTAAGGACCCTTAGGGGATGTGCAGAATTAGAAAAACTTCTAATTCTCTCTATTGAAGCTGGGGATAAAAACTGCCATGTTTTTCTAAACTTGTAGCACCTCAATAAAACTTAAATCCAAGGTTGTAGTTACTCTTACCATTTGTGCCACAATATTTTTTATTTATTTATTTTTTAAAATATGGTAAATCGTCAACTATTTTACTAAGATTTAAAAAAATCACAGCACAAAACATGCAGACAGCCTTATACCAAAGAGCTGTTTTAGCTGTGGCATGGAAGGAACACTGTGACCATCTAGGAGTTTCAGTCCTAATAAGGCCTCATTCACACATCAGTGATTATGAGCCAAGACCTGGCATGGCTCTAAACACAGAACAGGTGCAGATCTTTCCCTTATACCTTATGTCTGTGGAAGCTCCAATCCTGGTTTTGCCTCACAGTCACTGATGGAAATCACCAATTACCAAAACACTGACGTGTACATGAGGCTTAAGATTGTTGTAGTCAAAAATAATTTGTATTTTTAATAACAGAATATTGGATCGAATATCAATTAGAATGAAAAATTCTGTTCATCCAAAACCTTGCACTGGTTTGTTTACAGCATAAAAAAACCCATTTAATTAGCAGCAGTAAGATGTTATCAAACGCAATTTCAGTCCTCTTCAGTGCAACCTCAATCTAATAGCTACAATAAAGCAAATAAAAAAATGATGTGATATATATATATATATATATATATATATATATATATATATATATTATTACAGAACATAATAAAAAGAGAGATTGATTATGCTAAGCCTCTATAAACATATTTTAATTAATTGGAAGTCTAATACTGTTTCATTATATGTTTTATCTTTAGGTAAAAGTCAAGTGACGTCGCCAGTGCCTCCAGAGTCTTCCACTCACCAGCTCTATCCAGGCTTAAATCTGAACACAAGCAGGGATATCCCATATGGAAACAGTGAAAAGGTTGGGCAAGACCACATCTATGCTACTTGTGCAAAGCCAACCGAAGTTACAGGGTCTAAAAAGAACCGGAGAAGTTTGCCCGTTGCAGTAAGTACAAGTTGTGAGCTGGATGGGAGCAAATCTCTTAAAAGCTGGCCAAGATCTCACTCAATGGACAATCTTCAACAAGAAGGAAATGGAGTCCAGGGCATTAATAAAACATTAAGTGTATTTTCACCAGATGAAGGAAAAGAACTGCCTGAGGGTTTACTAGAGGAGGACATTGGAGAAATACATGACAGAATATCTTGTAACGTGGATACAGTAACTAAAAAGCACACTACTGATCATGTACAAAGCACAAGGACATCTCATTTGCAAAGGAATACAAAAGACCATATAGGTCAAAGTCCTGTTTATTTTTCCCAAGTACCTCTGAACAAGATGCCCATATCTTCTGGAGAAACCAGAGTACCTATAAAAAACCCTTCACAACCCCCTCCAGTCCCTGCCAAAAAATGTAGAGAACGGTTTGCAAATGGACTGCTTCACCCTCCTCTCTGTGTCACTTCATCCAATACTGAAGAATCTTCTCTTCCTGGTACAAAATCAGGACAGTTGAGTCCTAATACCTGTTCTATAATTCCCACACAAGAATGCAATACACCAACTTCTCCCCGACCTACTTGGCTAATCAGTTCCACAGATCCTGTCAGTGTTCCTCAACATGCCGTGAAACTTGGTCCTGTCGCTGCAAGAAAAATTGCTTGTGTCAGAGGGATGGATCAGGAAGTATTGATAGAAAACAAGTTACTGGCTGAGGAAATTGACCTTACAGAAGAACCATATTCGGATAAGGTAAACAAATGAACAGTTATTAAAAGGGTTGTATAGGCTATGCTTTGGATAGGCCATCATTAGCTGATCAGTAAGGGTCCGAAAGCCCACACCCCTGCCAATCAGCTTTTTGAGGTAATGAAAACGGAATTACATGTATAAGTATATAATGAGCTTCTTTATCTGCTGTGCCAATTGCAAAGAAAAAATCAAAACAGACTGACTTTCAACCTACATTTTGAAGCACACATAGTGAAAGCTTCATTGACAGGTTTGATAAACAGCACACAGCTAGGTTAACATTGATCTACAGTAGGTCACACAGATAACATGGTCCTTTGTTCCTAATGTAATTTTTTATTG
The DNA here is from genome assembly GCA_900303285.1 of Rhinella marina. Classification (NCBI taxonomy): domain Eukaryota; kingdom Metazoa; phylum Chordata; class Amphibia; order Anura; family Bufonidae; genus Rhinella; species Rhinella marina. The sequence continues at coordinate 298,036 of ONZH01013642.1, forward strand.
AGTACAACTATATGACGTGTTCATTCATAGGTCTTAATATACAAATTTTCTGTTATCAGACACACCACCACCTTTTTGATACACTGTGTCTGGTATTGTGTCTGGAGTTTCCACTAAGCTGGTAAAGCCTGGTACAGAGCTCAGCAGTCCTTTACTTCTAAAGATTAAAGGGCTACTTCAGGATTTTCATATTGGTGCCCTATCTTTAGGACATTGATTGTAGACAGGCAGAGCTAGTGCTATTTTAGACACAAAGGCGCAACATAGGGTAATACCATTGGGATTAGGTTTTAGGAAGTGAAGATGGAGAGGCTCACCTTCAGTGGTTGTGCTAACCGGAGTCACAACACTAGAGATCGCTTTAGGGAGGATGCACTGGAGTTCAGTGGGTGATGATGGTTCTGCAGCCTGGAGGCGGATGACTCTTCTTATTGAAGAAGCCTGGTATCTCTAATGAAGATGGCGTATATTGGATAATGTTTTTCTGCTTCCGTGGCGCAAAGAACTCGATCACAAAAGGCTTCTTAAAATGGTAGGTACTGCAGTACTTACCTGATGAAGGGGAGCACATCCCCGAAACGCGTTGTATCACTGCAATAAAGAATTCCTAGAATTTTAAGAAGCCTTTTGTGATCGACTTCTTTGCGCCACAGAAGCAGAAAAACATTATCCACTATCTTTAGGACAGGTCATCAATAGGAGATCAATGGGGATTGTTAGAGTAGCTTCCTCTACTGAAAATGAAGTTGTCAAGGTTCAAGCGATTCACCGGCCGGGGGACATCAAGCACACACAGAGTTGGTGTACAATAGAGTCCGGGTTTCCCCTTCCTCAGTGTTTATTTATACACAAAGACACAAACACAAAGCCAATCAAAGGTTTATGGTATAGAACACTGACCAATCAGATTATAGATAACAGGGCATGATAGCCTCATGTCAGGACAGAGTGAGCAGGTTATGGTGGAATGTGTTGCCTTAGCCCATGGCAACCTAAACAAGTCTTGTTGCCCACCCCCCCTCCACACCTTTACTGGAATGTCCTTAAGCAGTTTGGAAAAGCTTGCTTAGAGACGAGATGGAGTCAGCTACATTAATAATTGTGACAAGATGGAGTCGGTTACTTTAACAGGATCAAACTCCCAGAACCCCTGCCAAACAGTTGGGGAGTTCCTTTGAGCATCATTGCCTCCTTGCAGTTTACCCATCACAGTGCTGCCCATTGGATAGCTGCTGTGCTTGGTATCACAGCTCAGCCCTATGCACTTAAATAGGACTGAGCTACACCTAGGTCACGTCACATGGCCTAGGAAGAAAGTCTTTGGGCCCATGGAGCACAGCAGCCTCTTTATACAGCTGATCAGTGGGGATGCTGGGAGTAGGACCCCTGCCAATCTGATATTGATATCCTATCCTGATGGGGTTCCTTCTGGTTGGTCCTCCATCAATAATTTGGTAATGTTATATTTTGGCGCCTTCAGTTGCTATAAGTGTAATACTCCTTTAAAGGGAAATTGTCACCAGCAACCTCCCATCAAATTGTATGTATATACACACAGCTGTGGTTTACTTGATTAAAATTTTGTTTTTCTTTTGTTGATCCAAGGCAGCGTTCCCAAGTTATGATACTTTTTCTTAACATGAATATAAGGCCTTTGGCGAAAATAAGGCATCACCATTGCTCTTGTTGCACCCAAGCTCCACTCATTTCTGTAGCCAGTCCCTCACTGGCTGCTTTGATTGATAGGGCCAGGCAGTAGCAAAAAAGCGAGGAGGGGCTGGCCACAGAAATACATTGCATTAAGAAAGTCTTAAGACCCTTCCACTTTTTTCACATTTTTTATGTTGCGGCCTTGTGTTAAAATAAAAAAAAGTTAGAATTTTTTCTCGTGAACCACATCGACACACACATAGCCCTATAGATATATCTATATATATATATACAGGTAAGGTAGCTGAGGGTCAGCAAACAGCTTCTACTCCCACTGTGCACGTGGTCACTAGAACAACAGACCAGCTGCTACTGCCTGGACTGTGAGTTCTGTTGGGGACATCAGAGAGGGGCAGGCAGCTCAAAGAAATGACATCAGGAGTCACTGCTACATGATTACAGGAGGCCCATAAAGAGTAAGGTGTGCAGTTATCTGACCTTGCTCCTTTCAATACCCTCAACCCCCCTGCTGTTGTTAGCATAGTGTGCAACTCACTACAGAGTTTGCTCACTTAGTGATTTTATGAATTGTATATGATGCTGGGACTGTGCATTGTGTAATGTGGGTGATGATGGTCACTAAACTGATGTTGGGCCTGGGGCAGCTGCCCCAAACGTCCCTATTATGATGCGCCATTGAGCAACGATTACAGATTCCAGTCTTCTTGAGTATGATTCCATCTGAATTTGGGGATTTTATGTCATTCTTCTGTGCAGATCTTCTCTAGTTCTGTCAGGTCGGATGGGACAGACAGGTTTATCCAGAGATTGGGTTCAAGTCAGGGCTCTGGCTGGGCCACTCAAGGACATTCACAGAGTTGTCTCTAAGCCCCTCCTGTTGTCTTTGTTGTGTGCATAGGGTCATAGTCTTGTTGAAAGGTGAACCTTCGGCCAAGTCTGAGGTCCAGAGCACTTTGGATCAAGTTTTCATTAAGAATTGAGGCCAGAAAGCTCAATCTTGGTTTCATCAGACCAGAGAATATTGTTTCTCACAGTCTGAGAGTCCTTTAGGTGCTTTTTTTTGTCTTTTACTGAGAAAAGGCTTCTTTCTGGCCACTTTGACATAAAGCCCAGATTGGTGGAATGCTGCAGTGATGATTGACCTTGTGGAATATTCTCCCATCTTCACACAGGATCTTTAGAGTTCAGCCAGAGTTACCACTGGATTCTTGGTTATGTCCCTACCAAGGCCCTTTTCCCCCAATTACTTAGTTTGATGGTGTAGCCAGTTCTAGGAGGAGACCTTGTTGTTACAAATTTCTTCCATTCAAGAATTATGAAGACCACTGTGCTTTTGAGAACTTTCAGTGAAGCATAATTTTTGTACCCTTTTCCAGAGTTGTGCCTTCAAACAATCATTTCTCTGAGATATACAGGCAGTTCTTTCCCTCTCATGTCTTGTTTTTTTCTCTTATATGCAGTTAGCTGTGACACCTTATATAGACAGGGCTATGTCTTTCCAAATTATGTCCAATCAACTGAATTTACCACAGGTGGACTGGACTCAAATCAAGGTGTAGAAACATTTCAAAGAATAAAAATGGGAGTCCCCTGGGGCTAAGTTTCAAGTGTCATAGCAAAGGATCTGAATACTCATGTACAGGTGATATTTTAGTTTTTCCTTTTTCTAAAAATTAATTTTTATTTTAGGACAAAGCAGCAAAATAACAAAATGTGAAAAAGTAAATGGTTCTGAAGACTTTGCAAATGCACTGTATACCAAAGAAGATGATATCATCTTAAATTCTTACGAAAATTCTTCTTTATTTATGTAATGCCTCAGAACACTACAGCAATGTTTTAACCCATAGGCGTCTTTGTCAAGCATACAAAATCCATGTGTTAGAGTATGTATAAGCAACAACTCAAGTCAATTAGGCATCCAATCATGTGTAAAGATCCCCTTCATCTTCTGACATCACTTCCATGTACCAAATACTCAACCCATAAATGTGAAAAACTAGACTATATTACCCTAAACCGGTCAGTATCTGCATGCATTATAGTATCGCAATCAATGATAACATTTCAATGGTGCCTGTTCGTCGGTCCGGGCATGTAGTAATCAACCCACAGGCGTCCTCCTCACTCTATTATGATGAAAAGCGTAAATCACTCAGTGTTGTAATAAATGATTCGTAAACCCCTGCAGAATTGCTTATAATACATCTCACATGTACTCCTGTATCAGCTGTCAACACACCTATTATACAGATTGTACGTAGCAACTTCCCTAATCATATAGATGGTAGGCAACAGGGAACCATATCTATACAAAGACAATCAGTGCGTATAGGAACACCAGGTCATCCCTGTAAGAAAAAAACAGAATGGTGTGTATACAAATCAGCAGATTCCATATGGAACTATACCTATGTATGTTATATATAGGATCTTCACAAATGATTTTCCAGTTAATTAACTATTGTTGCCTATATATTCTGTATGTACATGGATTTTTTATGCTTGACAAAGACACCTAGGGGTCGAAACGCTGCTGTTGTGATTTGGATCATGTCATAAATAAAGAAGAATGTTCATGAGAATTTTGGATGCTGTCATCTTCTTTGGTTTATTCACACTTTGCAGTTATGTGGGTTTTATTCCATAGTTTATCACATGTGAATAACTCTTGCTTTTCAAGAGCAGGCACTCTAAGCAGAAACTTTGGTCTTAGGTGGACTAAAAACAATAAAACATGCACTAATTCCTTCTGACCATATCTATGTAATTTGTGTTCATAAGTTTGTTTCAGTGTAGCTCTTCTCTTTCTGTGGCAGCATGGTCGATGTGGTATCCCAGAAGCCCTTATAGAGCGATATGCTGAAGACTTAGGTCAACTGGTTAAAGATGTAGCAACCTGCATGGACGAAATCCGTGTCAGACATCTGAGAAAACAACATCGCATGGCGGTAAATTTCTTTAATTTTACTTTCCAAAAAATATAGTTCAGGAAAAAGTTTATTGTTTTTGCTACAATCCATAAATAATAAAAGGGGGTTTTCAGAGGTATCTTTAGTCCTACAACTCCTTGGGTGCATGAAAAATGAATTCACATGCAGCAGATTTGTTGCAAAAATTTCTGGGACCATCTCAGAAATCCATATCCATGCTGCAAAAACCCAACTGAAATGTAAGGAATTGATTTTCAGTTACAAAAATGTCTACAAAAAAATCTGCCAAATCTGTGAATATAGCCTAAACGTATATAACGTAAATATAACTGATTTTTCGCCCCATAAGATGTACTTTTTCCCTTCAAAGTGAGGGGAAAATGTCAGTGCAATGAGAACTTGTATTATGGAGGCGCTCATTAGTACAGGAGGACCGGGAAACAGTGAATGCAGCGCCTCCGGTTCTGTACTCACCGCTTCCTAGTCTTCCTCAGAGGCTCGCTGTGTTGTGACTGCGCATAATATTGAAAATCATTTCATTTAGAGGTAACAGCCACATCCTGGCTGGTAGAAAGACAACTATTTTCTGGTAACCTATGAAGCACTATGATTTCACTGGTGGTACCTAGAAGTAAATAACAAGTACATTAAATGTCCTACTTACTTTAGTCTTAATTTTAACAATCAAGTAGGATTTCAAAATAGTAATGTAGGCCATAAGTAAATCAGATGCTAGAGTGATTACTAAAGTTTTGGTATTAGGTTTGTGTTGTTTCGCTAAAGTGACAACCGGAAGGGCAGCCGCATTGGTTTTTGTCTCTTTTTAATTATTTTGTTAGAACCTGGTGGTCAGTTGCCTATTCTATCACCATGTTCTATCAATAAAATATGACAGTTCAATAATTTTTTGAGAAGATTCTACAAAATTAGTATCCAAGCCTTTACTTCCCTTTGTCATTTTTAAAAAAATATCACCACATCCAAACAGAAATGCCCAGTATATAAAATATAATTAACACTTTTGCAACTGCTCTAACTTCTGATTTATTAACATATCACCAATTTTATGCTTAGGAAAAAATCCTTTTCAAATACTAAGTGACATTATATTTGTTACCTAAAAAATAATGGTCCCAATGTGGCATGTGATCCAGCAGTGAAATGTAACTGTGAGGACACATCACTACTGAGCTCAGTCATTGACTACAGCAGCGCACCTGACCCCCTCTGTCCGGAAGTATACAAAATGGGACTAGAAGACAGTAGAAGAGAGCCTGGGACCCAGGGAACCAAAAAAGAGCAGCAGGGGAGCAGAGTCAGACAGAGTCACAGGGGAACAGATGAATCCACTGGTGGGCCCCAGAGTCAGATGGGACCTTGGTGCCCCTAACCCCTGTACAAAGTGACACATGGCACAGGACACTTAATGTGCAGCGTTTCAATGCTCTTCAGTAACATTTATAGCATTCTTCTCATGTATGTATGTAGGTTACATACAGGATGTATTTCGGCCCTTCCTGGCTTTTTTCAACTGATCAAAGCTGGAAAACTCCTTTAAGTATCCTGAAATTAGATTAGAGGATATTTCTCCATAAACATAATTCATACATGATACAGCAAAGTATTAAAGTAAAAGGAATTGACAACCTTAAGGTGGTGATGGTGAGGGCGGGGGAGTTAAAAAAACAACTTGTTCTGAGGAAGCGTGGCTGACATTTTTATGGGGGCACTGTAACTACTCCTTAGGTGCACCCTGGCTGGCACTTATATAAAGGATCTGTGGAGAGGGGGTATTTTGAGAGGTTTACCCTGGCACTAGAGTGCATGCAAAATTTGTATAGCATACAGTACAGACCAAAAGTTTGGACACACCTTCTCATTCAAAGAGTTTTCTGTATTTTCATGACTATGAAAATTGTAGATTCACACTGAAGGCATCAAAACTATGAATTAACACACGTGGAATTATATACTTAACAAAAAAGTGTGAAACAACTGAAAAGTCCACCAGCCTCAGAAATTGCAGGTTAACAGCAGCTCAGATTAGAGACCAGGTCAGTGCCACACAGAGTTCTAGCAGCAGACACATCTCTACAACAACTGTTAAGAGGAGACTGTGTGCAGCAGGCCTTCATGGTAAAATAGCTGCTAGGAAACCACTGCTAAGGACAGGCGAGAAAGAAGAGACTTGTTTGGGCTAAAGAACACAAGGGATGGACATTAGACCAGTAGAAATCTGTGCTTTGGTCTGATGAGACCAAATTCGAGATCTTTGGTTTCAACCACCGTGTCTTTGTGTGACGCAGAAAAGGTGAACGGTTGGACTCTACATGCCTGGTTCCCACCGTGAAGCATGGAGGAGGAGGTGTGATGGTGTGGGGGTGCTTTGCTGGTGACACTGTTGGGGATTTATTCAAAATTGAAGGCATACTGAACCAGCATGGCTACCACAGCATCTTGCAGCGGCATACTATTCCATCCGGTTTGCGTTTAGTTGGACCATCATTTAATTATCAACAGGACAATGACCCCAAACACACCTCCAGGCTGTGTAAGGGCTATTTGACCAAGAAGGAGAGTGATGGGGTGCTACGCCAGATGACCTGGCCTCCACAGTCACCAGACCTGAACCCAATCGAGATGGTTAGGGGCGACCTGGACCGCAGAGTGAAGGCAAAAGGGCCAACAAGTGCTAAGTATCTCTGGGAACTCCTTCAAGACTGTTGGAATACTATTTCAGGTGACTACCTCTTGAAGCTCATCAAGAGAATGCCAAGAGTGTGCAAAGCAGTAATCAAAGCAAAAGGTGGCTACTTTGAAGAACCTAGAATATAAGACATATTTTCAGTTGTTTCACACTTTTTTGTTAAGTATATAATTCCACATGTGTTAATTCATAGTTTTGATGCCTTCAGTGTGAATCTACAATTTTCATAGTCATGAAAATACAGAAAACTCTTTGAATGAGAAGGTGTGTCCAAACTTTTGGTCTGTACTGTATGTGAAGAAATTATGTTTACGGTTTAGTAGAGATGAGTAGAACGTTTGATTTTTTTTTGAGTTTATGCTCCTTTAGCTATGAATAAATCATAAGGAAGGATGCATGTCATGTATGTTTATATTATTATTTTAGATACCAAGTGGAGGACTCACAGAGATCTGCAGGAAGCCCATTTCTCCTGGACATATTTCATCAGTTTCTGATTGGCTTATTTCCATTGGTCTACCTATGTACACCCAGCCTCTCATGGAAGCCGGCTTCACCACATTAAGTAAAGTGCCTGCCCTCTCACAGACTCACTTACAAGGAGCTGGAATAAAGGAGGAGAGACATATAAATAAACTTCTTGGAGCAGCAAGACTTATAAAATCTGTAACAGTGGAGGCAGTTTAAAGTGTGGACCTAGAGCATCTGGAGATCTGATACATCTAGCAACTTGTGCACAACAAGCCGACGAATGTAGGTTCCAAAGAATGGTTTCAGACCTGGCATGTTCAACTGAAAAAGAAAATTCATACACGAATAGACCTTCTAAGCAAGTGAACATGATGTGGGGTAACTCAAATGTGCGTTAATGGATGGGAATACCAGACCCTCAACACTTGGGATAAAGAAAGGTGCTGTGTGATATTTGCTGTTATTTCCATGGCATCAGGCACAAGAACATTTCCTACAGTAGGCCAAAGTATTCCAATGAACAATTGTTGAACATTTATATTAACTAATATAATCCTGCTTTTTCCCTAGTAATGGGAAAGGAGTCTTCTTCTATGGCTAACCTGTAATAACACATTTATTTTGCCTTAAATACATTTTCAAGTAATTTTGTGTCATTTTATCATAGTCCTTGTCCATGTAAATGTAAAAAAAAAATATCTTGACAGATTCTTATAGTTCTCTTTCCTGAAAAGGAATATTCATTGGTGACTTGCAGCCAAAACATAAAATAGTCATATATACTGGTAAATCAGAACTTAGGAGGTCATTTAAAAAACTGGTGTAAAGTAGAACTGGCTTAGTTGGCCATAGTAACCAATCAGATTCCACCTTTCATTTTCAAAAGCTCCTTTGAAAACATATGGAAAAAATATTTAATTGCTGCACGTGGTTAGTGTTTTAGATAACACTACACCCCCTTCAAAAGAAAAAAATTAAAATCACAAAAATTTGCAGTAGTGTTAAAAAGAAAAAGAGAAGAATTGGAAATCTATTTTATGAGAATTGAGACATCCCACTAAAGTAATACAGAGAATAATAATAATATATAGCACCACCATATTCCACAGTGCTTTACAATTTAGAGGGTTCATCCTATCCTGTGCCCTTGAACATAAGAAACACCACTCACCTGTCCAAGGTCACACTATTGCTACATTCCCAGCCACTTTCCATCCCAGCAGGACCAGGAAGTGGCTTAGTCTTGTGACCACTGCAGACAATCACAAGCCTGAACGCTACATCACATCTCTGGCTCAATGATAAATCAGTAACAGGGTCTGTACCTACCGTGTAGCGTTTATAATGTTGGTGTTTCTTCAAGTGGTGATGGGGCCTTGAAGTGAGAACTTCCTATAGCTTTGTCCCCATGTTATACTATTTAGCAGGTATTTGCAGATTAGCACTACTTTTTATCCTACTAAATGTGTATTGTAACTGGACATTTTGGCTACATTGTAGAAATACTATTTGGTTGCCACTAAATATTTCTATTGATGTTTCTTGAACAAGTGATGTTCCTACCATTACATTTGCATTATTTGGGCTCTTGCACATGAGCATCATCATATGAATTACAGTTAATGAATACATTAAATTTAATGCTTTTTAAAATGTTCTTAAATGCACTTTATTTATTAAAGGCACAGATTTACCTGTGTTTTGAAGCAGCAGCCTTATTTATCATGATTCATTGCAACTTTTATATTCGAAATTCTTGTTCATGGGACACAGATCATCATGCACTGAGTGCATTAAAAATATGGTTCCAATTTACACAAAGCTGCATCTATGAACAATTCAACCTAGTGCACAGACATGTGAAAGGACATGCATATGGCAAGCTCATGTGGTAGACTTGTGGTAGATAATGCCTCCACAGCAGAAGCCTTTGATGCCCAGGTATATGAGCCCTATAATAATGAAAATGTGAACATTTTATCTATAGGGTTACAACCCTTCACAATCTTAAAATTATTAGTGTGAATATCACAGTATCAATTTATAAACAGTTTGAGGAGTATATGTTTTTTTGTTTGTTTTTTGGTTGTGGCATTTTCCCTGTTAACATTCCATAAAGTTGTGTGCTGCTATTCTCCCTTTGGGGTGATTTTACTCATAGAGATTTTTTTGTAAAAACGCCACTGCAGTTTTTAATGCAGTTTTTTGAGCTAACACATTTATATTTTCCATTCAATTGAAACATATTTTTGGCTTTGGCTCAAAAAATTGCTGTGGCGTTTTTCCAAAAAACACTCTGGCCCAGATTTACTAATTATAAAAATGGCATAAGCTTAGACAGACTGTCTAGACCTGCACCAGATTTATCACAGTGGCTCAGGCTGGATGATAAATGTGGTGCAGGGATAGACTAGATTTTTAATGCGAGAATTGTACCCCTTTCCTGTGCAGTTCTGCCCCCTTTTCACTAAGCCCTGACCCTTGTCGAGGATGTTGGAAAAAGTGTAGAAACCCTAGATGTGCCAAATTGCTCCAATGTTTAGACAGTTTTTTGGTACGGGCACATTAGTAAATATGGGCCTCTGTGTGATACCACCCTTAATGGGGTTGTCTCGCTGTAGGGAAAATGTAGTATTATGTGGCAGCAATTCGAATGAATAGCCACCTAATAAAATCCAATACAATGAAATCTCGAGTCAGCTAGAATGGTTGCTACAGAAAAGCTCTCTATTTTGGCTCATAATGGATTCCAATTCTCCATTCTGGCTCCATAATGGATGCCCCTCTATGATGTCTACATGCCCTAATATACAAGTGCATTTCAATAAATTAGAATATCATCAAAAAGTTTTTTTTTTCAGTAATTCAGTTCAAAAAGTGAAACACATATATTAAATAGAGTCATTACAAACAGAGTGAACTTTTTCAAGTGTTTATTTATGTTAATGTTGATGATTATGGCTTACAGCAAAGGAAAACCCAAAATTCATTATCTCAGAAAATTAGAACGATTAACCCAAAACACCTGCAAAGGCTTCCTAAGCCTTTAAAAAGGGTCCTTTAGTCTGGTTCAGTAGGCAACACAATCATGGGGAAGACTACTGACTTGACAGATGTCCACAAGGCTTTCATTGACACAAGGAGGGTAAGCCACAAAAGGTCATTGCTAAATAAGCTGGCTGTTCACAGAGTGCTATATAAAAGCATATTAATGGAAAGTTGAGTGGAAGGAAAAAAGGTGGTAGAAAAGGGTGCACAAGCAGCAGGGAGAACTGCAGCCTTGATAGGATTGTTAAGAAAAGGCCTTTCCTAAATTTGGGGGAGAGTCACAAGGAGTGGACTGCTGCTGGAGTCAGTGCTTCAAGAGACACCACACACAGACGTATCCAGGACATGGGCTACAAGTGATGCATACCATGTGTCAAGCCACTCATGACCAATAGACAACGCCAGAAGCGTCTTACCTGGGCCAAGGAGAAAAAGAACTGGACTGTTGCTCAGTGGTCAAAGGTGTTGTTCTCAGATTAAAGTAAATTTTGCATTTCATTTGGAAAACAAGGTCCCAGAGTCTAGAGGAAGAGTGGAGAGGCACTCAATCCAAGCTGCTTGAGGTCTAGTGTGAAGTTTCCACAATCAGTGATGGTTTGGGGAGCCATGTCATTTGCTGGTGTAGGTCCACTGTGTTTTATCAAGACCAAAGTCAGTGCAACCGTCTACCAGGAAATTTTAGAGCACTTCATGCTTCCCTCTGCCGACAAGCTTTTTGGAGATGAAATTTTTATTTTCCAGCTGGACTTGGCACCTGTCCACATTACCAAAAGTACCAATACCTGGTTTAATAACCACAGTATCACTGTGCTTGATTGGCCAGCAAACTCACTGGACCTTAACCCCATAGAAAATCTATGGGATATTGTCAAGAGGAAGATGAGAGACACCAGACCCAACAATGCAGATGAGCTAAAGGCTGCTATCAAAGCAACCTGGGCTTCCATAACACCTCTGCAGTGCCACAGGCTGATCGCCTTCATGCCACGCCGCATTGATGCATCATTCATGCAAAAGGAGCCCCAACCAAGTATTAAGTGTATTTACTGTACATACTTTTCATGTGGCCAAGATTTCTGTGTTTTAAAAAAAAAATACAGTTGGTCTCATATAATATTCTATTTTTTTCTGAGATAATGACTTCTGGGTTTTCCTTGGCTGTAAGCCATAATCATCAACATTAACAGAAATAAACACATGAAAAAGTTCACTCTGTAATGATGATATAGAATATATGTGTATATGTAATACATGTATGTAAAAAACAAAACTTATTGATGATATTCTAATTTATTGAGATGCACTTGTAGCATATAGATAGGGGTTGTCTTCACCCATTTAAGGGAAATGACCAAACAAAAGTGAGTTCTGAATGTGAAAGTAACTGACCAGCAGTATATGTGGACCATTTACCTCTATGTATTCTATAAGACCAGTTTAGCTGACAGATAGCAATCAACTGAAAACTACATGAGTTACCTTTTGAAGTTTTTTCAGTCTTTATTATTTATTACAGTTATTACATACAACAATTATGTACAATGCTGTGTCCAAGAGATGACATTAGCTCTATGTTCTAATATCTTGGAAGCCACTGTCACACACAAGGCATTTAAGTTTGTGTGTTTAAAGGGATTCTGTCACCAGGTTTTGGCCTATAAAGTTATTCACACTACCGGATAGGGCTCATTGCGGTCAATGTAAAAAAGTTATTCTTATTGATCCTAGAGATGTATTTGATGTTAAAAAATCATTTTTAGTGATATGCAAATTACTCACATAAGGAGCCCAAGGGGATGTCCCCAGTGCCGTTGGAGCCCGGCCACGTCGCAACTGTTGGAGCCCAACACTGCCCACCTACTTATTATTCACTCCAAATCTTTTTGCAGCCCTCCTCGAGCGAAGTGCGCAGAGAGCTGGTGCATGCGCACTAATATCCTTGAGGCCGATGCCAGTAGACTGCATGGGCGCAGACTGCTTGAGGTACTGCACATGCGCGGGATTACGCTGGTGCCGGAGAAGGGCTGCAAGAAGATTTGCAGTGAATAATAAGTAGGTGGGTGGTGCTGGGCTCCAACAGTTGCGGCGTGGCCGGGCTCCAACGGCGCTGGGGACATCCCCTTGGGCTCCTTATGTGAGTAATTTGCATATCACTAAAAACGATTTTTTTAACATCAAATACATCTCTAGGATCAATAAGAATAACTTTTTTACATTGACCGCAATGAGCCCTATCCGGTAGTGTGAATAACTTTATAGGCCAAAACCTGGTGACAGAATCCCTTTAAGGTCTTATGCACATGAGTGCATTTTCAGTCGACATCTGATACACATTTTTTGCAGATCGGATGCTGACCCATTCATTTCAATGAGCTGCAAAAAATACGGACACCACACCATCTGCTGTCCACATCCATATTTCCATTTTGCAGCCCCGCGAAAAAAAAAAACTAAACATGCCCTATTCTTGTCTCTTTTGTGGACAAGAATAGGAATCTGTAACATAGCACGGGACCTGCAGAACGGGAAAATGTGGGATGCACATGGGGGGATCCGCTATTTGCAGATGGCCAAACAGATAAGGTTGTGTATATAAGGCCTTATGCTTATTACTACTTTTTTTTTCTGGCAGGTAAGTTCCCATATATTTTCAGTTATATATTACTCAGTTTGATTTAACATAGAACCGGTTATCCTCTGTTCACATTATTATCATAACTTCCATTATGAATGAGTCATTTAAGAGTGATCTGTTGTGAATAAAATAAACAATAATCATGTTTCAATTATACGTTGAAAAAATCAATATAACGTAAAACATACATTGATACATCAACAGATACATCAGTCCATGAGAAAAGCTATTGTATAAGTCATGTACACAGATTTCAACATATGAGAAATACTGTTTATTTCTGGAAAGAGGATACACTTTATTCTATTAGTGTTATAGAGAAATCTCGTAGGTAGGTCTTTTTCAGTCAGAGAGTCTCACAAACTGTAAATTTATCATAAATGATAATGCAGCAGACTTCACTTTTTCCCATCAAAGAGCAATGAAAGCCCAACAGAACAGACCCAATGTGTGAACAGAGCTTTATGCTTTGTGACTAAATTATAATATATATTTAGGGGCCTATTACAGAGTACAATAAAAGCATTACAAATAACATATATGGTAGACCATTTCCAGTACTTTTATACTGTATATATATATATATATATATATATATATATATATATATATATGTACGTATGTCTTCATCTGCAGTATTCTTAAAAGTTTACATTAATGTTGAAAACCTAACACTCCTGCGGTACATTTATGAAAACCTTTGGTGCAAAGGACAGAGATAGTATTACATCTAGCAGCCAGTCCAGTCTTGATAGTAGACCAGTTCTAGTCAGAAAATACTGTTTGATCTGGACAACAGGTTTCTAATTTGCACAAGTTTGTTAAATTTTCCCTCTAGAGAGGAGCATAGTGACAGAAGGTAGTGTTCAGTAGACTCTTGAATTAGTGTGAGTGCAGTTTGTATACCCATGTGATAAGAGCTTTGTTACAGGACTTGTATATAATATATAGCTTTTGTTGTGTTCTTCTTTCACTGTAAATGAAAATCTTTACTTATTTTATTAAAATTGCTGCAGTTTATTCAGCCTAAAAATCGCAGTCAATGATTCCATACACTATTCTGTTTCTTACTACTGAATTTCTGGATGTTACTCACTAGTTACATTCACAACACTTTCTAATTCCTCTCTCAATCATAACCTGTATCAGCCGCCAGAAATCAACTTCCAGCTGACAACTCTTCAATGTTCTGTTCGTTAACATCGTGTGTATATGCAAAATGTTATTAAACTCTCAATATCCGCAAATTATTTTAGAAAAAAAAAAACTATATTCTTTACTGTACATGCATTTCAGTTGTGATTATTAACAGAGATTTATTTTATTCCAAATGTATAATTGTATAAATAATATAGCATTTTCAACATATTTTAAGTATTAATACAAAAATCTAATACCTGTTCAGATGACCAATTAACTGTGTAATATTAGAGTGCTGTGAAGGATCTTGATATATAACACAAACCACCAAGAAAAACTACCAAACCAATTGAATGGGTGTTGGGGGAGGAGGAAAACTGTTTTAAAGACACTTTGTGGAACACAGACCCTCATAGTAAAGAAAGTATAATTCCGGTTTAAACATTTCCACCATAGCCTTAAAAATAAGGCACCACTTTTCAACATGGACATGTTATGTAAAAAACAATCCACAAATACCAGATACAGATCCCGAAAACCACAAATATGTGTTACAGAAAGTATATTGAACTATTGTATAACGTCTCATCATACAAATGATATGCTTTTGCTTTTATGTATATGGTAAAACCATAATAGCCCTTTGCAGTGAAAGTGTGACTTGTGAAGATAATGGGGGTAACTTACCAAGGACCCGCATTTCCACCTGTCTTTATCCCCTGCACCACTAGAGAATGTGCTTAATTTACTATGAGATACAGGCCCACTACAAATTAGGCAAATCCTTTGGCAGTCCATGCTCCTAGAATTAAATCTACTCTAGCTGCTAGGTGGAGTAGATTTCACGTGTCATTTATACCAGTAATGTGGCATAAATGATAGTGAATGGTGCCAGGGCAAATGGTCCCAACCATGCCAATATCACGCCCACTTTTCCCCCTTTTCAGAAAGCATAAAGGGTGGTATAGAAACGTCACTTGTGCCTAAATTTAGGCACAATGGTATTTTTTAAAAAAAGCAAACCACGGGATTGTGACTTTTTTACAGCAGTTTCTGGCATAAGGGGTCATAGTTAATGACCCAATTTAAGCTCTTCCATGAGAGGCATTAGCAGGAATTACAAATGCTGTACTGCCCACCATCTCATGAAAAGTTGATCTCCCCAAAATAAATTATTACAGTTAAAAAGTGAATGTCGTGTTCCATAGTACAATACTCAGGTGTCTGTGTTAAAGTGACTTTCATACTGATGTTATACTAAAACTCCTATCTGCTCATTCAAATTCCGAATAATTCAAGCATAATCACTGACAGAATAGAACATTCTTCAAAGTATTTCCAGTATATGATTCAAAAAATTGTAAGAATCCAGTATTTACCATTGTACTCTTACCTACTATGTCTGTAACAGAACAAACATAACCATTCCTTTTAATGGGCATTTTCTTTCAAAGATTATTATTAAAGGGAATGCAGCACTTTCTCCACTGTCATTGTATGACATAGTGTATACCACCATTAGCAAGGTTACACACAATTTGTATAATAACAATGATGTCTCCTTATATATCCTTTGGGAGATAAAGAACTTTAACAACTAATTATGTTGCACTTTCTGTATATGAAAATCCATATTTAAATAACTTATTTTTCTCCATTTGCTATTCTGAAATTGTAAGTAGCTGTAATATACATGATATCAACATGTCATTTGCAGTTTGCTTAGGCCCAAGAACGCTATGTATTGTAAAAATATGAATGTGTAAAGACTATTGTACTCGTCCAACAAAACTATGGTTGACGTTTTTTTTCTTTCCTGTGAATCAAATTATGTCTATAATAGTGTCATTCTGTTCATAAGAAAAAAAATAAATTGACTTCATGTGCTCTCTGTACATTTATGTGTTCTCTGTACATTGCTTGCATTCCTATTAATTACAGTCTAGCTGTGGTATCAGGATGACAAAAAGAACAAAAAAAGTCATATAAATGGCTACTGCTTCAGGGTTGAGTCCTGTGTTATATAGTCAAAAATAATGGCCCACCCTATTATCAGTAGGTGATGTGCCAAGTCTACAGGCCTGGTACCCTGGGGTAAGAAACCCGATATATTAGACTGCTCTCAAAGCGAATTGGATCAAAACTTTTGGCCAACTACCTGAATTACCACCTAACTCTTAGATATATATTTTAAATGATTTTACTAATTTAAATAAAGTAAAATGTGAAAGACACAGTATTGGTATATAATATCAATAATCATAAAAGCACTATACAAAGTACTAAATGTCCCATGCAATCCAGATTCAGAGGTTAAAATCTCAGATGACATTATGGCCCACATAGTTGAATATATTCTATCCAGCGCTATAGGAGAAAATAAATAGTAGTTTAGTAGAATAAGTATTTAGAAGATACTTGTTATGAAATAGTTGTAGGTGTATTGGGTAACTTACCTGCCTGGACTTAGGGGGGAATAAATATTTTCCTTTTGCAGTGTTCACTTACCTTTTGTAATAGCAGCATTCAGTGGTCCTGCTCTAAAAAATGAAACTTACTCTGCAGAACTGCTATACACCTGTATATAAATCACTAGCTCTGTGTCACAAGATTGGTATGCAGAAAGTCTGTGATGGTTAGCACTTGCCTAGTAGGCTGGCTGAGCTCTTTAGTTCCATAGGAGTTAGCACTTGCATGGTACACTGAGCAGCACTGGCTGGGGTTTTTTGTTACACACTGCTGTAGATTAACCAAGGCACTTAGATGAAGTTATTAGCCATTAAGAAATTATATAAACACACTCCTGAACATTATAGTTAAAACACCAAGAAGGAGTTATATAAACCAAGGAAGTAGCTGGTGTCATCTGCCGATTATCAAATTTTCCTTTTTTGTTTTTTTTTTTTGACCAAAGTTTTAAAAATAAAGTACAAAACAAAACTGTGGACGACATGTGACTTATTTCCATATGCTTCAAAACATACAAATTAAGAATAAAATAAAGTAAAAAAAGAGCTTTTCTTGGTCACTCTTTTTGTCTCCTTCACAGGCGCAAAAAAATCTGATTTCTCCGGTGGTTTATAAAACATTAATAAATGAATTTGTTCCAAACAAACATATAAAATGAAATAATAAATAAATAAAGGACGCGTTTCGGAGGGCTATGGCCTCCTTCTTCAGGTCAAAAGTGTATATGTCTAAATAGTACTCCAGCACATATATATAGTGTATACCATGGGAGGAAACCGCCAAAATTGTGACACAGGGGGGAGGGGAAACCCCCAGTGGAAAGACACCCCCATATTTTTAAACTAAATAAACCTAATGAAGCACAATTTAGGAAGAATGTTTAATCCAAAACATCCAGTGGTCACTGCTAGACTACTAGAAATTGTTATTAATAACTTAGAACAGGACACTTCTCAAAGCGGAGGCAGACGGTCACGTGACCCTCGACAATATGTCACATGACCTGTTGCCTAAGAGACATGATGCATTACGGAAGTGACCCAGTAGAGGAGGCGGTCACGTGGTATGTAGTCCTGGAGACTGGATATGTAGACCACGCGATCGGTGCTATGTCGGTCACGTGGTGCGCCTCCATGGAGACGCGTCTCCCCGGAGAAACACAGACCACTCAGATCACGTGACCGGTAGATGAAAATTGCTGCTAAGGGCGTGCGTCGGTCACGTGGCGCGCCTCCGTGGAGACGCGTCTCCCCGGAAAAACATATGGGAGTACAGGTCACGTGATCGGAGTTCCGATCACGCGACCCATAGATGACAGTTGTTGCTTTGGACGTATGTGTGCCTCTTGGTCACAGGATTACCTTAGATATAGCGATGAGTCGTAGTATGGATTACCCAACACCAGGATTTACATATAGTTTAGGGCTAGGGATATGGATTGGCATATAGATTATCCAACACTAGGGTTGCCAACCATATGCCAACACCAGGGTTGGCATATGGTTTAGGGCTAGGGGTATGGATTGGCATATAGTTTAGGGCTTCATCCATAGGAAATATATAAAAAGTATATGTACACATATATATAAATAAATATATATAGAAATATATAGATACATAA
Organism: Rhinella marina; assembly: GCA_900303285.1. Taxonomy (NCBI): domain Eukaryota; kingdom Metazoa; phylum Chordata; class Amphibia; order Anura; family Bufonidae; genus Rhinella; species Rhinella marina. The sequence continues at coordinate 316,731 of ONZH01013642.1, forward strand.
TGATAAAAGGAATATAAATACAAGGGTATATGAATATAATACTATAGAAAATATTATTATAATAATATTTAAAAAACTTAGTGTTAAAAATGGGGAAATATCCCACGTATAAAAGTGAGTAAATAGTACCAAAGTAAAAAATACAATATAGACAACATATATATTTAACCATAAATGCTAGCTAAAATCACAATTAATGAAAAATAAAAAAAAAAAGAGGGGGGGTAGATATCATAGATTAATCTCAAATGCTTCATTGAACCCATACGCATTTAGTGTATTGAGCTTAAATATCCAATACATTTCACAATGTCTTATGTAATTTATATTATCCTGTTCTCTTGCTGGTATCTGTTCGATGGGGGTCACTTTGAACCCTATAAATGAACCATCATGTGTTTCAGCCGCATGTCTCGATACACTGTGCTTGTAAAACCGTTTATTAACATTGGATCTATGTTTGTTTATTCTTTTGCGCAGTGTCTGTATAGTTCATCCTACATATATCAGTTTACATGGGCACTCTAATGCATATATGACAAATGAGGAACCACAATCGAGACTATCTTTAATAGCAATAGTAAGGTTGTCTCGAGGGTTAATAAAATGACTATTTACATTGATGAATTTGCAACAGAGACATTGCCAGAGACCGCATTTGTTACTACCCGGGTTTCTGGTCCTTATTTCAGCTTCCCCATCGTTATTACCTTCAGATTTCAATTTGCTGGGTGCTAGGACATTTTTGAGCGTACGTGCCCGTCTATATGTAAGGCAGGGTCTTTTCGGAATGATGGGACCAAGTACTGGGTCCATTTGGAGGATATACCAGTATTTCTCCAATATGGACTGTATATACTTATGGTTTTGAGTGTAAGTGGTAATAAGATTCCACTCAAACCGGGACCGTACAAGTTTGTCGTCTTTGTTTTTCTTTGGTTTTGCTCCTAAACAATCTTTTTGATCTAGAAGAGATACTTTTTGGAGTGCTCCTGTGATTAGATTATTCAGGTAGCCTTTTTCTTTAAATCTGGAGGCTATTATTGCACTCTGCTCTACAAAATCCTCCTCCCTAGTGCAAATTCTTCGTATTCTTTTGAATTGACTATACGGAATATTCTCCTTCCATTTTTTATAATGGGCACTTCTAAAATCAAGGTAGCTATTGCTATCTACTTTTTTGAAATGAGTGCGTGTATACACATTATTTTTTTCAGAGCTAATTTCCAGATCGAGGAACTCTATTCTACTTTTATCGTATGATCCAGTGAAAGTTAGGCCCCAATTATTATCGTTGAGATGGGTGATAAAGGATTTTATAGAATTCTCATCACTTCGCCAGATGAAAATGAGGTCGTCATTGTATCTTTTGAAAAGGACAATATTCTCCTTCCAATAACAGGTATTATACACATATTGTTCCTCGAATGAGCCCAAGAATAGATTGGCAAAGCTTGGCGCGAATTTCGTACCCATCGTGGTCCCCTTAACTTGTTTGAAAATTTTGTCATCGAAGGTAAACACATTGTGCGTTAAAATAAACTCAATTCCCTTAATGATGAATTCCCTTTGTCCCACGGGCATTAGTTCATCCTTGTCTAGATGTTTGAAAATGCAATTGACCCCTAGTGTGTGCTCGATATTGGAGTACAATGCGGAAATGTCTAAAGTGAGCCAATAAAAATCTGGGTTCCATACAATAGATTGTAGCTCAAGAATCAGAGCTGTTTAGTTAAGGCATCGACGCCAGAGATAATAGGTCTTCCGGGGGGTTTACTAGGCTTTTATGAATCTTAGGTAGATGATAGAACAGGGCTAGACTGGAGTTCTCAACCAGAAGATATTCTTTTTCTTTCTTGTTAAGAAAGGTGTCACCCGTTTTGATCAGTGATTCGAATTCACCCCTATGTGTCTTAGATGGATCTTCTAATAGGAGTTGGTAATATTCTTCATCAAATAAGATCCTTTCGGGCTTCATTAATATAGTCTATTCTATTTTGTATGACTACACCTCCCCCTTTATCCGCATTTCTGATCACAATATTCTTATTTTTCTGCAGTTCTTTCAGAGCTTTAGCCTCCACCGGGGTCAAGTTAATACTGGTTTTACTTCTATTTTATTTTAGTTTTGTTTGCATTTTTCTTTATGCTTTTCTTTCCAATTATGTTCTTACTTTTATATTTGTGTTTATAATTCCCAAGGCTCATCCTCTCCTCTTCACTTGTTATCTTATTAATTTGACGAAGTTCTTCGGAGACAACTGTATAGAAGGTTTCTATGAAGTTCCCTTTGTGATGGACAGGATAAAAATTAGATACAGGTTTCAGACCTGACGGAATCCCAGAAATATCAGTGGATTCCTCATTTGCGGGGATGTGCCCACTTTTTTTAGGGGCATTTTCCATTAATTTAAAATGCCTTTTCGTGGTGAGTTTTTTTATGTATTTATTTAGGTCGAGGAATAGATTTAATTCATCCACTGGGGCTGTGGGGCAAAAGGAGAGACCTTTATTCAGAAGATTCAATTCACTTTGAGAGAGGGATGCTCTGATAAGTTAAAAATACCCCCTTTTGAAGTAGCATGCCTGTTTCTTTGACTTAGACTTTTCTTTTTGTTTTGGCCACTGCCCCCCCTGCATCCTCTTCTACATTTTTTCTTTTGTTGCTCGATCTTTGGCCTAATGGGTGGAAGAAGTCCTTTATGGTGGTTAGATTTGGATTCTCCCTAATTGAATATAGTGGGGTCTGCGTGATCAGGGGGGGAAGGGCAAAAAAAGAGATCGTTGTAGAGGGCCCATATGCTGAGGCTTCTTCAGTAACAGATTCAGCATATGGTGGAGAAAGATCATTGGCAGAATGGAGGGTTTGTTTGTTAGACAGCAGTTTGTTAATATATGGTTGTTCAATAGGCCTGTTCTGGGAGAGTGGGGGTGTTGTATTGTGGAGTGTAATTAAAGAATCTGCCTCGACATCAGAAGCAGGAGTATGTATGGATACACTGGAGATCTCCCCAGATGGGGATGATGGGTAAATGGAGAACTGGGTAGCTGGTAGATTGAGTGGAGCACAGTTCGCTAGAACGTCATTGTCAAACATGGTACTAAGAACAGGTGACACAGAGGGTATTGACACAGAGGGTATTGGATTAGGTTTTGTAAGGTTAATTATTGATGTAGATGGGGTGTGATATTCTGAACTGGAATTGGTCTCTAATGGTTTCGTAGATGGTGTATAGGGAAGAGGATAAGGTGGGACATTATCCGCAGGGTAGATGTGTGGGATTTTCTCAATGATCTTACCGGAGTCATGTCTAGTGTTCATAATACCAGCTCTTGAACAATGCTGAGATATTTTGGGTGTTACATTCTGTGTTCGTTTGGTTCTAGAACTATTTACAAATGTATTATTGGATTGACGTCTAAGGTCTAACTGCATCAGCTCTGTTGTAGTATGGTAAGGGACCATCAGTTTTTGGAGCTCCAACCTGGGGCTTATTTCCTCTATCAGTATTCAAGTCTTGAGCCAAAACTTTTTTCTGTAGTATTTCTTTTTCATATGACAGAATGCGTGCAGTGATCACCCTGTCAAATTTTGTAAAGAAAACACTACTACTGTGTTTATTAAGTATTGAATGTAAGTTACAAATTTTCTCTCCTATATCTAGATATAGATTTCTCCTTTTCTCAATAAGTCTTACAATTAGCGCAATCTAGAAGATAGATATCCCATTCATCACAGAAGGAAAGATCTTCTTTAAATGAGCTTTCAAACCTGAGACGCAAACCCCATGGGACGATCCCCTCTTTAAGATATATTTCAAGGAAGGTTGCGTCAAGGTGATGTTGAATCTCTTCCAGCATCAATTTTTCTAGCTCCTTTAAACAAGTTCAAAAGTACTTTATCATCAATAGTGTCCTTTATAATCTTACTGTCCTCTTCCATCAGGGGGTCAGGTTGTTTTTTGATGCATTGTGCAATCAGCCGCTCACGCTGCACCAGTCTATCCTTAAAGTATTCCATCTGGTTTGATCACAGGAATCCTTCCTTATGGGAATACAGACTTGTAGTCTTTCCATTGCAGAGATTCAGAGTCTGAGTGCTCTTAGAGGAATGGAGAAAAAATATATAGAGTAGTACGTCCTGTTGCTTCAAGCGCACATAAATGACTAAAGGCTCACCTTTATTGGTTGTGCTAGTAAGCACAACACTATTAGAGGCATATATGAAAGATCCTCCTATATGCTGCTACTCCAATCCGTGATACTCAGATAACACAATGGGAAGATAGGCGTATTCAGAATGACTCTGATAAAGAATAGAGAGCGCAAAATAGGGCACTACAGTTTTTTTGAAACTTATACATACAGAACTCTAGGAGCTCACCTGTTGGAGTTACGCTATGATAGGCGCAACTCTATTGTAGACATGTCAGCGTGTGGTTGTGGTTACCAGAGTAGGATCTGCTGCCATAGGAGAAGTGTCCGTTGAAGTAGTTGCCACTTACTTCGGGAAGTCCAATAAAATAAAGTAAAAAAAGAGCTTTTCTTGGTCACTCTTTTTGTGTCCTTCACAGGCACAAAAAAATCCGATTTCTCTGGTGGTTTATAAAACATTAATGAATTTATTCGTTCCAAACAAACATATAAAATGAAATAAATAAATAAAGGACAACGCGTTTCGGAGGGCTATGGCCTCCTTCTTCAGGTCCAAAAGTGTATATGTCTAAATAGTACACCAGCACATATATATAGTGTATACCATGGGAGGAAACCGCCAAAATTGTGACACGGGGGGGAGGGGAAACCCCCAGTGGAAAGACACCGCCATATGTTTAAACTAAATAAACCTAATGAAGCACAATTTAGGAAGAATGTTTAATGTTTAATCCAAAACATCCAGTGGGCACTGCTAGACTACTGGAAATTGTTTACCTTCGATGACAAAATTTTCAAACAAGTTAAGGGGACCGCGATGGGTACGAAATTCGCGCCAAGCTTTGCCAATCTGTTGATCTGACAGCAGCATGTGGCGTGGCTAGTGAGCATGCTGCTCGTCTGACCAGGAAAGTTTGTGGAGCTCCTGAGGTGGATCAAGTCTGAGAATAACACCCCCCTACTGGGAAAAAGCAAGCCAGCTGGAGCCAGCAGACCTTGGAGACGCTGAAGCCTGGATTGACACTGCGGGAGGATAGTGGATAGTGACAAGAGCGCAGGAGTCGACGTCAGGGGGTATTGGAGACCTCCGTGGATAAACAGCCGTGAGGGAGGTAAAATATTGGAGCCGATAGCGGAGAGAGCGTTGGAAGGAGGGACGATCCGGATATCCCACGAGAGTGGTGAGTAGGAGCAGCCTGAATAGGACTATGAACAAGTAGACTGGGGAACTCCCAGACAACTAATGCAAACTGCTACTGATGTGAACTGACTTCTAACGCGAACTGGCTGCTAATGTGAATTGCTACTGGTGTGAACTTGCTACATATGTGAACTGGTTACTGATGTGAACTGCTACTAATGCGAACTGCTGCTAATGTGAACTGGCTACTAATGTGAACTGCTACTAATGTGAACTGGCTGCTAAAGTGAACTGGCTGCTAAAGTGAACTGGCTGCTAATGTGAACTGGCTGCTAATGTGAACTGGCTGCTAATGTGAACTGGCTGCTAGTGAGAACTGCTACTAGTGTGAACTGGCTGCTAAAGTGAACTGGCTGCTAAAGTGAACTGGCTACTAATGAGAGCTGGCTGCTAATGTGAACTGCTACTAATGTGAACTGGTTACCAATGTGAACTGGCTACTAACTGGCTACTAATGTGAACTGCTACTAATGCGAACTGCTGCCAATGTGAACTGGCTACTAATGTGAATTGCTACTAACGTGAACTGGCTACTAATGTGAATTGCTTCTAACGTGAACTGGCTATTAATGAGAACTGGCTGCTGATGTGAATTGCTTCTAACGTGAACTGACTACCAATGTGAACTGCTACTAATGTGAACTTGCTACTAATGTGAATTGCTTCTAACGTGAACTGACTACTAAAGTGAACTGGCTACTAATGAGAACTGGCTGCTAATGAGAACTGGCTGCTAATGTGAACTGGTTACTAACTGGCTACTAATGTGAACTGCTACTAATGCGAACTGCTGCTAATGTGAACTGGCTACTAATGTGAACTGCTACTAATGCGAACCGCTGCTAATGTGAACTGGCTACTAATGTGAACTGGCTACCAACTAACCACTATTAATCACTAACTACCTGGACGGCTAAAGTGGGAGTTTGGCCCTCCAGTGAATCTCTTTAAAAAACAAGATTTGATACTGGTAACCGGTAATAGTAACATTTAGCAAGTGAGCTAAATGTACCAAGTGAACTAAATGTTCGGTAGCCCCCCATGGCTGTAATATTCTGGTGTACCCCCTGGTGGTAAGATCCTGCAAGTTCTCTGTGGCAGCAATACCTTGACTGTACTCCTTGGTTGCAACATTGTGTTGCGTCCTCTGGCCTTAATATTCTGCTGTTTCCCCCTGGCTATAATACTCCGCTGCTTTTCCCTGGCTATACTACTCTGATGCTCCCTCTGTCTGTAATTTCTGAAGCTCCTTTTGGCTGTGACATCTCTGCTGCTTACCTGGGCTGCTACACTCTGCTGCTCCGTGGTTGTAATACCTTACTGCTTTTCCTGGTTGTTATACCCCTATATTTCTGGTCGTAATAAGCTGTGAAGTACTTTAGGAGTATAAAAATTACGAATGGCCTATAAAAGGCAGTCTGTTAGTCCAAATAAAAGCAGAGGGGGTAGCAGCAGCAATATGGCAGGAAGGAATAGAGGTAATACAGGAGCAGCGGAAAAACTACAGGGATTAAATGACCCCCCTCTTTGGCTAAATGACATACTGGATGCCATAAACCGCTGTAAAGACACCATAAGTGACTTGTCTAACAAGGTGGAGGTAGTGGGGTCGGAATTATCTCAGATGAGAGAAGAATTTGGTAAAATCCGGGAAAGATGCAGTGAAGCAGAACAGAGGATAAGTAACATGGAGGATGAGGTGACGCAATTAAAAAAGGAAGTGAATACTCTGAAAACCGACAACGGTTTTTTGAAACGTAAAATTATTGACTTGGAGGACAGGTCGCGTAGGAGTAACATAAGACTAGTCGGATTTCCAGAGGAGGTGGAAAAGAATGATATAAAAAAATTTGTGACAAGTTGGATAAAAGAGACAGTAGGAGCAAAAACTTTGTCGCAACAGTTTGCTATCGAAAGGGCACATCGCGTGCCAGCAAAACCACCAGTTATAGGGGGTAGACCTAGAGCGATATTGATTAAAGTCCTCAACTTCAATGATAAAGAGATTATTATGAGAAAACTAAGAGAAATGGGAGAGATAAAATACAATAATGAAAAAATATTTGCATTTCCAGATTACGCAACAGAGACACAGAAGCAAAGATCTTCGTTCTTTGGGGTTAAAACACGTTTGAGGAAAAATGACATAAAATACGCTCTGTTTTATCCTGCCAGGCTGAAAATAATAATGGATGGGAAGACACAATTTTTTGATACCCCAGAGGAAGCCACCTCATGGATGGACTCTATGGGACTGAAAATGTGAAGTATTGATAAACCTGGTCGGATTGAGTAATGCTCAAGAGAGGGACTCGTAAATAAAACGTAAATGAGTCGTAAGGGGAAGGGGGGGTGGGAGTCCGAGTGGTAGATATAAAAATGTAACAGAAAAAGGGAAAAATGTAAGAATATATGAGCGGAGGCTGTTTTTTTTTTTTTTTTTTTCTTCTTTTTGTTTCTCTTTGTGCTTCTCTTCTCTTGTTGTCTATATAAATACAAGGATAGATTATGAATACTAAGATTATGGTATGGAACACGAGGGGTCTAGGGGACAGAATTAAAAGGGTTGCAGTTTTTGATTTAATTAAATGTCACTCACCAGATATTGTGGCTATCACTGAAACTCACTTAACGAAAGATACACAAAAATGTTTATACAAGAAATGGTACCCCACACAGTACCACTCACATTACTCGACTTATGCACGGGGGGTAAGTGTGATGATACATCAAAGAGTAAAATGGGAATTATATAAAGTAAAATTAGATGAAGAAGGACAATTTGTATTCCTACATGGGAGGATTTTTAACTTAAGATGTGCACTTATTTTTTTATACATACCGCCACCCTTCAAAGTAGAATTACTAAAGAAGGTATACCACTACTATACATTAATAGAAGAATGTCCATGTTTAATTATGGGTGACTTTAATGGTCTGATGAATAATGAGAAAGATATACATAGGAGAAGTGGTAATTGGAAGGGAGGGGGTAATACACCACTTAATAAAATTTGTACGTAAATTGGATTAGATGATGTCTGGAGAAACCAAAACCCAGATGAAAAGGTATTTTCTTGTTTTAATAAAACCGCAAAATCGCTGTCTAGAATTGATTTAGTCTTATGTAATAGGGAGTATGTAGGAATAATAAAGAAAATTCAATATTATCCACGAAGTATTTCGGACCACTCACCAGTGGTCACAACTATAAACGTAGAACAAACTAGGAGCTATAAAGGGTGGAGATTGAATCCCCATTGGCTGGACTTGATTCCTTTTAATGAAACAATAAGAAAAGAATTAAAAGAAATATTAGAGATTAATTGGGGAACAGCCAGCGATATGACCGTATGGGATACAATAAAAGCATGGATTAGAGGTAGCTTGATAAAGAAAATAACAGAACTAAAGAAGACCTTAGGGACTAGAGAGAAAGAACTTAGTAGAGAAGTGGAAGAATTAGAACAACAGTATTTAGTAGGTAGATCAGATGAGGAATACGTAGAATGGAAAAATAAACAGAAAGAGTATGAGGAGTTGTTAACGGAAAAAGCAAGAAACAAGGTAATATTCGGGGGAAAAAAGAGACTTTTGGAGGAAGGAAAACCGAATAGGTACCTCATGGCCATTATCAACGCTCAGAATCAAAATAGGAGAATATCGGTGATAGAAAATAAAGAAGGGGAATTAATAAAGGACGAGGAGAAGATCAGCGGAGAATTTAGTCTATATTATAAAGAACTATATAGTACGGAGTTAAAAAAAACCCTAACGGAGATAGGAAACTATTTAGACCAAATTGATCTACCTAAATTAAATACAGAAGAAAGGGAAGAATTGGAAACACCTATAACCCCGGGAGAAATTTGGGCAGCTTTGAGACAGGTAAAGGGAAATTCGACCCCAGGGGCCAATGGATTACCCTATGAAATTTATCGGAAACTAGGACCTGAACTTATACCAGCACTTCATAGAGTTATTAATACATCTATTAGGGAGGGGAAATTACCAAACTCAATGATGGAGGCTAGAATCACATTAATCCCGAAACAGGGGAAGAACCCCATAAAAGTACAGTCGTATAGACCTATTTCATTAATAAATGTGGACAATAAATTATATGCTAAGGTTCTAGCCAATAGGTTGTTGAAATACATGACACATCTTATTCATCCAGACCAGAATGGATTCATTCCTGGTAGGTCAACCAGGAATAATCTTGGGAGAGTATTAAATAACACTTAGATAGGAGAACCGGGGGGGTCCCACTCCATCCTGTCTTTAGACGCAACTAAGGCGTTTGACAGGGTGGAGTGGGACCACCTCTGGGAAGTGATGAAGCGGTTTGGAATTGGTCCAAAGTATATTGAAATGGTTAAACTGCTTTATAATAAGCCAAGGGCCTCTGTGATAGTGAATGGGGTTCCCGGGGAATGTTTTGATCTTACAAGAGGTACTAGACAGGGTTGTCCTCTCTCCCCCCTACTCTTTGCATTGGCTATTGAGCCTCTAGCAATTAAAATCAGAAAAGACCCAGAAATGGCGGGATTCGGAGTGGGGGGGAGAGAGGACAAATTAACTCTGTATGCAGATGACATTCTGATGTTTCTGAAGGACCCAGCTATATCTTTAACTAAGATCACAAAGACAATAGAGGAATATGGTGAGGTCTCTGGGCTTTCAATAAACTGGGAGAAATCCGTTCTGATGCCATTGGGAGATAGAGTAGGAGACATAAGTGAAAAGATAAGTGTAATGGAAAGAGGGAGTACATTCAGATATTTGGGTATAGAGATTTCAGCAGATACATCAGAGTTTCACAAACATAATACTATGAGAGTAGTAGAGGAAATTAGAAAGAAAAGCGAAGTGTGGCTTGGACTTCCGATATCCAAGGCAGATAGGATATGCCTAATAAAATCAGTCATAGTACCTAAAATTCTATACGTTTTCTCAGCAGCCCCGATCTGGCCAAAAGAATTCATATTTAAAAAAATAAAAAATATATTGAATAGGCTAATATGGGGCCGGAAACGTGTGAGATTAAAAATAGATAATCTGTGTCTCCCTAGGGAATGGGGGGGATTAGCAATCCCTGACTTTAGAATATACTTTTTGGCATATCAACTACAATCCATTTTGGAATGGGAAAAAAATCCATACTTCGCTTATTTGTTAAGAGAAATTGGAGGGTCGGAGATCAGTATATGGGAACTATTGGAGTCAGGACAATTGAAAGATAGTAATATTTTCAGTAAAAGTTGGAAAATTATGAAAAAAATGATGAACGAGACAAGAATGTATGATTTTGCTCCCTTATGGAATAACAGAAATTTGAAAGAAGTTAATAAGTTGAAGGTACTGGATAAGTTAGCAAAAGCAGGAATTAGAACAATGAAGGATGCATTTAACAAAGGACAATTGAAAAATTGGAATGATATCAGAAGAGAGTTTAATGTAACAAATAAAGATTATTATGAATATACAAAATTATATTATGCAGTTAAGAGATCAGGACAGGAAGAAAATCACTATACAAGTGAACCAATGGGTTTGGTAAAAGATATCAAAGAGAAAAAAATATTAAAAAATAGCTTATCCAAAATTTACCGTAAATTAATAGCAACTCAAGTAACTAAGAGAGAGTTTAAAGGATTAAAAGAATGGGAGAAAGAAATTGGAGTAATCTCAGTAAAACAATGGAGGTTAATATATAAGAACATAAGGAAAGTCTCGGAGAGTTTACGGCTCCAGCTGATACAGTATAATTGGATACATCGGATTTATTATACCCCTAGTAAACTGCATAAATGGAAAATAAGGGAAGACTCTAAGTGTCCTAAATGTGGGAAGGAAGATACAGACCTAATCCATTTAATGTGGGAATGCCCTACGGTCAAAGATTTTTGGGATAAGGTTTTAGAAGAGATAGGAAAAGAGGAACAACAAAATATAAATTGGTCAGTAAAATGGATTATGTTGGGGTTAGATGACGACATAAATATGAGAAGGGAAAATAAAATAAGGATATTAAAAAAACTTTTTAAAGCACGATACACAATAGTGAGGTGGTGGATGTCTCCGGTAGCACCAGACATCAAATACTGGAAGAAAATTGTTAAAGTATAGTAATAAATTATAGGCTACTTAGCCAAGTTTTAATTCTATCACATCTTCGTCATATATAAAACTCGGACGGGGGGAGGGAGAGGGATGGGCGGTTGGGGTTGGGGTATGTATACGAAATCATTGTTGTATGTTTTTTTTATTGTAATGTGTTGTGTATAAAACAAAAAATAAAAAAAAAAAAGCTTTGCCAATCTATTCTTGGGCTCATTCGAGGAACAATATGTGTATAATACCTGTTATTGGAAGGAGAATATTGTCCTTTTCAAAAGATACATCGACGACCTCATTTTGTCTGGCGAGGTGATGAGAATTCTATAAAATCCTTTATCACCCATCTCAACGATAATAATTGGGGCCTAACTTTCACTGGATCATACGATAAAAGTAGAATAGAGTTCCTCGATCTGGAAATTAGCTCTGAAAAAAATAATGTGTATACACGCACTTATTTCAAAAAAGTAGATAGTAATAGCTACCTTGATTTTAGAAGTGCCCATTATAAAAAATGGAAGGAGAATATTCCGTATAGTCAATTCAAAAGAATACGAAGAAATTGCACTAGGTAGGAGGATTTTATAGAGCAGAGTGCAATAATAGCCTCCAGATTTAAAGAAAAAGGCTACCTGAATAATCTAATCACAGGAGCACTCCAAAAAGTATCTCTTCTAGATCAAAAAGATTGTTTAGGAGCAAAACCAAAGAAAAACAAAGACGACAAACTTGTACGGTCCCGGTTTGAGTGGAACCTTATTACACTCAAAACCATAAGTATATACAGTCCATATTGGAGAAATACTGGTATATCCTCCAAATGGACCCAGTACTTGGTCCCATCATTCCGAAAAGACCCTGCCTTACATATAGACGGGCACGTACGCTCAAAAATGTCCTAGCACCCAGCAAATTGAAATCTGAAGGTAATAACGATGGGGAAGCTGAAATAAGGAGCAGAAACCCGGGTAGTAACAAATGCGGTCTCTGGCAATGTCTCTGTTGCAAATTCATCAATGTAAATAGTCGTTTTATTAACCCTCGAGACAACCTTACTATTGCTATTAAAGATAGTCTCGATTGTGGTTCCTCATTTGTCATATATGCATTAGAGTGCCCATGTAAACTGATATATGTAGGACGAACTATACAGACACTGCGCAAAAGAATAAACAAACATAGATCAAATGTTAATAAACGGTTTTACAAGCACAGTGTATCGAGACATGCGGCTGAAACACATGATGGTTCATTTATAGGGTTCAAAGTGACCCCCATCGAACAGATACCAGCAAGAGAACAGGATAATATAAATTACATAAGACGTTGTGAAACGTATTGGATATTTAAGCTCAATACACTAAATGCGTATGGGTTCAATGAAGCATTTGAGATTAATCTATGAGATCTACCCCCCTCTTTTTTTTTATTTTTCATTAATTGTGATTTTAGCTAGCATTTATGGTTAAATATATATGTTGTCTATATTGTATTTTTTACTTTGGTACTATTTACTCACTTTTATAGGTGGGATATTTCCCCCTTTTTTACACTAAGTTTTTTAAATATTATTATAATAATATTTTCTATAGTAATATATTCATATACCCTTGTATTTATATTCCTTTTATCATTATGTATCTATATATTTCTATATATATTTATTTATATATATGTGTACATATACTTTTTATATATTTCCTATGGATGAAGCCCTAAACTATATGCCAATCCATACCCCTAGCCCTAAACCATATGCCAACCCTGGTGTTGGCATATGGTTGGCAACCCTGGTGTTGGATAAACTGTATGCCAATCCATATCCCTAGCCCTAAACTATATGTAAATCCTGGTGTTGGGTAATCCATACTACGACTCATCGCTATATCTAAGGTAATCCTGTGACCAAGAGGCACACATACGTCCAAAGCAACAACTGTCATCTACGGGTCGCGTGATTGGAACTCCGATCACGTGACCTGTACTCCCATATGTTTTTCCGGGGAGACGCGTCTCCACGGAGGCGCACCACGTGACCGACGCACGCCCTTAGCAGTAATTTTCATCTATGGGTCACGTGATCCGAACTCCGATCACGTGGTCTGTGTTTCTCCGGGGAGACGCGTCTCCATGGAGGCGCACCACGTGACCGACGTAGCACCGATCGCATGGTCTACATATCCAGTCTCCAGGACTACATACCACGTGACCGCCTCCTCTACCTGGTCACTTCCTTAATGCATAGTGTCTCTTAGGCAATGGGTCATGTGACATATTGTCGAGGGTCACGTGACCGTCTGCCTCCGCTTTGAGAAGTGTCCTGTTCTAAGTTATTAATAACAATTTCTAGTAGTCTAGCAGTGCCCACTGGATGTTTTGGATTAAACATTCTTCCTAAATTGTGCTTCATTAGGTTTATTTAGTTTAAACATATGGCGGTGTCTTTCCACTGGGGGTTTCCCCTCCCCCTGTGTCACAATTTTGGCGGTTTCCTCCCATGGTATACACTATATATATGTGCTGGTGTACTATTTAGACATATACACTTTTGGACCTGAAGAAGGAGGCCATAGCCCTCCGAAACGCGTTGTCCTTTATTTATTTATTATTTCATTTTATATGTTTGTTTGGAACAAATAAATTCATTAATGTTTTATAAACCACCGGAGAAATCGGATTTTTTTGCGCCTGTGAAGGAGACAAAAAGAGTGACCAAGAAAAGCTCTTTTTTTACTTTATTTTATTGGACTTCCCGAATTAAGTGGCAACTACTTCAACGGACACTTCTCCTATGGCAGCAGATCCTACTCTGGTAACCACAACCACACGCTGACACGTCTACAATAGAGTTGTGCCTATCATAGCGCAACTCCAACAGGTGAGCTCCTAGAGTTCTGTATGTATAAGTTTCAAAAAAACTGTACTGCCCTATTTCTTTATCAGAGTCATTCTTAATACGCCTATCTTCCCAAATTAAGAATAAGGTATAGTTAATAGCCATTCACACATATTAAGTAGCTTTGAATATACTGTTCATATTAATACAGTAATTCTACATCTTTGTTATATGGAGTATGGAGAAGATAACCAAATATCCCAGTTGTTCAAAAAGCGATTTACAATATGCAAATTGTAGGCATTGATTTTCTCATATAGGCAATTTACATTTACATAGTTAATTATCTTAGCAATTGAGGGAATACATGGATTTTTCCAATATTTAGCAATTTGGATTCTAGTAGCTATTAATATATGTGTAATAACATACATGGGTGCTGGGAAGTGTATATAAGTCTAAGGAAAGTAAAGCATTCTGGGCTGATAGATTCACCGGGAAGTGCGATACCCTTGACGTCAGGGCTTCAACTGCTTTCCAGAGTGATTTTATCTGGGGACAGTCCCACCATATATGAAGCATATCTGCTTTCTCACTTCTACATCTCCAACACACGTCTAGTGTTTCATTATATATTAAAGATAACCTATGGGGGGTTAGATACCATCTATATCTTATTTTAATGGCATTTTCAAGGTGGTTGATACATCTAGATACCCGAGGTATAATCTGGTAGGACTGCAACCATCTATCTTGAGATATGTCTAATTCAATTTGAGAGGCCCATTTAGATAAGTGGGTAAAATTGAGTAATCATTGGCCTCAATTAACAAATTATAGGCTAGAGAGATGGTTTTTATATGTACATTCTTATTGGACAGAAGAGAGTACATTTTAGATACTTCTGAGATTCTTGGAAAAACTCTTTTGTGGATATGTGATTTAATTTGCATATATTGAAAGAGATAGCTAGAGGGAATTCCAAATCTCTGTTGTAAGTCAGAAAAGGAAAGAATTCCAGTCTCATCGACTAAGTCTCCCAGATTAGAAATACCACACCCAATCCATTGAGTCATATTAAAATTAGGAATGGCAGTTTCCAAAACTATGGAGGGAATCTAATGTATATCGGGAATGGTAATGAGTTTCTTAATATATAGGGTTTTCCAAACTTCCAAAATCGCTTTAATGGTGTCAGGCAAGGGAGAGTAGTTAAGTTCAAACAACTGGGTACCATAAAGGAATACTGAGATATGTTTAGTTGGAATCAAATTATTTTCCAGATCCACCCATATCTTATTTGGATCGTTAAGCCATAGCATACGCAATTGATCTATCACGCATGCCCTATAATACTGTACTACCGATGGACAGCCCATTCCCCCTTTTCCAATTGGATGAAACATCACATCTGCTTTAATTCTAGCTTTCTTATTATTCCATATGAACATCCACAGCATTTTATGTAACTCTTTTAGATATTTCATAGGAATATGAATAGGTAGGTTACGAAACATATATAGAATAACTGGTAGCACCATCATCTTGACTGTAGCTATTCGCCCCATCCAGGAGATCCCGTTTTTGTCAGATTTGCGTAGGTTCTCTTTAACTCTTGATTAAATCTGCATAATTAATTGACAATAGCTTGTTTGATGGGAATGTCAACTTAATTCCTAAGTAGGAAATGAATTCTGAGTTCCATTGGAACTGATATGATGATTTGAGAGTATGAGTAGAGGAGGGGTTGAGTCCCATATTGAGAACTTGACATTTATTGACATTGAGTTTGTAGTATGAAATATCGCCAAAATGCTGTAAAATTTGCATGGCTGCTGGTAGTGATTTCTGGGGATTAGACAAGATCAGAATGGTGTCATCCGCAAATAAACCAATATTATGGTGTTTATTTCCTATTATTATACCAGAAATCTCCTGGGAGGTGCGAATGCATTCTGCCAATGGTTCTATGGATAAAACGAAAATTAAAGGGGAGAGGGGGCATCCTTGCCTTGTTCCATTAGATATATTAAAAACTCTGGATAAGAAACCTGAAGTGAAGACCTGAGAAGAAGGTTCTGTATATAAAGAAATAATGGCATTGAGAATATTGCCCTCAAATCCAAGCAAGACCGCTTGGATATAGTTCCAATGCACACGGCCGAACGCCTTCTCCGCCTCCAGGGAAAGGAGGAGAGAAGGCGTTCCCCGGGCTTCTGCCACATGAATTAAATCTAAAATCCGTCTTGTGCTATCTACCGTTTTTCTGCCTTTGACAAAGCCTGTTTGATCATTTTGAACAAGCAAGGGAATTATGTTAGAAAGCCTATTGGCAATTAGTTTGGCATATATTTTTAAATCAGAATTCAGTAGTGATATTGGACGAAAGTTGGCAGGAGAGTCTGGAGATTTACCTGGTTTAGGTAGTGTGACAATTATAGCTTTAAGCATTTCTTTAGGTATTTGTTTATTGGTGATAATCTCATTAAACACTTTGCATAAGTATGGAACAAGAATTTTAGAAAAAGTTCTATAGTATTCATTGGTGAAACCATCTGCCCCCGGGGATTTAGCTAGTTTTAATGATTTGATAATAGTAAGGATTTCACTGTCCGTTACCAGGGAATTTAGGTTATGTAAATGAATCGAGTCTATTTTAGGAAGATGCAATTTGGATAAGAAGGAGTCAATTTCTTCTTTTGTGGGTTGAGTTATATCCTTTTCATCTTTTAAATTGTATAAAGACTCATAGTATTGTGCAAAGGTATCAGCTATGTCTTTGGGATTAATGATTTTCTCCTTTTTAGAGTTATATATGTAGGAAATTTTATGTTTTATCATTCTGTTTTTAATTCTGTTAGCTAAGGTCCTAGTGGCTCTGTTACCTTGGCTATGGAAGGTAGCCCGATTTCTTCTCATATTATATTCCAACTGGTGACTGTGGATTTGATATAGCTTATATCTAAGATCTCTAAGTTCTGTGGTAGTTTTGTAAGAGTAATTTTCCTTATTCTGGAGTTCCTTTTCTGTAATTTTCAAAATCAAATCCTTAGTTTGTTTTAACCGCCTCTTCTTGTCATAAGAGGCAAGTTTAATAAAATTCCCCCTCATCACGGCTTTGTGGGCACACCACAGAGTAATTTGCGGTGTTTCCAGTAGGTCATTCAAGGCGAAATATTTGGACAGAGCTTTTTCCAAATCTTTAGCATATTGCGGATTTGCAAGAATATAATTATTTAATCTCCATATAGATCTAGGTGATGGTAATTCTGGTTGGGATATTGAAATAGATAATGGAGCGTGATCTGACCAAGTAATCACTCCTATGGTAGAGGAGGATACTTTTTGTAAAAGCCATTTATCCACTAGGATCAGATCTATGCGGGAATAAGATTTATGTGGGTTAGAAAAGAAAGTGTAGTCTTTCTCCGAGGCATGTAGTACACGCCATGCATCGTATAGATCTTCGGCCAGTAGAAGTTTTGAAAAGTTATTGCTATTCGCAATGAATTAGTAGTTGTAGATCTATCCACGTCGGCAGAGGGTACCATATTGAAATCTCCACACACCAGCAGCATACCCTGTCTAACATTATTAATTTGGTCTTTTAAAAAAAAGCATACTGCTGAGAGTTTGGAGCATGCAGAGATACAATTGTGAATAGTGAATTATTAATATAACAAATAAGAATAACATATCTGCCCTCAGCATCGATCTCCAACTTTTCCAGTTGAAATGCCACTGTGTCGCGAATAGCTATAGATACTCCTTTTTTCTTTGAGCTAGCAGGAGCTGAAAAAATGTGAGGGAATTTCTTATGTAGTAAGAGATGAGTATCACTGTCATTCAAGTGTGTCTCTTGCGCACAAATGATATCACTTTTAGTTGACAGCGCCTCTCTCCAAAACAGAGATCTTTTCATCGGACTATTAAGTCCTTTAATATTAAGTGTAGTCACAGTGAAAGCCATATTGGAGGTTGGAGGTCGATGCTGGAAGAATACATTGCCGTAGTAGGATCATCTTTAGATAAGTATAGATGTCATGTCGCCCCAAAATAAAATGAACAAAACAGTAAAAACTATAACACATAGTGCTAAGCACCAACAGGTAAGGGAAGAAATATTAAAGTTCGGTTCTACGTGAACCACCAGGTACCAATTACACCTGGTTTGTAGGGAACTTGAAGGTATAACTTGACCGTGAGCTCCTTTTGCTCACCCATCAGTAGGTGTTAAAGCACCCAGTAATTTAAACAAAGAAAGAAAATGAAAGAGGAATCAATGTCACCCATCAGAGGACTTGGACGCCGAGTTGCTCCATTCTCTTGGCACAGAAGTTGGTTTCTTCTTAGCTGGGGAGTTGAGGTCTTCATCTCCAGGAAAAAGATCCCATTTATTTAGAAGAGAAAGGGCTTCTTTTGGCAAGTTGAGAGACCAGGTGGTGCCGTTCCTTGTTATCAGCAGCTTGACAGGATAGCCCCATTTGTACGGTATACCATGCTGCCACAAGATTTTTGTTGCTGTGATAAATTCTCTTCTCCTGTTAAGTGTAGTTGCAGATAGATCAGAGAAAACCAGCATTTTCTGGAATCTCTCAGGCACTTCTTTTGTCGAATTGGCAGCTCTGGCCACCGCTTCCTTCAAATGATAAAAGTGGAGCCTTGCTATAACATCTCTAGGAGCCGAGGCAGGTACACTCTTAGGCTTGGGAACACGGTGTGCTCTATCGATTAGCAGATCTCTTTCATCAGTATCAGGGAGTAGAGCCACAAAATAATCTGTGAGAAAGTCTTTAAGACAATCCGGCTTGATTGACTCTGGAATGCCCCTGAAGCGGAGGTTATTTCTGCGGGACCTATCCTCAAGGTCTGCAAGCTTCAGTTTAATTGCCATAATGTCATCCTCCGATTCATTATGCACATCAACCAGTGTATTGTGCGCTTCTGCGAATTGCTCCATCTTGTTTTCCAGGTGAGAGGTTCTGTCTCCTATACTAGTAATTTCATTATGGAGAACTGATAAAGCATTATTGATATCTGTCTGAAGAGATTGCCTGAGGTCACTTAACATGGATCTCATAGCTTGCTCAGATATAGGTGCAGCTGAAGTATTGTTAGGCTCAGCAGGGGTTAAGTAAGCCCTTGTACATGGAGTAACTGGTGTCAATTCAGGAAGCAGAGTGGGGCAAATATTAGGGTTGTCAGCTTCTAATGTACTGGGAGTAAGATGAACCCTATTGCTATTTTCTACTCCTCTCACAAGCGAGCCCGTGCTTCTCTTCCTGCTGTCTGAGCTAGACGCACCATGTGATGGTGATTCAGCGCCATCTTTGCCCCGCTCTTGAAATAGGGCCATGAGTTTCACTGGGACCGTGCCTCTTTTCTTCGGCTTGCCCATGCTCAGAACGCTTACCGGGAAGGTCCAGGAAGGAGTCGGCTTTACCGTAGGTGAGTTCTACGCCGCTGGGCTGGGTGATAATCGCTTTTAGCCACTTTTAAGACGAGTGAGCTGCAGAGCGCACGGAACTCGCGTCTGCTCAGCTCCGTATCCGGCTACGCCCCCGCCGATTATCAAATTTTCAAGCACCTAGCTCCAATCTGTGGCATGTGGGGGGGACATAAAAATCATATTGAAAGCAAAAATTTTTAGCCACATGAAACCTAAAAAATCAGATTAAGTCATGTGGAATGATTGTGCAGGAGGTTCGTTGATGTGCCAGTTATTGTCACTTGTCATAAATTGAGTAGGACAGAACTCATGAACTACAGATCTTGGTTTATCACTCATGCAGATCGCTATGCATCTAAGCTGAGGTGTCAGCAGTGTTCAACATTGAGTGTCCCAGTGGTTGGGAGAACAACAACAAACTGTAATGACAGCAAAAGGTGCACAGAGGTGAACCTTTGCTTGGACAGATCGTCTGATTAGAATAATGGTACATACTGATCCCTTCTATACTGTAAGTGAAATTGGATGTCACATCCCAAGCCTAAGGCAGCAAACAGTGTCTTCACAAAGCATCGGAAGGTGTTTGCATGACACTGGGCTACAAGCCAGATATCCATCTACAAGTGTTCCATATGGCAAATATGGAAAAATGATTGTCATGAGAAGAAAAGGTGAGTCCTGTGCCAACAGAAAAGCTTTCTGAGACAATTAATGTGTGGAGATGCATCTCATCAAAGGGAGGGGGCTCACTCACGTTTACCTATGAACAATTGTATGAATAAAGAGTGGTATTAAAACGTCCTCCAACAGCAACTACCCCCAACAACCCAGGAGCAATTTGGTGATGAACAATGCTTTTCCAGCATGATGGAATGCAATGTCACAAGGCAAAAGTGATAACTAAGTGGCTCGGTGAAGAAAACATTGAAATTTTGGGTACATTGCCAGGAAACTCACCAAATCTCAATCCTATTGAGAACCTGTTGTCAGTCCTCAAAAACCAGGTGGACAAACAAAAACACAGACACTTTGATAAATTCCAAACACTAAATTGGCAAGAATGGGTTGCCATGGTTCAGGATATAGCCCAGAATCTGATATCCGGCATATCACGGCAAATTGCAGAAGTCTTGAAAAAGATGGGTCAACACTATAAATATTAAATCTCTTATAACTATAATGTATTTTTCAATAAAAGCACATTTATAAAATGCTTATATTAGCACTTCAATATACCACAAACATCCAGCAAAAAGATCAAAAGTCACTGAAGCAGCAAACTTTCTGAAAACCAAAATTTGTGTTCGTTTCCAAACTTTTGACCATAAGTATGGTAAGCAGAGACAGGTGATTGATGATCTGCACTGTAGAAATAATGTAAATCAATCTGTCAAGGCTGGAGCACTTGTATAGTTTGTTGAATATTCTATATGGATAGTAGCAGTAACTGTCTGTTATCCATGGTTATACATTATATAAGACTTAAAGTCCAGGTTGGCGGAGGGGTGGAATACTATTTCATGAATAGTATCCTCTAAATACTATAGAACTGGACATCATCTATTAAATTAATCACATTTTATTTCTACATTATTTAATTAGCAACATTATTTAGAGTTATTTGGTAATTCTAGTAACTTACCCACAATGTTTAATCTAATATGCCTTGAGAGCAGACTAACATATACAGTTTTTACAGTCCAGTTTAAGTAAAGTTTCAGATGAACCTATTACTGGCATATTCATGGTGGGTTCAGTGGTTAGCACTGGTGCCTTGCATCACTGGGGTCCTGGGTTTGAATCTGAACAGTGACAACATCTGCATGGAGTTTGTATGTTCTACCCATGTTTGCGTGGGTTTCCACCAGGAACTCTGGTTTCCTCCCGCACTCCAAAGACATACTAGAGATTGTGAGATCCACTGGGGGCAGCGTGATTCTAATTCTGTAAAGTGCTGCGGAATATAGCAATGCTATATAAGTGCGTAAAATAAATAAATAAAATATTTATGCTTCCGAATTACAGATGACCATCCCAGCCTGATCAGCATCATAAATCACTATGATGCTGTGAGTTTGGGACAATAGAACTGTGGATGGCCTGGCCAGGAATTCAGGTGCATACATGTTCCTGTATAATAATAACAGTATAATAAAATTACAATATAATTACAGTATAATAATGTGCTGTAATATACTCATTTGAAATTGACCTAACAACAGTTTTAGAAAAGGCACATGTGGAACAGCACAAGCCTTGGTATCAGGGGCAAAGTGCTGCCAATGTGTATTGGAGAATGATTGACACTTAGTCATAGTGTAATCTCTAGTATTTACTAGTTCCAAAGGCATAGCATTCATTTGTTTTTCAAACAAAAGCCTGCATCACTACAAGGCATTACACAGTAACCTCGCCACCAAGCTGTGGCCCTCATTCCTGTTTTAGAATAGTACGGGCCAAGGTGTTACCTTATTTAAGGAACAATAACAACGTGGTGACCTTCTGTCTTTAGATTACTATTTCTATGCCAATATGTTGTGGTAGTGCTACTATATAGCACTAGTATTCATGCCGGATCACATATTGTTAGCTAGCCTATGTCTGTGCTATTTATTTAAGGTACTCTAGCAGCTTTATTTCATTCCTTCATAAATCATCATAATATACCAGACATCCGATGATCGATGGGGATAAACCATACAGCATAAATCAACATTAATTTCCAACAGCTGGTGATATTCCATAGCTGATTCTGCTGAGAACATGTGCCATAAACCTCCTGCCAAGATCATTAGCAACGTGCTTGTATTAAGAGTGACATTAACCTTATCACTTCCATGATGCCTGGGAAAACAGATGCAAAACAGGTTCAAAACATTTCATTAGACAAATGCAAATCTTTCAAGGAAATTAAATGGAGTTTTCAGAAATAAACGCTAAGACTTGTTAGCATCTCCGAGGAACAGATGCCAGCAAACAGCCAGTCTTCTCGCACCAGATCAGAACCAACATAGAAAACATGATGAGAGCAATCAAGTGTCAATTTAAAGATTGCTGCATCATTATATTTTGTTTAACATGTTAAATAGTTGCAGCAAACTTTAAATTTGACACTTAGAGCAAAAACCATTGAAAATCAAGTACAATTTGATACAAAGTGTAATTAACATGTAATGAGTGTTGAATAAAATATTATTACATCCATTATTACATACATCTATACTGAGATATATATATATATATATATCTATCTATATCTCAGTATAGATGTATGTAATAATGGATGTAATAATATTTTATTCAACACTCATTACATGTTAATTACACTTTGTATCAAATTGTACTTGATTTTCAATGGTTTTTGCTCTAAGTGTCAAATTTAAAGTTTGCTGCAACTATGTGGAAAAGTTCAAGGAGTATGAATACTTTTTCAAATATATATATATATATATATATATATATATATATATATATATATATTTGAAAAAGTATTCATACTCCTTGAACTTTTCCACGTTACACCCACAAACTTAGGCTACTTTCATATCTGCGCTTTTGCTGTCCGGTTTTGAGATCCAACATGGGATCTCAAAAGCACAGCAAAACTCTTCTGTTATAATACAGTGATCCCTCAAGTTACAATATTAATTGGTTCCAGGATGACCATTATATGTTGAGTATATTGTATCCTGAGGCCATTGTATCTTGAGGGGCCACTATATAACCGTCTGCATCCATTCTGAACAGATCCAGTTGTATTATATCGAAAATGAAGAAATGGAATCTGGCACTAAAACCATTGTAAGTGTTTGTGTCTGAAAAAACAGATCCGGTACTATTGACTTACATGGTTTTTGGTGCCAGATCCAGCATCTTCAGTTTCACATGCTGCACCCAAAAAACACTACTTGCAGTGGTTTTGTATCTGGCATGGGAATACAACAAACCAGAACGGAATGCATTCTAGTGCACTCCATTCCAGTTTGTTCAGTTTTGTCCCCATTGACAAAGAATGGGGACAAAAATGAAGGGTTGTACTGCGGTTTTGAGAGCCTGTGCCGCATCTTAAAAACGGACCCTACAACACTGATGTGAAAGAAGCCTTAAATGTTTTTTATTGGGATTTTATGTGATACCGGTACTATTGACTTACATGGTTTTTGGTGCCAGATCCAGCATCTTCAGTTTCACATGCTGCACCCAAAAAACACTACTTGCAGTGGTTTTGTATCTGGCATGGGAATACAACAAACCAGAACGGAATGCATTCTAGTGCACTCCATTCCAGTTTGTTCAGTTTTGTCCCCATTGACAAAGAATGGGGACAAAAATGAAGGGTTGTACTGCGGTTTTGAGAGCCTGTGCCGCATCTTAAAAACGGACCCTACAACACTGATGTGAAAGAAGCCTTAAATGTTTTTTATTGGGATTTTATGTGATAGCACAGTTCAACACAAAGTGGCAAGTAAGTGTGAAGTGAAAAGAAAATGATATACGGTTTTCAAACATTTTTAATAAATAAAGATCTGAAAAGTTTGGTGTGCGTTTGTATTCAGCCCCCCTGAGTCAATACTTTGTAGGACCACTTTCACTGCAATTACAGTTGCAAGTCTTTTGGGGGTTTGTCTCTACCAGCTTTGCACATCTAGTGGATGACATTTTTGTCTATTCATTTTTTGCAAAATAACTCAAACTCAGTCACATTGGATGTAGAGCGTCTGCAAACAGCAATTTTCAAGTCTTGCCACAGATTCTCAATGGGATTTCAGTCTGAACACTGAGCCATTCTAACACACGAATATGCTTTGATTGAAACCATTCCATTGTAGCTCTAGCTGTATGCTTCCTGGAAGATGAACCTCCATCCCAGTCTCAAGTCTTTTGCAGCCTCTACCACATTTTCCTCCAGGATTGCTCTGTATTTAGCTCCTGCTGAAAAAAAGCAGCTACCCAGCATAATACTGCCACTACCATGTTTCACGGTGGGGATGGTGTGTTCAGGGTGATATACAGTGTTAGTTTTCCGCCACACGTCCAACTTCCACATGTTTGCTATGTCCTACATACAAACTGCAAACAGGATTTCTTATTGCTTGCTTTCGAAAATGGCTTTCTTCTTGCCATTCTTCCATAAAGGCCAGATTTGTGGAGTATATGACTCAGTTTTCCTGTGGACAGATTCTCCCACCTGAGCTCTGGATCTCTGCAGCTCCTCCATGGGCCTCTTTGCTGCTTCTCTAATTAGTGCTCTTTTTGCCTGGGCTGTCAGTTTAGGTGGACAGCCATGTCTTGATAGGTTTGCAGTTGTGCCACACTCCTGCCACTTTCTAATGATGGATTGACCAGCGCTACATGAGATTTTCAGAGCTTGGGATCTTTTTTTTATACCCTAACCCTATTTTACACTTCTTCAAAACTTTATCCCTGACCTGTCCGATGTGTTCCTTGATTTTCATGATTATGTTTGATCACTAATGTTCTCTAACAAACTTTTGAGGCCTTCAAAGAACAGCTGTATTTATACTGATAATAAATTACACACAGGTGGACTCTTTTTTTACTAATTAGGTGACTTCTGAAGACAATTCGTCACACTAGATTTTATTGAGGGGTATCAGTCTACAGGGGGCTGAATACAAATGCACACCACCCTTTTCAGAATTTTAATTATTAAAAATTTTGAAAACTGTGTATCATTTTCTTTTCACTTCAAACATACTTGGTACTTGTATCACATAACATCCCAATAAAATACATTTAACTTTGTGGGTGTAATGTGAAAAACTATGGAAAAGTTCAAGGGAACTTTTCAAGGCACTGTATATATCAATAATATTGTTGTAATTCATTTTTTATTAACACATAAATCAATAAACTAATTTACTAGGAAAATAATATTAAAAGGGTTTCCAGGATTTTTATACTGATGACCTATCAGTATATAACTGAAGATATCAGCATTAAAAACTCAGAAAAATTATTTCCTTTTTCTTCCCTCTGCCTTCCAATTGGAGCCCCTCAGTGAAATTGAGGGGCTCCGATTGGTTACCATAGCAGCCTGGACGTTTCTAAAGCTTCCTTGCCATGGTAAGCTCCCTGTTAAGCTGTGCATGAAGCACAGCTCAGCAGGGAGGGTGTCAAAATCCCATTGACCTTGATAAAATCTCTTTTAGGGTGAATGTGACAAGAGATCAAAAGATCCCAGATTCTAGCCCCTTAAGAGGGTTAAAAGTATTATTATAAGTAGGGATGAACAAATCAACATTTGGATCCAAGATTCGAAGTCAATTCGCTTAAAATTTCATTTTATTGGTGTACAGAGACTCATCTCCATACAGCATTAAAATGTATGGACTCCGGCGAGTTGAAATTAGTGAATGACTTCGGCATTCGATTTTTAACTTTAAAACCATCTTAAAATAGCAATCCGAAGTCAGCTTCAGTACTGACTGGTACCTTGGTACCGAAGCCAACTTCAGATACATATTCAAATAGTTTTAAAGTAGAAAAATCAAATCCCAAAGTTATTCACCAAAATCCTGCGAGACTTAGGTGATAACTAATTTCCCTCGCCGGAGCCCATACATTTGAATGCTGTACAGAGACGAATCTCTATACACCATTCAAACGAAGTTTTGAGCAATTCGAGTTCACATCTTGGATCCGAATGTCGATTTGCTCAACACTAATTATAAAAGTAAAATATAGCATTACAATGTTAAAAGTTTAAACCCCCCCCTTTCCCAGTTTTACATATAAAAATACATAAACAATAAAAAAAAACATATCAGGTATCGCCACATCAGAACATGTATGCTGCCATGGAAAAAAATGAAAAACACAATTAGCTGTTTTTTAGTCATTCCCCTCCACATATATTGAATAACAGTGATCAAATAATACATAACACAAAAATCACACCAATAAAACTACAGTTTGGCCAACAAAAACAAGCCCTCGTACAGCTCTGTGGATGGAAATATAAAAAGGTTATGGCTGTCAGAAAATGGTGATGCTAAGAAAATTTAGATTTTTCAAAGGTGGTAAAACAAAAAATAAACTATGTAAGTTTGGTATTGTCGTATTCGTATTTAGCCACAGATAAGGATATTGAAGCAGAGTGAACGCCGTGATGTCAAAACCCCAAAAACCTTAACGGAATTGTGTGCTTTTTTACTATTTAACTCCACATAGATTTTTTTTTTTCCTCAGATATAATATAATAATAGAAATGGTAAATTAAATGGTGTCCTTCAAAAATACAACTTATCCCACAAACAATAAACCCTTATTATGGCTATTGGAGCGTGGGGAGAAAAAAATGAAAATGCAAAACCAAAAATGGGCCCAGTACTTAAGGGGTTAAAGAACTTTTCAAATGCAGCACCCGACATCAACAAAAATTCAACACATCACATCAAATGTTCAACAAAAATATCTGTCTTTGGCCAGTGTCTGTCAATCTCGTTTGTGTCAAGAAGAGGCATAGATGGTCGACAACTATCCAAAATCTGTAGTGTATGGCCAACTTAAGAAGGTGTTGCCCATGCACTCACCTCAGTTACTATGTGTTTATTCCTCCAGCAACAATTCATATGATCTACAGTAGTAAAAGACCTATCCTTTGTATACCAAACATTTCCCTCAAGCACAGCAGCATGGTTTGTATGGATTAAAATATGGCACAGGTCCATCAAGTTCAAAACAGCTATTGTACTTTCAAATAACTTTTAATATGTCACAGTAACAGATCCAAGCACTGAGCCACCAAAGCCCCCCTTTCCCTTTTCCCATGGTGATCATGAAAACGAGGAGACATGGGGATCACGAAATATATGCAAAATATATGAACATATCAGAACTGGACCATGGACAATGGAAAATGGTTAACTGGTACGTTGACAACCGAGTGCATATGCATTGCTTTTCTTTGGACGAGATGGCACCCATATCCACTGTGGGAAGGAGTAAAGGCCAGCTGAGGCAATGTGATACCCTGAGCAATGTTCTGATAGGGAACTTTGGGTCCTTGCATTCATGTGAATATTATTTTAACACATACTACCTACCTAAACATTGTTGCAGACCTGAGTCCTGACTCTGCCTTTAACACATGAGTCAATAGACTAACCAGGCCTAATATAACTAAGCTTCACCCAGGTACGCAGCATCTTTAGATTTCAGTCTGGCACATGGACTGCTGGAGGATGCGCCAAATCTTTAACGAGGTCTGCTCCTCACCCTCACCTCCAGCTGCTGCTTTCAACTCAAGAACATCTCTTGTATTCACTTATTCTCCTCTGTGGCCTTCTATCTAGCACCCTGGTTCCCTTCCAATCTATTCTCAACTCTGCTGCCCAGGTTATCCACCTCTCCCCTTGTTTCTCCTCTGCCTCTCCCCTCTGTCAATCCCTTATTTACTTCTCGTTGCCCAATGAATGCAGTTTAAAATACTAACAACTACATATAAGGCCGTCCACAATCAGTCCCCTTCATTTCCTGATGCCCACACATAATCTCTGATCCTCAGAAGACCTACTGTATGGTACTTCTTTGTTGTCCTCTCATTTGTTTTTCATACAATCAACTACAATATTTCTCATGTGCCTCTCCCCTAATCTGGAACTTGCTACCCGAGTACATCAAACTCTCCCCCAATATCCAAACCTACAAAAGTAACCTGAAAACCCTCCTCTTCAGGAAAGCCTACCACCTGCAATAAGCATGCTGCCACCACACTGCCAGATGAGCAGCCTTTTACCCTCACTTACTGTGTTCTTCCCCTTCCCTTGTACATTGTAAGCTCTAGCAGGCAGGGTCCTCTCCCCTCTGTACCAGTCTGTTAGTAGATTCTTGTTTATTGTATTTTTATATTATGTATGTGGAACCCCCCTCTTGATGGACAGCACCATGGAATTAATGGCGCTTTCAAATAAATAATAACCAGACCAAAAAGACCACTGAGGAAGGGGCATGCAGTTTAGTCCTCGAAACGCGTATGGTATTTGAGAGATCTGCATTGGGGCATTAATGAAAGAACGCACACTTTGATACCAATAAGTGTGGCATATTCAAGTGGAGCTCTATGAAACAGAGACTTTAATATTCTGATGACCAAAGGATAATTCCTGCGAAAGTACCTGGGAAACTCTAATCTCCAGACTCAGGACGCCTACAGATACACAGCGTTCCTAGCATTCCCAGCCACTCAGCGTTAACAACTACTCAGCGCTGCAGGAACCCACGTGGGACGCCGCTTCTACACTACAAACGCGCGCGAAACTCAGCCGGCATCCTACGCTTACTTAGCAGGCACACATCCACAGAGGAGAGCGGACAACAGGAGCATACATCGGAAGACAAGAGAGGGTAATGTACACGCTATATTAGGTACAAGTTACTTCTCTCATCCACTGTTGCCGAACTTAACCCTATGTTCATATTACAAATCCAAATAATAGATTATAAAATAAAAAAAAACAGCTGAACAACCACTAATGGAGAATCTATTATAACAAAGACAAAACAGGAGGAACAGCACATCCATAGTGTGGACTTGTTTATTTATACACAAAAAGATTTTCATCTTTATTTTTTATTCTATTTTATTTTTCTATTTTTCTACATTTTCTTACATTTCTTGATTTTTTTGATTTTATCATATATTTTTAGCATCGGGTCCTAATTGCATTATTCCATTTTTTATTTTTATTGGTACTATATATATTTTTAAATAGGCATAATAAATATATTTGATACAACATATTTGCATGCCATTTGTTCATTATATGCTCATTACATCACTATGGTCCCAATGACGTCAGACCCTATGTGAAGGTGTTGACAACAAAAGTTTAACACAAAAACAGTCTTTACTAACACAGTGTTTCCACCAGATGAGGAGTGTGCCCATCATTTCTTTAGAAAGTGTTAACATATACTGAGGCTACGGGTAAGCCATTTGATAGGAACACCTACGTTCCACTACTGTGATTGGTGAGCCACCACATATTTAATAAAATAAATAATAACAAATTAAGGAAACAGTAGCCTAAAGTTCATAGGAGTCTAGGTAAAGAAGTTGTTGAAACTTAGTATGGATCAAGATCAAAGCAATAGAGTCACACAGGTTGACATTTGTACAATGAAGAACTAAATCAAAATAGAACTGCTGCATAGAATTGCGCCCTTGACCAGGATCAGCAATGTACCCTACCTGGAAACATCTCAGTGGGCCAATTGCCTACAGCCGGTTCTGGGCCGGAGTTGTCCTTCCCTTAATACATTGCAGCATGATGATAAGATTACAGGAGGGTCATGGCCCGGCGCCCACACTACAATACACATTATAGGCCACAGTCAGCCCTGCTGGAATCTCATTATCGTACCACTGTCATGATAATGAGTTGGCAGCAGGGCTGTTGGCGGCCG
Organism: Rhinella marina; assembly: GCA_900303285.1. Classification (NCBI taxonomy): domain Eukaryota; kingdom Metazoa; phylum Chordata; class Amphibia; order Anura; family Bufonidae; genus Rhinella; species Rhinella marina. Next base: position 346,926 of record ONZH01013642.1, read on the forward strand.
CAGTGTATTGTGTACTGAGGGCAACAGGTGCCGCTATCATGATGATACAATGCGCCGCTGCCAGTCTGTACCTCTATCTCCTTCCTGCTGTCAGGTCCTTTGACACTGGATGGCAGGTCAGAGTTGATAGTTGCCAAAGTACCTGTGGCTCCTCTCAGTGTCAACGCGACTCTGACGCTGCAAAGTGCTCCCTACCACTCCTGCTCCAAGACACAGGCCATAAAGTAGAAAAGGCTGCAGCATGTATGTGGGGAAAGGTATGTGATGGGGAATGGCACTCAGGTGAGTTTTTTCGAGGTTGGGCACCATAGAGACATCACTGGGAGCAGGGGGGGCATTACTGTGGGCATTATAGGGACATTACTGGGGGCAGGGGGGCATTACTGTGGGTACTATTACTGGGGACACTATGAGGGCATTATTATTACTGAGGGCATTGTGGAGCATCATTATTACTGGAGGCACAATATTATTACATTATTATTACAGAGGGCAGAGGACACTATTATTGGGGGCATTATTATTACTGGGGGCACTAGGGTGGCATTTTTAATACTGGGGCATTATTACTACTGGGGGCACTGTGGGGGAATTATTAATACTGGGGGCACTCTGAGGACATTAATATTACTGCGTACATGGTGAGGGCATTATTATTATTACTGGGAGAATTAGAGGGGCACTGTAGTGGACATTATTATAACTGAAGGCAAAATACATAATATAATTTATACTTGGGGCATTATTATTGCTTGAGGCACTATTATTGGGAGAATTATTA